>OY856414.1:759948503-760508503 GCA_963693085.1 Alisma plantago-aquatica
TGAGATGTTTTCCATGTGTCCAATTTAGAGCGCTATATGAGGTACCCCGACCATGTGCGAAGCAATGAACCTAGTGAGCCCCAAGGGAGGCTGAAATGGCCTGAGTCACCTGTGTAGTTTATAGACGCCAGGATGAAAGAACTCAGAGAAAAGAATATGTGATGATAAAGGTTCTTTGAAAATGCCATGAGTACGGCAAAGCCACATAGGGGCCAATGATGGACATGGAAAAGTCTTATCCTGAATTGTTTGTTTGCTTGTTTGAATTTTGAGGATAAAATTCCTATAAGAGGGGAAGGATGTTATAACCCCAATTTTTGGGTACAATTAGTGAGAAATGTGATTTCTCATATTAAAGATAATTGAACAAATAATGATATTCTTTGTTTTGAATAAATGGATTCCTTTCACAATAGCCTTGATTGGTTGCTTTGTGGGCTTTATTGGCTTTTGGGTCCAAATAACAAGAAAATTCAATTTGTAATTGAATAATTGAATTATGAAGAAAAGAAATATGTAGAAACCTCTAGAAGGCAAATCCAAAGAGGATTTCATGCCTCTTGGGTTCCTTGGGTACCAAGGAGACCAAGGTTGCAAAAAGAAGGAAATTAGAAAAGAAAAGGTTGATTAAGTATTTCTTTATTAAGAAAGAAATTGAAAATGCTGATAAAATGTGGAAAATGAGTGGAAAGAGGCATAAATGAGTTTTCTTGGTGATAATTCGTATCCATGAGGTTTCTAATGATAAAAGGAATACCCACGAGGAAAATAAAAGGGAAATAAAAAGAAATCCTCAAAAAGAGATATTTTAATAATCAAGATAATATGAAATAATGCATGTAGATGCATCTAGAAGGATAATAAGTATCCTTAAAAAGTAATTTCGAAATCATAGAGTTTCTTGGGATTCAAGGAGTCCCAATAGAGAGGAAAGAAAGAGAAAATACTAAAAAGGCAAAATAATAGGATAATGTGTTGCATTAATTAATGAATTATGAAAAAGAAAGTAATTTTGATTAAAAGAAATAGAATTTCGTAACAATGGATTAGAAAGCAAGGAAAGAGAGAATAAGTAAGAAGAAATTCGAATTCCTAATTATTCAAGAAATAGGATATACCAAAGGGGAGAGAGAGAGAGAAGAATTGCTTCTCTTTGAAGGAAAACGATTACTATTAGAAGAAGGACTTCGTTTCCTTAAGGAAAGTCCTCACAGGGCTTCGTTGGCTTCACCTATATAAGGGGTGAGACTTGGGGGCGAATCCAGAGATATATCACGTCTCCCACCCTCTTCCTTATCTTCTTCTTACTTCCTTACGTTCTAAACCCTAATCAAGGAAAAATAGTACAACCAAAGCGCAACGAGGAGCCATGGAGGGTTCATGATGGAATCTTAATACCCCACATTGCTGAAGGGAAAGAGAGCCTTCGTCCCCAGGCCCTAGACAAGGTGCAGCCGCGGCCGAACGACCTGTAGGGCAGCCGCACGTCGCCGGTCTGAGGGGCGTGAAGGCGGCCCTATTGGCTGAGATCAGGCGGTGCCCCAGGTGCGGGGAGGTCCAGCGGAGGTCTGAGACCCTTTTCCGGAGACCGACGAGGTCCAAGAGAGGGAGGAGAAGGGCGCAACTGCAGCTAGGGTTGCTACGGTGCAAGCAGCAGCTGGATCGTGAGGAAGAAGAAAGGCGGAGGCCTGATTGGACAGAATTGCCCTCCGTGGGCCAAAAGAACTGAGTTTTAAGTCGAGGGCAAAACCGTAATTGAGTTATATTTCTCAAACGATCCGCATTGCATGAGCTGGATGACGTGGCACCATCCGATTAGTTAAGTAAGTGTTTTAATGCAAAATTCATAGATAAATAACCGTAGCTTGGATTAAAACAAGTTATATATGAATTTTGATCAGGAGAACACAAGGAATCCAATAAAAATAGTTTTTAGCCTGAATCTGATCATAGTTCAAAATATAGTGTAAATTATCGTCTTTAATGAATTAAAGATTAAGAAACCCTATTTTGATATGATTAATGTGTTTAATAGGGTTTAATGGATCTTTAGAGTTGATATTAATCTGTTAAATGTAAAAAGGAACATTGAGTTCAAAAAGGAAGAACTTTGCACGTGATTAGTCTAATTTAGGGTTTATGTGCTTAAATATGCATGAAATTTTGAAAAGGGCATAAAGTTATCATCTTTAATGATTTAATTAAGGAAAAACTCTTAGATTTGATGGTAGATGGTCTTATTGACATTATTTAGATAATTCAAGTTGATATTAACATGTTGATAATAAAAGTGAAAATTAGGATCTAAAAAGATGATCTTTTTATATATTTGGCTTAATTTAGGGTTCTGTGAATGGTTATGCACTAATGAGCTTGAAAAACCCTAATTTAGATGAATATGTCTTTTAATTGTTTTAATGGTTCAAATCTATGAATAAATAGAGATGTAATGATAAAAAACTATTAAAATGGATAGTTGAGCAATTAAGGTTCATAAATATGGAAAATGATATTTTAGGGTTTGTTAACTTAAAAAGGATAAAGTTGGAGAAATTGATCTAAGAAACCCTAATGAATAGTAATGAAACCTTATTGCGGATTAGAAACCATAGAAAGTGAATCCAAGTTAATAAAGTAGGTTCTTGATAAAGTGTGTAGTAAATGGAATACATGTGTTTTTCAGGATTCTTGATTATGTGGTTGAATTACTTCCTTAGATTGCTTTCTTGATTGGAATTGATATTAGCTTGAGAAATCTCCTGAATCAGGTATGTGGTTACGATTACGAATAACCGTTTTAGTTTCTCGATGGTTTCCCGGATGTTTAATCGCATTGAATGCAACTAAACTGTTGGATGTTTATTTATTTCTTGTAACTATAAAGTGACTACGATTATCACATAAGATATGTGCCTACTAGCTCAGATCATGGTCCCCTGTGTGTCGTAATGGCTGAACTAGTACATGGCTACCTAGAGGGTAGGTCCATCAGGTCATGAAAGACTTTGGCTGCCTAGAGGGTAGGTCCATCAAGTCACCTTTATAGAGGTACCATATAAGTCCTTACAGGGACAACACATAGTTGTGGATAGGTATGGATTGAGTAGTTTGGCTTAAAATGTAATCTTGATTGTTAAATGATTAATTGAGTGATTATATTGTTAACATAGTTGGACATTATTTGTTTCCCCCACATACCAGCTTCGGCTGATCAACGTTTTGTTTGTCGGCGTTTTAGGTACAATGAAAAGAACAAATAGTAAAGTGGCACATGTGGTACTAAATGAGTATTATAGTGCAAAGGAGGATTAGATAGATTAGTATCTGTGTGGATAGAAGTTTAGAGATCCAAGTTTTCAAAAAGGTATGCAAAAATTTATTTTCTTACAACTTTCAGTATAATATGTAAAAATTTGATAATTATTCTTGGTTAATTGCCGAACCTTTGATCCAGAAGTCATGGGTACGGCTTCGACCTCTCGGCCTTCCTTAATTGGGGGTTAACGGGAGGTGGGGTCGTAACATTATGACTTCTAAAATACTGGCATAGATGTTGTTTTGGTACCCAATGTACTTAATGTCTGACCAAAATTTCAACCTTACTATATATTTGTTAATTGGTGGTGGTTTTAATGCTTTTATTTACCATTTTGGCACTGCTATGATAGTTGGACGAAATCATAATTTAGAAAATAGCTAGTATCCGTGCTAGGATTTGGTCAAATAAATGCTTAGTTCTTGAAAATGCCATAACTCTTACAATCAATGGAATTTTATGCTGAATTTGGGTTGCTATCTTGACCTTTACTTGTTAAACTCTTTGTAAATTTTTGAATGATATTGATGTCCGTTCATTAAGTTATGATTGTTATGTCTAAATGGCATTTGGGGTTGTTATATTCCCTAGTTTCATACTTAGGCCATGTCCTGTGTATCCATGAAAAACTAGGCTATTTAGTAGTTGGACCAATGTACCACTACAGTTGTTACTCGTACTAACCAAGGGGAAGAGATCTTAAGATTCCAAAAATCCTAGATCTTATGTGGAGCTAATTGTGACTTCACAATGGTCATCTAGTAGTTTGAGTAGTATGCCTAAAACTACCCATGGCTTAATAAAATATGTAAACTAGTGGTGTCGCATATCTGTTTGGGTTACTTGGCGACTCACATTGGATGATGATCCTTGCTTTGTCACTTTTAATCTATAGATGATTTATATTGCTGTAAGAGAAATCAACTATACTATGACCCTAAATATGCATGTTCTTATGAGTAAATTATATAGCCTTTAAACTTGGTAATATTATCTGCTTTTATTGTACATAATCTTTCTGTAAGTAATAGATTCTTTGACAAGTTATATCTCTCAGGGGGACATGTGTCTCACTTCGTGGGTTACCACCTCATTTTAGGTGATTGTCAATTGCGATGTCAAACTCATGGTAGCGAGGCACAGTTTGGAGATCTTGTATAGGAAGAAGGTTGGTAGGTACTTTAGTGAGTCCTAGAGTCATCCTTATAATATCAGGTCAGGATAGGGAAGTATTGCAGATGATGCACAACGACTAGGGATTTTGGTAGTGTACACATATTTTGTACATGTTATAAATATGTGGACAATATTTTTTTTGTATTACAGGTTGTGGTTGAGACCACAAAATAGATGTAAAGATACCTGGTATGGTTGTATCTATATATGCAAGATAATGGACCTATATATAAATATTCTAGAACATGTTTAGAAAGTTTATTTTGATTTTAATTATGCAGCCTTTTTAGTAATATGATTAAGGAGTAATCTATCAATGTTTTAGTTTTGAGTAATCTCATTTAGCATGGGGGGTCACCACATCCATAATCATACAAAAAATTATAATTTATTAGATTGATTGACTGACTCATAAATGCATGATACTAAAAAAATCAAGTTGATGAACTTGAAATATAGAAATAGATATTAAACATATACAAACCATGTAAGGGTTCCATATATAACCATCCTATCAGTTAATGTGTAGTTTATTGCTATATATATATATTTGTATATATATATATATATATATATATATATATATATATATATATATATAATGTGTGTGTGTGTGTATACATACATATATATACATATATATATATAGACCCACACACATATATATACAAATACATTATATATATACATATATATATTATATTATATTATATATATATATACAAAAACATTTTTCGCAAGAATAAAAAATATAAGTTTACTGAATGTAATGTGAATCTAAAAGATAAACCTTATTAAATGGTTGAATATGACATCAAATTATAATTTCTAATTCATTTAACCCAATTTGAAGTCAAATGAGAGTATTTGGTGTGACTTACCATGGGTTCATTAATAGACAAGTTATATATAGTGATAAAATATCATTTTAAGAGCGTATATAAAATTATGATTACCCCATATGAACTCTTTAAATTGGGTAAATGTAGTAGGAAAGGTTGTTCGAGTTATCTTAGTGAAAACCTTGCCTTTCTAGGATGCAATCCAATAGACAAAATAGCTTATGTGGGATCAAAAATAAGATTTCTCAAATATTGAGCAGTGAGCAATTCTTAGCCTTTGAAGAAAGGGAGAGGATATGTTTTATCTATCTCGAGAGAGATATGATTACTTTAGTTACTAGGATTATATGCAGGTGCTACTTTTATTCTATAAATGTAGGCTTTCTCCCTTTATATAGTGACATGGGAGTAGAATGATTATATAGGATTTAGGAAACTTGCTATGTTTGTATTCCATATAACAAGGTTTGTGGGTTCCATCTATTATAGGTAGCACCATTTTGATATGTAGACATAATAAATATAATCTATTGGTATACAGTAGCATAATCTAATTTGGGTATTGGAGGATATGTTCATATTATATATACAATTATCAAATAGTGGAAGATACATCTTGGTTGCCAACATTATGAGATGTATATATAAATAAAATAACCTACAAAAATAGATAATATAAATATATATTTTTTCTTTATATTTTGATATGTATCTTTCATACATAACGTTTTAAAGAGAAGTATTGTTTCCAACAAATTTTATCCATAGTTTTTGCTCCTTTTTTTACACAAGATTTCTAATTGTTATGTATCTTTTCTAAATCAAATTTTTTTATTTAATTCATGCTTAATGATGTTGGAGTTGTGGTATATATACCTTTTCATAATAGATATGTGAAATCATACCATCCTTTTCATAATAGAAGAAAAATCTGGTTGTTTTTTTGACATATAAGCCTAATTGTTATCTTAAATAGTATTTTTATATATTTTATTAGATACAATATGTATTTACCACATATGATCTTACATATCATAAGATATTTTTTAGTGAAATTATCTTATTTTTGGCCCAACATATCATTTTTTTCTACTCATAGTTGCCTTTTGTCACTTACAAATTAGTTTTACTTTTTTATCCACTGACCAACTATATGAAGTTCCAGAACATTCTCATCATTTGTAATGTTCTAACAAGTTACTAATCTACAAGGTTTTATCAATGGTTTGTTTAAATATTTATCTGATTGTAGTTTTCATAAATAATTCCAAAAAAAAAACTTTCATCCATCTTTAATTTCAAAGAGGAATGGATCTCAACATATATAAAAGTATCTAAATGAAATGATATTATTTTACATATACTAGTTGGTTAACTTAAATACATATGAAATTTAATAGTTATCCTAAGAATTTATATATGAAGTGAGAATCTCCGTCATATGTTATGTAACACACTGAAACATGGGTAAATTTCTAGTTTGGCCCTTAGTCTAAGTTCTTTATATCCTTTCTGTCCTTTTTGGCCTTGATGTTTAATTTGTGGAAATACTAATTGTTTGTAATATAGTTGAGCTCTAATTATGTCAATGTTAGGTTATATGCATAAATATCTTAATAGATGTTTCTTTGAGGGTCTAAACTGAAGTTTAACCACTTATGTGAGATATTGATAAATGAATTCAGTCTAGAACATTCCTTAGCCTTATGGAGTTAGGAAGAGAAAAAGGAATGAATAATAATGTTTTAAACATGTTAATGTGATATTGAATTATTTAATATGAGAAATAGTGGTAATTTTGAAGAATGGGCTAAAATTCATTAAAGGAAGACTGTTTGGTTAAAGATAACTTGCCATTCATTTTTCTTGGATTTGATTTGGCTTGGAGGTCAAGTTTCACATTTTTGGGATAATAATAATTATATCTATTTTATTTTGAAAAGAAAAGGTACATTTTATTTAAAATATGAAATAAAATAGTAAATGACTTCAAAAGTGGAAAATGGATTTAGATTCTAAATCTCCCATATTAAATTAAAGTTATGTGTAAATTTTCATTAAATTTGGATAATCTTGAAAGATCTAGTACAATAATGAGAGAGAAGGTAAATAAAACCCTACATTATTAAAATAATGTGTACAATAATATCAATAGAGAAAATTTATGGAATATTTTTATTCCATATATGTTGGTTTGCTTAAGGGTGAAGTTTCACATTAATTGATCTCTTCTAGAAGTCTCTAACACAATAAGAAAGAGAAAATATAAATTACATTATAAGAATTAAATAAATTATTTAGAGTCTTTAAAAGTTAAAACTAATGCCAAATTCAGATTTTGCATGTTCATATTAGCTTAGGTGTTAAGTTTCATTAATGCTAGATCTCATTTGCACCCTCAATTGAGGAGAGAGAAAATGAGAAATTAATGTTATTATCACTTTAGTCAGAATTGATTTAATGTCACACATATTTATTTTTTAAAATCTCAGATGCACGTGGATTGTGGTCCATCAAATCTCCATCCAATGGTGGAGAGTTTATCTCCTACCTCGGGTAGTAGTGTCTGCAGTGTGAATAATATGTGCTGCCTTTTGGCCCAAATGTTTTGGATTTTTTTGCTCATTTCTTCACCATTCTTCATGATTTTTCTTGGGTTGGTTCCAGGATGACATCCTACACCAGATGATCCCCTATTTGTGACCTATGGTCAAGAGTGTAGGAAAGGCCCAAACCATGGGCAAGTTGCTTCAAGACAACTTTCTATTTTCATGCCTCACACACCCCATCTATAAGTAACACTACCCGAACCTTCGCCTCCCATTGCTAGACTCTTCTCCTCTCTATATTGCACTACATGTTACCGGTTTGGAGATCATGGTCGAGTTTTCTACCTTGATCTTGCGATGCTTGTCTCTGGACTTCGTATACATCATCCTATCAATTAGAACTTGCGGTGAGTTCGGTTTGGGATGCTCTTTCTTTCCTTGCCTTCATTTTCTCGAAATATCACATATCATAAATTTGCCCAATTGCACACAACCAGTAGTTGAACTTCTCGTGGCCATGGTAGGGGTGAGATACCCCATTCCCGTTTCCTGATTTCACCCCTTTTTCCTTCTTCGTTGTGTTTATCGCGTGGGGGTATTTTGGTCATTTGACATTTGTTTTCCCTTGCTTTGACAAAGCCACACAGGCTTGACCCATGACATGGAGGCACACTATTGGGCCAAGTCACATAGTCTGCCCCTCTCCCTCTCTCTCTTTCCCTCTTGCATAGTATTTGTTGATTTGGCATTTTGTGATTGGTCAAAACTGCAAAAATCATATCTCTTGATTCCCTTGTCCAAAATTAATAAAAAAGTTTGTTTTGGAATCAGAAAAATATTCTCTATCTAATAAAAATCATTTGAGAACCTGATTTCAAAATTTTTTAAAGGATTAATTTTGGAGAATGAAATATATGTATAAAATTCATAACAATTGCAACTTAGTCATAATAATTCCAAATTGGATAAAAAGATATATTTTTTTAATCAGGGGAATCTAATAAATTTGTTGGGTGAAGTTTTTAGAGTCTAATTATAATTTAATAAAAGGTTGATATTTTTAGGGTTTAAATATGCTCATTAATTAATGGTTTACATCTAATATGATATTAAGCAAAGATAGATTCTTATTGGATCTAGTGTGTGGATCCTAACCTTATACATGCATTAGTGAGGTATATTTCATACTCTTATGAGTCATATTGTAAAACTGATTATTTCCCCTCTCTCTCTTAGACTTGATGGTGACACACTAGCTTAGATGTCACATGTTTACATATAGTTGAACCAATTGTTTCTAATTCCTAAAATCGGTCTTATTCACTGTGATATAAGCAAATTGAATCCTATCCTTGTATCTTGATGTTATATCATTCAATTTGCATCATGATGAGGTTGATGGTCTATATTCAATGGAAACCCTAGTTTGCCATGCATTGGTCATGATAGTAAATTTGACTATGACTATACTTATTTTTTATGATTTTGGAATTTGGACACCTTTATGGTGATGTGACTCTATCTCTGCTTGCCTCTCTATTCATAATGCATGCTTGGTTCGGGTAACTTGTTAATGTGCACACTGAGTGATAGATCCCTATTGTGTGTAATACCAACAAAGGGTGTGGAGGGTAATTTTGTTGTGATCCCATTACTCCCCTGAAGATTATGGTCGTGATGTCATAATATATGGTTATGGTGGTGATGCCATATACCCCAAATGTTATTAATGTTATTATTGTTTAGTTTACCCACATTCATAATTCTTGTTATTAATTGTAGTTCTCTTCTTGAGATTTTAAAAGCAATATTCGATTAATGTGAGCTTTATTATTTTCTTCATATATTCTCTTTTATCTTACTATATGAAGAATTCCCTTTTGTTATTCAATTGGATGTTTCTTTCTTATTCTATGGGAATGCTTGTGATTTTTAGTCCCTAATTCCATTATATTGTCCAATCACTATTATATGCACATACCGACTTTGGAAGGTATGTTACCTTTTTTATTTTTAGTAGGGAGTGGATCCCCTCTGGAAGGCGTAGTTTATTAAGTTTGACTCATTGGGAAATATATGCTTTTTAAGAAAAATAATTAATCAAAATTTTCAATAGTGAGGGGATAATAATTGTTGTTTGATCGATTCATAAATCCATGTTGATGATTCGATATTAAGAAAGTCGTCAACTCTTGCACATGGTAAATTGATAGTTATTTAACTGAAATAATTGTCTTATATGAAGATATTATATTCTTCACAGAGGTTTATGATACATCATGACTATCTTGTAGAGTAACTCATCACTAAAAAGAAAATATGCATCCTTTATATCCCTTAGGTATAAAACCTTTCTACATGCCTCATGTATGAGATGATGGTAGAAAATAAATTCAATGTGGCATGGAAGGAACTTCACCAAATTAGAGGCATAGATGTGAAGCTATTGGTGGGTAAGTGTGATGGCAACAATGCAAAAGTCATACCAAGGATGCTCATGTTGTCAAGGTTAGAACTTTTAAATATGTCCTTACAAGGAAAACTAGATTAACATTTAAACTATATTATGTATATAATTGATACAAATCTCCTTTATGACATTCAAAGGTGATTGGATGTTTCTATCGTGTTTATCTAGATACAATGCACATATGAGTGTTTTTGCATTAATCAAAACCTAATAATTCGCATGTATATTTTAGTTTGACTGAAATATACATGTACTAGCATGTGAAGAAAATATACATATATGTAGCATGCAGAATATAATAAAATACACATTATTACAATGCCTTATTTACACTTAAAAAATGAAAATAAATCAATTAAATTCATACTTATATAAGTTACTATATAATTTTAATTGTTCATTTACAAATCGATCAATTTCATGTGTCTGATTGAATTTAAATCCAAATTCAATATTTAGTATTACTTTACCAAATAGAGAACTATTTAAGAGTACATATTTTCACTCTTCAATATTAGGTGATATATTTTGATCTCCATAAACTCAAGTAGATTTGATATTTGAATCTTGTTTGGAAATGGATCATACATGTGGGATGATAAGTAGGGATAAAAAGTTAAAAGAAAAGATATACATTATCTTTTATAATTTAATGTGGAATGTACTAACAACGTAGTGCTTATCTTTCCATTTTTCTTACAAACATAATATACATACATTTATATAAATATATGTTTTATCCCAATAATTTGCGTAAATCTAAAGTATTGTCAATGATACAGTCTCTTAAAAATATTTGTTTATATGTTTATGATGAGTACTATATGTTTTTTCCGTAGGAGTGAGCACACATTAGAAAAAAAATCCCAAGAATCCTATGAGCATGATCTATCTCATGTACACATACTAGATTGAATAACAAGTTATTATCATAATTTTTAAGTAGTTTCAACAATTCAACTTGAATTGTTCAGTGTAGATATGGACCACAAATTCAACATAGCTTTCCAATTTTGCTAGATCAAAACTCAAAGAGACGGTGTGGACAAAGCGGAAGCGAGAATATCGACTTGAGTAATGCAAACATTGCTGAGAATCCAATGCCCCGGAAACCTAAGGGTTCCTCTGCAAGGTTCATCCACGGAGGGTGAGTCAGGGCCTAAGATCAGGCCGAAAGGTGTAGTCGATGGACAACATGTGAATATTCCTGTACTAACCGTTGTTGCTTTTGTGTCTATGTAAGTTTGAAACTTGTCTTAGTAAGCATATAGAACAATGATTTTCTATGGTAGAACATTTTATTCTATGAATGAATGTAAGTGGAAGAAAAATTCTTTTATGTAGAAGTGAGGCTTAGATCCCAAGTTTTAGTAGGAACCATTGGTTTCTTTGGTTCTATTGCTCAAAGAATCCTATGGTGGAACAAACTATTTCATTGTTGATGACACACTACACAATGCTCCTTCACACCACTAATGTGATATTGCAAAACATGTTGTTCTACAGATGATAACTTGGTTTTGAACACGCCATTCAAAACAAGAAAGTTGATCAAAACTTTTGGACCTAATGAAGTCACTTGTCTAAAAATGAATTTAGTTAATAAACTTGTCTCCAATGTATCAACACAAGCTCTTATAGACAGATAGGTGTTGCTAGTCTCTCTCTCTTTTGGTTGTCTTTTTTTTTCAAATATAGTGGCAATGAGAAGAAATGATTGAACACCATTATGGATTCCTCTCTTATTATACAAATAGAGGAGTTGAGAGGTTAGGGTTTTCCAAAACCATTTTTTCATGGAATTATAATTTCTTAGGTAATGAGGGATTTTTTCATTAAATAGGACAAGAAGAACATGAAGGTACTCCAATTGTGGTGTTGTAGGGACTTCCATCTTCAATCAAGAACAAATCCCTAACTAATGAAAACTAATTATAGTTCTACAATTTCTTCTAGGTCCTTAAAACACTTTTTTAGGTACTTTGATTTATCTTAAAAATAACAATTATGTATTGTTCATCCTTTCTTGAAGCAACCTCTATCTGTGTGACCATCAAGGAACCACACTATGTTGACAATAGATTTAACAAAAATTTCTAAGATTTTTAAAAAATTACCCAAGTTGTAGGATTAGATGAACATGACCAAACATAGATGACCACATTATCATGTTGAATAGTTCACTTTTCATAAAGACTATCTAGATTGATCTAGATGCATGGAGATTTCATTTTTTTTCACCTTTGATCCATGTTTCTTGAACTCTAAATGGACTGGTAAATATATTTGGATTTAGTATGACAGACTAACTCATGTGATCATGGACATTTATTTCTTGTCTAACTCATCAAAATTATAATATTTATATTATTATGTGGTAGAGGCAAATTCCTTGAACATCACTCACAATGGAGTGTCATGGCATCCATCACAACAATCATTACCTTTATAGATTTTTTTAAGATAATATTAAATAGTGTCAAAGTATTAGATCATCATATCACCATCTTCAAGTCAAAGTACCACAACCATTGTCATGTGTGATATGATTATGAGTATCATATAATGGTTCATGATCACTCTCAAGGAGGGTATGTCCTCAAAACTTGTTCGATAATAAGAAACTATGTGGTCTAACATGGTATTTGATAACTTTGCCTCATGAGACATGGAATTAGTCACCACCATACTAATTTCATGCATATAGTCATCCAATCCACACTGATACTTCACTAATGACACTTAATAATATCGTTCTTAGAATGCATTATGATATCATCTTCCAAGTCACATATTTGAAGTACCGTGGCTTTGAAACAATCATTCTAAGGCCATTTGTTATGTACACTAACATAGAAGTAATAATTATTCATCAAAAAATGCATTTACCTTTAATAGTCCAAATGAAAGTAAGATATACATATATACATCATCCAATTTTTGACCTTGTAACATACTAAATCTTATATTTAATCTCCATGTAACCCTTTTTCCCAAGTTTCTCTTTCATTTCTGTCCTTTATGTCCTTAATGTTTAATTAGTGGAATTTATAGTGGTTTGTTGAACATTTATTGACTATCTGTACCAATAAAATGGTTTATGCACATATACCCCAGTTAAAGTTTATTTAAGGACTCTAGTTAGGTGTTCTAAACCTTAGTATAACTTTTTTGTTATTTGAAAACAAAAAAGGAGCCTAAGTTTCAAATTTGGTTCAAGTTTGATGTTGTTTGTGCAACTTATGCAATTTTAGGTACATGCTAGTCTTTTCTGCAATTTACCCAATTGGGAGCTTCTCTTTGAAGATTATCAAATGAATTATAATCCTTAGATATTCCCTTACCATTCTCAAGTTTTTGAACCATGGTGCACCTAGTTGCACCTTGGTTTGAAGGTATTTCTCTCCAAGGGCATTTTAGGGATTACACTCTTTAAAAATGAACTTATCCTTAGAAGCTATCAACCAATGGGGTTATTTCTTTGATTGCGGGTCGGTGGAGATGGACTAGAAGTCTCCATGGGCTTTTAGAACCAATGTTTGATATTTAAGAAGCCCATATGAGTTGTCCTCTTGCATGGCCATTAAGCCCTAGGCTAAGGACACATGGAAAGTCCCATAGACACCTCATGCTTGACTCCTACTTTATAAACCCATATCTACCCCTTCCCACCTCCTAATTTGAGAACTCTTTCTCTCCTTCTCTTTCCTCCAGCTTATAACATCGTTCCTACTTTGTTTTGACATGAAGATTTTTTCCCAAGGTAAATGAGGGTGCCTACCTTGGTGAAGAAGGCTCCTAGGGTTCCAAATTTGCTCTATTTAGGGTTTCTAAAGCTCCTTCTTGGTGATTTCGACCAAAAATAGTAAGTTTCCTCCTTTCCATCCCTATTTTCATGCTGCTCATCTTCCTCCCACATTCTTCCAGGTAGTAACCATGGCCTTCCGTGGTGAAACCCGACCTAGAGCCCTTAAACAACTCATCTCCATGTTCTTTTGCTAGGGTTTTTCACCTCTAAAGTGGAGAAGGTGCTTCTGGCTCGAGATAGGATCTTTCTTGGAGAAACTCGCCTCTCTAGATCGAGAACCATGCTTTTTGAACCTATCCACCTTCCCTAGAGGCGAGTTTTATAATCCCCTTTTCATATATTGCTTACTACATGCTTAAAACTCATGCTTCTATGTTTAAAATCAATGCTCTCCGTCTCTATTTACCATGTTCTTCTCGGGTTTTGGTTTCTTGCTATTTTACCTTCTCTAGAAGCTCTAGTTTGGTTACCTATACAACTCCAACCTGATCTTGAGTCAATTGGTGTTCTCTCTCTCTCTCTCTCTCTCCCTCTCTCTCTCGCTCTCTCTCCCCCTCTCTCTCGAAGGTTTCTAACTTGTCATTTCCTAATTTGTTCAAATTGAAAAATTCATATATTTTAATATGCTAATCCAAATTTGTCAAATAAATATGTTTTGGAATTAGAAAATTAATATTTATCTAATAAAAATATTTTTTATTTCTTATTTCGAGGTTTGATGCAGGGTAATTTTTGGAAAATGAATTTAATGCATAAAATCCATAAAAATTACATTGTAATCATCATAACTCCAAAATTAACATAAAAATATATCTTCTTGATCAAGAGAACCTAATAAGTTCATTGGTGAGGTTTTCATACTATAAATTTGAGTTTTATTGAAAAGTTCTAAAATTAGGGTTTCTATACATTAATGTGTGTTACGTACTCTAATACATATTAATACATTAAAAATAGGCCAAGTGGAACTTGGTCTCAATTAAAGTGGTGAAAGTTAGTAATTGATATCAGTAAGAGAGGTATGTGCATTTTGTACACCCTATGTTGGCATAATTGCATCCAAACCCTATATTTCCCTAATGATGCTTTAATGAACCCTATTTCCTCTATTCAGAATTCTTTTAAATTGCCTCAAAATCAGTAATGATATTCTTTTTTTGGGCCTTGTGCCCCAATACCATGTTTCAAATATATGATGCTTTTACTTGCCATAGTTTCTCTTTAGAATGCTTATTTTATTAGACTATTTATCTATAGTAGTGGTACTTTTGTACAACCACCCATAGATAGGGCATTTGTTTTCTCATTGGGGAGTGTGTCTACTCTCCCCTTATAAAATTGTGTAGGTGAGTGGGAATGTGTTAATCTTCCCTCATCTATAGGTTGATGTCAGGTAGGTGCCTCAATCCTACATAGTTAATGTAGTCAATATTAATCATGCATGCAAAACTTTGTATTATTTTTCTTGATATGGCAAGCATCTATCTGATTATGCCTCATACTCTTGTTCTCTCATCTTATGATGAAATATTGGCTTTTACTTTCATGTTATTTCCTTATCTTTTCTTCTCGTTCATTATTTGAGACATACCTTTATTTATCTCTCTTGCTGGGGGATTTCCCAACCACCCAGGTTTAGATCGAGGCATTGAACATGACCAAGGAGAACATAGATTCCAACATGAACCTAGCTCTTGGAGTTGTTGCTTGGAGACAAATTTGAAGTAGTTTAGACTTCCCTCTACTTAGATCCTTATGTTGTATCATACATGTAATCCCTTATGGGTGGTTATGATGTAATTTTGTAATCTTTTGTGAAAATTGAATATATTTATTGATTTAATTCTGCTACTACACTTTGGTTGTTTTGAATACCATTTATTAAAATTTGAAAATTTTACACCTATTCCAACATACCTTTGAGGTTTTTTGGAATGGATGTTTTATTCTTCCAATTTTTAACAAGGAGTGGATCCCCTATCAGGTTCCACTCCTTACAACATGATATCAGAGCCCATGGTAGTCAGAATCTGACTATTTCAACTTTGTCTCCCTAATTAGAACCCTTTACTTATATAGTTCCTCTTTAAGTGACTTGTTTGTCCTAGATTGACCTATGCTACACTTGATATGGTGAAATCTTGATATAGGATCATAAGAGTTTCACATTAGAAACATGTTTAGTTAACCATAATGTGATGAGCCAGTTAGGTATCTATTAGGGCTTAAGTTGAAAGCAAAGGTCACTAGAAAAGATCATGGTTTGGGGGCTGGAAAGATTTTCCTCTGCACTAATAGCTTGGTTTACAAGGACTCCTAGATCCATATGATACTTGTCTGGCCTTAGTAGATACTTACTATCTAAAATAGCATGCCTATAGATAGTAGTAGCCTTAGGAACCTAAGTTGGATACTCCTGAGAACCTAATATGTTGACCTTGTCTTTCAGGTGAAATGACTTGTTTGAGGATGGATGCCCAATATAGATCTCTTATGTCCCCCAAAGCCACATGTTTGGATAGTCTATCCCTAATAACCTAGACTTTGAAGTTTGGTGTTTAGTAATCAATCAGAGTGCACAATGGAAGCATGATGGATCTTGTACATGGTTTAGTTAGACTCACCATTTTACCTCTAGACTAGTTTGGATTGGTAAGTGAAACCTTTTGAATGGTGGAGAGTAGTTGGTTTGATTATGTTTGGGTAGTTACATTTCAAGGATGAAATCCTTTCTAAGGGGATGGAGTCCTGTAACATACTGAAATCTAGATACACTGACTCTAGAAACCCGAACTCCATGATTAGGAGGATAGTTTACTTGGTGACCAAACAAGTTATAGTTGTAACCCTACATGCTTGTTGTTATCCTAAAGAACATATAATGGTCATCTAATGAATAGTCACATGTTTGAACCCTAATGAATATCTAATGCACATAATATGAGTAACTCACATGTTAATACTAATAGTGGGTACACATGATGCTAAACATGTCTTGGACAAATAAACCCTATTAAAATGATGAGCAAGATAATTGTAACCTAATTTTGGATTTAATGCTTACTAAGAATCTATAGGTAACGAATAATGATCATATTGACCTAAACCCTAAGTTGTAACAATCTAACCTTAACCTATACATCCTAAATGACATTCTTCATACATTAGTGACATTAGGTGTCATAACTTGATAGCATACATTAATGTACATAAATGACATATAATCACCTAATCACAGATTAATCATGTCATCAATATGAAATGCACATCACCTTGTTCTCTAATGCACACCTAATTAATCACCTAATCATTACTTGGTATGTGAATCAAATCATTGATACATAATATGTCCCACCTTTATCACTAAAATACATATAATGACTTCAATATGGATAAGAAGTAATTGGATTCACATAAATGTGCATAATCAATAATAATAAGTGAATAAATATGAGAAAATGATTAATGATGACATTACTGTAAAAAAAGGTATATGTAATTAATGTGACATTATTTGGATTAATTGTAACAAATTGGATAAAATGTCTTATTTCATGCAAAACAATTTGTTACAATTCAATAGGTTGATAATGGAGACTAAATCCAAATTATTAAGGATAATAATCAAGTATATTGAGATAATTGAGTAAACCCTAATTGTGCTAAAACTCTTAATGGGATAAATCAAAAATATATAGGAGATTGTGTATAATTATAAAATATAACTACTTTGGTAACAAAGTAAAGATAATATGGAACAATGAAAATAATAATAAGGATGATATGATAACATTATGGATATAATATTAATAGGCCTAAAATGTTAACTGTGTTATATATAATAAAAATAAATCTTAATAGTGGAACCCTTAGTGATCCATGAGAACCTGACCTATGTATAGTTGCTTAAGAAGATTCTAAACTCCCAAGTTAAGCAGTTGAAAACATAGAGTTTGAGTTAGTGAAAATTTTGGTGGAAGTTTTATGGAAACAACAAGGGAGTTTAGTGTTGGGATGTTGCATACTCACCCATCTCTTTTTGTTTGATATTTCAGGGACGAATTCTTTTTTAAGGGCTGGAGTGTTGTAACATGTTGAATCTTAGATGTAATATCTATGTTACCCTTTTTCCCAAGTTTCCCTTTCATTTATGTCCTTGATGTTTAATTGTGGAATTTATAGTGGTTTGGTGAACATTTATTCACTATTTGTACCAATAAAAGGGTTTATGCACAAATACCTCAGTGAATGTTTATTTAAGGAACTAGTTAGGTGTTCTAAACCTTAACATAACTCTGTTATGTGATTTTAAAACAAAAAATGAGCCTAAGTTTCAAATTTGGTTCAATTTGGATGTTGTTTGTGCAAGTTCAAAAATTTTAGGTATGTACTGGTCTTTTCAACAATTTACCCAATTGGAAGGTTCTCTTCACAAATTGCCACATGCATTATAATCTATAGATATTCCCTTACCATTCTCGAGTTTTTGAAATATGGGGCACCTAGTTGTACCTTGGTTTGAAGGTGTTTCTCTCCAAGGTCATTTTAGGGATTACCCTCTTTATAAATAACTTATCTTTAGAAGATATCAACCAATGGGGTTATTTCTTTGATTGGAAGCTGGTGGGTATGGCCTAGAAGTTTACATAGGCTTTTAGAACTAACATTTGATAATTGGGAAGGCCCTATGAGATGTCCTCTTGCATTTCCAGGAAGCCCTTGGCTAAGGACACATGGAAAGTCCCATAGACACCTCATGCTTGACCCCTTCTTTATAAAGCCATATCTACCCCTTACCACCTCCCAATTAGAAAATTATTTCTCTCTTTCTCTTTCCTCCAGATTAGAGTATCGTTCCTACTCTTTTTGGCCATGAAGGTTCTATCTCAAGGTAAAAGAGGGTGCCAACCTTGGTGAAGAAGGCTCCTAGGGTTCCAAATTTTCTCTATTTAGGGTTTCTAAAGCTCCTTCTTGGTGATTTTGACCAAAACTAGTAAGTTTCCTCCTTACCTTTCCTATTTTCATGCTTTTGTTATTCCTCCCACCTTATTCCAGGTTGGAACCATGGTATTCCATGGTGAAGCCCCACCTACATTGTTAGAACCCCAATTTTTGGGTTCATATGGTCGAAAATGTAATTTCCCTATTAAATGTATGATTATGGGAATTGTATGATTTATGTGTATTGAATGGATTTCCTTTGAAATATTTCCTTTGTGCATGTGATTACCTAGATCATGATATGTTAAGGAGTCCAATATGATTAAAAGAAAAAAATGAAATCAAATAATGCTTTATTAAGAAGGAAATTTGAAAGCCTGATTCCCTATTCTATTTACAACAAGAACATCAAGTTTAGCGAGCGGTTGTATCCTCATGCGACTCTCCACAGGTGACTAGGGTTTTTGCGCGTGACTCTCCTGCTCGGGGGAGGTGGTCGGCTGCCGGCACGTATCCACCCTCTCCCCCTGGGTGTTCGTCGGGTGACTGTCCTCTTCGCAGATCGTGTAGTGCTGGGGCTGCAGCTGGCTGGGTCTCCTCTCCGTCACCTTCCTCTTCCCCCTTTCCGACCGTCACGACGGGACTCCGTGCCTTTAGATCGGGGCTTCAGGGTGGTGGGGTGGCAGTTTTCCTGGGTAGTGGCTTCGTCTCCGGCAAAGCTGGTCGCTTGGTTGAGGCAAGGAGGTGGCCACCACGAAGCCTTTGGCATGGATCTTCTAGGGGGGTGGGCGTTGCTTGCTTTTCTGCTTTCGCTCTGTTTTTCAGTTTAGTGTGTGTCAGCTCCCTGCCTTTCATTTTGGTCCTGGGTCTAGGCAGTTTCTTGCCTTCTTTTCTCGTCGTGTTCCTTCAGCGTTTGTCTCTCCCTTCGGGGTTTGGGTGTCTCTCCTTTCGTGAGAGTGACGAGATCCCTGGTTGGTCTCATTTTTGCCTCAGGTTCTTTGTTGCTCGAGCCATGCCATGAATGGTAGAGACAAAAATCAGACGGAATATCAGTCGGGTTCATGCTTAATGTCGTTGCCTTATGCTCAAGTTGAAGGTATCTCTCACAATAGCTTCTTTGGTCAGCCACAAAGAAGAGAGTTCTATGAAGAAGCATTTCAATCTCATTCCAATATGAGTGGTAGTGGTGTTAGATCTATGTTCTTGACTGATCTACATTTCTTCTAGTTGTACTTCTCTACTTGTAGATGTTGTATGGCTTGAGTAATGAATGGATCTGTTTGCTGTCAAAAAAAAGATGAAGGAAATTTGAGATAATGATACAAGTATAAGAAATATGTGTATCATGGATGAAATTTCGAATCCAAAAGGTTTCTAATGGTAAAAGGAATCTAAATAAAGAGAATTAAATAATAGGAGAGAGAAAATATGCATAAAATATGCCTTAATAAGTGATAACTTGCCTATGAAGAAAAGTCCCTCATACTTTCAAAATTTAGCCCCAAACTAGGTATACAAGTAGATAAAGTCATCAACGACTTTACTTTAAAATTTGGTATTATTTTGATAACCAGTTTGAGAGTTATGATTATTAAACAAAATCCTAAAGTGGAAAGGATAAAGGAAATACATTGAAATGTCACTTTTTATATCTAGATTAGGAACATAGGCCCATCCCTCATACATGACGCGTGGCTTCCTGGCCCTTGGATCGGGAATCGATGGATCAAATTTTGTCTCCTACCCCAAGCTGACTGGGAAAGGGATTGGTACAGTTGTGGGAACGCGATCCTTGGATCTTTCCACACAACAATTTTCATCTCAAAATAAGGATATAAGTAGGTCTGGGAGAAGAAATCGGATCTAATGAAACTTTGATTTCTTGATTTCGTGAGCCATTGGGAGTTTTCCCAAAGTCCATGTGGAGCCAGACTCCATGGGTTATGACCTTCAATCCAGATATATAAAATGGGGGCTTTGCCCTCTTCGCGATCGGCATAGAGGCACGAGGAAAGTCAGACGAACCCAAGGAACCCCTATGTCAGGCCCAGGATCAGAAGGAGCCAACCACAATCGGCATAATGGTCCTCTTTGTACCCCTATACACTGCCGATGAATCAGTATCCCTTTCTGCTATTCTCACACCCTTCGGCAGGTTTGAGCCCTCCTTCAACTTCAGTTGGACCAGGCAGAGGTGATCGCTCCTTCACCTGACTCGCTGGCGCACTGCAGCGCAAGGTCAACCCACTGGTTGACAAGCCTCTGAAGCTGGTGCGTGAGAAGCAGCGGGGCGAGGGGTTGAAGACAACAATCTCTGGAATTACAAAAATACCCCTCTGTGCATGCATGACACCTGAGGGCAGCAAAGTCTTTTCTCATAAATTAGAAAAGCGCCCACAGTATACAAGAGTCGCTGACGTGTCAAGCCCTAATTGGCTTAGGTAATCTAATCTTGCAAAAATCATAGAAATTGCTAGGCTGCTCAGAATAAGACATGTCATATATGAAAATTGATCAAGAGAACACGAGGATTCCAATAAAAATATAATCAAGATCTGAATATTCTTCTAATTTGTAAAGTGCATAAATTTATCATCTTTAATGAATTAATTAATGAAAAACCCATAGATTTGATGAAAGTTGGATTTAATGATGTTCTTTGGATAATTTAAGCCAATATTAACCTATTGTTGATAAAAGTGAGGTTTGGATCTAAAAAGATGATCTTTTTACATAATTGGCTTAAATAAGGGTTCCATGTAGATGAAAATGCATTAATGGGCTTACAAACCCTAATTTTGATAATTATGAATTTTAATGGTTGTAATTGTGAAAATCCATGAATAAGACAGAGATATGATGTTCTAAAGTTATTTTTAGTATAATTGATCCTTAATGTGGATAATTTGTGTAATTAGGGTTTTTATGAGTGGAAAAGCAGTTTTAGGGTTTGTTGACCTAAAAAGGATAAGGTTTGAGAATTAGTCTAAGGAACCCTAATGCATCCTAATGAGACTTAGAAACCTAGAAAGGTAACCCAAGTCAATAAAGAGTTGTTTGGGATATATGGTAACAATTAGGTGTTATACATATTTTCATGATCAAGATTGCTTGATTGGTTGCTTGTCTATCTTGATTGGACATCTTGATTAGATTGGTTATCTTGCTTATATTTGAGACTCCAAAGTAGGTATGTGGTTATGCTTATGAATAATCTCTCTAGTTTCACGGAAATTTTTGAGGTTTTAACGGTTGATTGGAAATAATTTCTTGATTGACTTTTATTTCATGAAACTATAAAGTGACTATGACTACCACCATAATTATATGTGCATGACTAGCTTAGATCATGGTCCTCCTCTGTAACTCTAATGATGATGATATAGATGACCTAGTACATGGTCTACCCATGAGGTAGGATCATCAGGTTATCATGAGTCGATGTGTTTTTCTACCCTTGGGTAGGACCATACGACTCCACGACCCTATGTATTGATCTACTTGTAAGGTAGGATCATGGGGGTTAATTGAGATCTACCATATGAGAGGTAGTATCCACATCCACTGCAGGGACAACATAGAGGCAAGGGTATGTAAGGATTGAGTAGTTATGCTTAAAATGTAAAGTTTGTTTTGTTAAATCATAATTTCTTGCAATTTTTTGTTCCAATTAAATGCAAGATTTTGGTTTCCCACATACCAGTATAATTCATTATACTGATCGACTTTTGTTTGTCGGTGTTTTAGGTTTATCAAGAAAATGGATATTCCTTTAAAGTGACAATGATGGAATAAAGCTTAAATAAAGATTGGAGGATTTTAGATAGATATATGTTATATGGGGTAAAGTCCCTTAGATCTTATGTTTCGTAAGGTATGAGAATTCCATTTTAAAGCCTAGTTGTTGTATAGAAAAGGATTACAATCTGGGGGATGACAATATTTTCCTCCGCCCCGCTAGTCAGTCTATGAGGATTACCAGATCTTTGTTTCTGCCTGGCCAAAATCAGAGGATTTGACTCGAAATAAGATACCTCTAGGTCTTCTCTCATCTGTCTTCATCCCTTCTCTACCTCATTCATTGAATAAAATTTAAGAGATTAGGGTTTCTCTCTCTTCACACCCATCTTGTGGTTGGGATAAGATTAATAAGGATTAATGAGTCCTCCACCAAATAATGAAAATCATGTAAACAAGATGTCATGAACACAAGTTTAATAGTTTATGTGCCATCCAACTCATAAAAACAAAATTAACTTAAGCAGAAGCGAATTATTTACAGCGGATTATTGAAAATCACTAAAAATTAAAACTTTTTGCAAAGAGATCCATACATATGAAATCTTTTCCATCAAGAACCATTGTATAACATTTACATTCTGGTTCAAATGTACATAACCTGTACCATCTCTTCTCAGAGACTACAACATCAGCTTCCCTATAAACATTATATACAGACAACATTCGAATCCTGAGGCTTCAAGCCAAAATCTCAAACGATTCATTAAAACACTGACTAAAAACTCCGATGACCTAAGAGTACAAAGACGACACATAAGACTTTCTAACTACATAACTTGATAGGCAGGGTCTCCACCTGAGATCTCACTATTGTCCAGGTTGTTGCTTTCCTTTTTCCTACAAAAGAGTATCTACTTCTTTGTCCGCGTCCACCTAAAAATGTTGGATCCCACGGGGGGAGACAATTGTAAATTGCCCCAGCGGGAGATATAACTCTCTGCCAAAACATTGTTATTGCATTTTAAAGATATGAAACTGGGTCGATGATAAATATTTTAAAGCATTCTCAACTTTGAAAGCATTGCACCTATTTATGATAGAGCAATATATCATCTATTCTTTTAATAAGGAATAGGAATGACATGTATATCATTTATACATCATATTACACCATCATATCTAACTTTTCTTGTGACACTCATCATCTTGTTATGTCACCCATGAAACACTCTTATTCCATTATGTTGGCCTTAGCCAACCCGTTTAACAGATAAGGAGATATATCTACCATGTAGTCATATATCAACAATACATGCACTGGGTTAATACCAATCTTGTGTTACTATTACAAGCATTGGTCTATTACCAATCCTATGTCATCAGTACAGGCATTTAGCCTCTCCCACGTATTGGACTCTTCCAAACCTGATTACACCGCCAGGCATTGGACACTACCAATCTTGATTTCACAGCCCAGTATTGGACTTTAGCCAACACTGATTACAGGCATTACACCTCTGTCGGGTATTGGACTCTAACCAAACCTAATTACACAGCCATGCATTGGACTCTAACAAATCCTGATTTCATAGCCAGACATTGGACTTTAACCAACCCTGATTACATAGCCATGCATTGGACTTTAACCAATCTTGATTACATAGCCAGGCATTGGACTCTAACCAATCTTGATTTTACATCCAGGCGTTGGACTTTAACCAATCCTGATTACACTGCCGGGCATTACACCTCTACCAGGTATTGGACTTTAACCAATCCGTATTACACAGCCAGTCATTGGACTTTAACCAATCCTGATTACATCCCATGTCTGTTTACACAGCACTGGGCACCTTATTCTTTTAGTAGCATTAAACTTTGGATATGCCAATCATGCTCAATACATTCTTTATGTATTACAAGTATTCCTCTTTTCTCCACACATGTACAATCCAGGTTCCATTATTATGATTGTATCCTTTTGTAATTATTATTATTTTTATTATTATATTACCAAGTTCCCATTCCTTGGTTCATTATGAACATTATTATCTATTACAAGAGACTTTTATAATCATCTTATTACCTCTCACTAGGTAACCACAAATCTCATGGCTCACCAAGCCCATAAAGCATCTTGTCACCTCTTACTAGGCAACAACAACATATTCCCTCATGTAATACAATAGTAACACCACTATTCCCTCAATAGGGTTAGGGCTTACTTTTCACATCACATTAGGGCTTCTGATGTCCCATTACCCAATTTAGGGTTAGCGTTTTCCCATCGCACATTAGGATTTCATATTTATCAAATCAACCTTAATACATTTCTCCACACCTCTAGGAGCATCCATTAACATCTTGAGTAATCAATCAAGTTTATTACTCTTAACATTTATCATTAAATGATTATCAATGCAAGGTATGAGTTCATTTCCCATCCTTATCATGATATGCTTACATCATACTCATGAGTTTGGCTTAACCCCATTCTCAAGGTATTTTAGCCTATACTTATCAAAGTATATCAAACTCATTACATTTCATTGTAACAATTGACGTAACACACTTCATGTGTTTCTTATCCAAGTATATTGGCTTTGAGGTGCATTAGAGTATATCAGCTCTGGAATGCTAAAAGTGATATCTTTCACATCTTGATGTATCACTTTCCTCATCACTTTCAACTTTCTTGAGATATCAACTTATCTTGGATTAAGGAATTTCCCATCTTAATCCTTTCATCCACTAACCTATCACTCTTACCATGAAGTATGTAGGTCACACATAAGAATGGTCCAACTATCTTTAATGATATGGACCCATTTCAGGTTAAGGCATTGCTTGCTATAAGATTATCTATAATTAATCACTTTAGGTATTTCCTTTATAAATTTATTAGTCACCATTCCATTATTAGGATTAGGGTCTCTCATACCATCACCCTTTATTAGGGTTTAGGGTTTCACATACTATCATACTTCATTAGGGTAGGGATTTCACACACCAACTCCCTTTATTAGGGATAGGATGGCATATAGCATCACCCTTAATTAGGCTTTCACATCACATTACATATACTTAGGGTTTACTATTCATCCCAACTAGGGTTTCTCATGGCATCACCCTCAATTAGGATTTCTCATGGAATTAACCACAATTAGGATTTCACATGGAATCCACCTCAATTAGTATTTCACATGTCATATCAATAGGAAGTACTCATCCCAATTAGGGTTTCACCCTCCATTCCCATAATTGGGGTTTTACATTATGTTACCCTGGATTAGGGTTATGGTTCATTAACTTTCTGGATTAAGGCTTCATGATTTCTTTATTAAGGATCATAACCTATTCATCACATGATCAATACTCATGTATGAATTCCTTTCCATCATCCTATCAACTTGATTAGGTTACATCAACCCTTCAATCAAGTACATACAACTATGGTTAACATAGTGTACTAAGACATTATTCTCATAACCTTTTAGGGTTAATTAATCTAAATGTATTGATCATCTAGGTACTTTAGGGTTTCAACCTTTGTACCCAACCTTAATAATCATCATTGAAACAATGGATCAATCATCATCTTAATTCTCAAGAGATTCAATCACATTGGACCTCCATTAAATGAGGTACCCAAATGAATTGACCAATTGGATCTTCAATTACAATAGGTATCCAAGTGGATTAACCAATTGAATGCTCAATCAATTTTGACTACTTGAGCCCCAAATGGTCTTAGTTTTCAAAGTTCAAACAGTTTGAAACCGTTTGGTTAAGGTGGTGCTTGAGACCGTTTGCTAAATCAAGTACTTGAAACCATTTGCTAAAGGTGACCTTCAAGATCGTTTGCTAAAGGTGGTCACTTGAAACCATTTGCTAAAGTACCTTTTTGAAACCACATGGAATCAACTGGTTTGGGATTGTTTGGTACCAAACGGTCTTGAGACCATTTGGACTCAAATAGTCTTGAGACTGTTTGGTCCAAACCACCTCAAAACCGCAAGGACCAAATATGGTCTCAACCAAATCAAATTGAATTAGGGTTTCCAATGTTGATTCCTTCAATCATTGCATTTATGTAACCAATCATTAAGTGTACCTATCATCATACTTCAATTGAGTTAAATAGGTCAACCTTCAACTGATTTGACCCTCCATTGACCCTCAATTAGTCATCAATTAGGGTTTGAGTCAATTGAATTAGGGTTTGGAATCGATGATCCTTCAACATGAACCAATGTGAAACTATTTACTTTAAAACTATTGGACCATCATCCAAATTGGAGATGACCTGACCCCAAACGGTCTTGAGGTCGTTTGGATGACCTACAAACGGTCTTGAGACCTTTTTCCCATGTCAACATCAAAATCCAAGTCAATCAATCAAAGTTTGGATCATTGGATTGATCATCAAATTAGTATTTGATTGCACTTCAACTTCGTACCTTTAGATCTTCAAACACCTAACCATAGTCAACCCTAGACCTCCAAACGGTCATGGGTGACACAAAAATGGTCTTGGGATTGTTTGGATGACCTCCAAACGGTCTTGAGACTGTTTTCCCATCATATCATCATTAACCATGTCATTCAATTAGGGTTTGGATCCTAGGATTGGTCACCAAATCAGCACTTAATTGTATTTCAATTTGGTATCTTTGTACCTTCCACCACTTGAACAAACTTAACCCTAGACCTGAAAACGGTCTTGGGTGACCCCAAATGGTCATTAGACCATTTTAATGATCCCCAAATGGTTTTGAAACCATTTGGGTCAATCAACCCAAAGCATCAACTCGTTCAATCGCAAAATCAGCACTTAGCCGATTAGGGTTTATACCATATGTTTGAATCTTCAAACACTTAACCATACTCAACCCTAGACCTCCAAACGGTCTTGGTTGACCTCCAAATGGTCGTGAGACCGTTTGGGTGATTCCCAAATGGTTTTGAAACCGTTTGGTCAATCAACCCAAGTTTCAAACTCAATCACTTATGAAATCAGGACTCAACCCGATTAGGGTTTAGGTGATTGATGAGCCTTCAACTCATGAACCAATTGGAGTTAATCAATAATAATTGATGGGTAATTAACTTATATCATAATGAACAAATCCCCAAATGGTCAACCCTGGTAAACATCACCAAACGGTCTTAAACCATTTGCTTCTATGCGGTTTAGTGAAACTGTTTCATTCCAAACGGTTTGAAACCGTTTGCTCCCAAACGGTTTGTGAAACCGTTTGGACATTTGATTGAAACCATTTGGTCTATATATTTGGGGAGGTGTGTGCTTATTATTATGTCATCATCATCAAGATCTTGACCCATGAAACCTGCTGTGATTTCCATGGAAATTGCATCAATCAACCAAATCAATAATTGTAAATAGAGAAATGATCATAATTTGATGGGGAATTGAATGCAATTACAAAGTTAGGGTTTCAAGTTCTAAAATCCGGCTCCAATTGAGCTCCAAGGCTCCAAGATCCTGAAAAAAATGGTGTATTAAGCTCTTGAAACTCCCCCTAGGCTCATCCTTAAGCTTTTGGTTGAAAAGTTTGGCTAGGGTTGAAGAGGAGATCGAATTAAGAAGAAATGAATGATTTACTTTCAATTTCCACCATAGAATCAAGGGGAAAAGAGGTCAAGAACCTTACAAACAGTTTGGGGTAGTCCTCCTCCTGTTCCTGAGATTCTCTTGGGGTTGGACAAGGCAAAGAAAGAAAGGAAATCTGAAAAGAAGTCCTTAAGTGAGTGGAAAAAGGGATATGTATAAGGAAATCCCGAGAGAGAAAATGGGATTATTTCCTTTAATTCCCAAAATAATTTCCACCAAATACCCCTCCATTTCTTGGACACGAATCTATCTTAATGTTCTTGCAAAACCACTTCATTATCCAAGAATAAAGGGAAAAGAAATTAAGCACCTTAACCCTTATAATATTAATATCCATTTTTGAGTGGAATTTCTTTTTCTTATAATAATGGTGAGTGGAATTTCACCTCCTTAGGATATGCTCGTTCCTTTGAAAGGCTTAAGCTCGTCCATACACATCTGAATCCAACAATTTTAATTTTGGTTGAAGGCCCCTTCAATTATTTTATTTATTTTTGCATTAAATTGAATTAGGGTTCCAATTAGGCTTAAATCTTGATTATTTTAATATCAAGATTCTCTCTCCTCCAACTTAATTCAAATGAGGCTCCCCTCTCATTTTCTTTGCTATAAATGATGTCAAGAAACATCAGAGACCTTATTGAAGTGGTAATTTGCATATTGAACCTTAGGTTTTGGGTGAATTGCACTTTACACCAAAACTAGGATTTAATGCACAAACATTGCCCAACAAGCTCTATCTTGGTGTCCAGGCTTGTGGAAACCATACCACTACATCATATTCATTCTTATGATGTCTCAACATCAGAGTAACGTATTATTATGTAACATTTGTAAGTTAGACCCTTAACTTGGGTAATTTGCACTTTAGTCCAAAATAAGCAAACATTTCTTCAACATTGTTCAAATAGGACCAAAATTGAAACATATGTTCCTCATGAGCCCTAATTAATTTTCACAATATAAGATTAAGCATCTAATCATCTTTATTTATTAAAACACCTAGGGTTAAAGCATAACCCAGGTCAGGGATGTTACAAATTATGCATCCCTCATAAGGATTTCGTCCCCGAAATTCCAGATAAAGGAAAACATATATTATTCATGCATCATATCATCATGTCCTCACATAACATCTCATTATTATGGAGACACCATAGAGTTTTGAAAAATACAAAGTTATTCCATACAAGTGTATCATAGAATGATTCACATGAGATATATATATTCCCATGTTCCTTAGTTAGTTCAGCATTTTTTTTTCAAGATCACAATTATATTCTGTCATTCATTTGAAATAATAAGTCTTTTCATACTTTGATTGTGTCATCTTACCTGACGACACAATACAAGCTTTCCTTATTACCTGCACTAATTATCTCATTAGTTATACATTTTCTTACCATAAAGAAGGGTTACTTATCAACCAAGAACTTATCTCAAAGATATCTTCAATTGTTATGTGTATGCAAAGCATAAACCCCTAACATGTGATATTCATATTACATTAGGTAACTGGATTGATTTCACAGTTACCCCCTTTCAGGCATCCATCATAAAATAGCCTGATATATCTCAGATCCCAGAATTCCTTCCCTTGGTATTTACACATGTGTTGGTAACACATTACATCTTCATTTTCCTTTATAAGTTGATTTATGAGGAAATCAAATCCCTTCATATATCAATTAGAATGTGGTAGAAATATCCATGCCACATCTCCTTGTTCTTTAAACTCTGGAGAATGTTTTCAGAATGACTACTTGATCAGGGTAGTCAAAGAGATAACAATCTAGATATGTCATACTTACCTTGCCTTCAATAAATGAATACCTGGCCATGGTATTCAAGAACTGAAATTAGGTAGTATGTATTTGTTTTATATTATGTTCCATATTCTTAACATCTCTTTAAATTCACTACTTAGTATCTCAGATTTTCGCTGAGTGTTTTCTTTTATATCTTTTCCCTTTCTACATTTAAAAAGAAATTTTCAAACATATAAGAGAAAATTAAACTGACCATAAGTTTTCATTCTTCTTATCTCATCCTCATATCTTTAAAGGATTATGCAGATGAACTAAACAACAACTACCTTTCTTATAGAAGAAAACAGAAGGTAACTAAAAATAAAAAGTTCTATCTTGACAAGTCTTCCTTATTACAGGTTATCTAGTGTCTTGTCTGTTAAGTCACCTCGTCGCTTTCTATTTGGACATTGCCACCTCAGATGTCCTCTCTGTCCACATCTATAGAAAGCTCAAAGCTTTTTAGGTGACTGCTTCTCAGGTGCACTATATTGTACTTGAGTCGGTACTACTAAAATCTTTGATTATTTAGTACCACTAATTCCTTGTTCTTGTGAATGTTTAGACTTCCTTTTAAGGTCTATCTCATGTTTCTTTATCATAGACCCTTCTATCCTTCGAATTGATTCCACAAATGTGGCAAATCTCTCTCTACTTTCTAGGGAAGATGTCGGAATGGACATATCAGCATTCAATCCCTTCTCAAAACGTCGAATCTTTTCCTCCTCAATAGCAGCCATCTGAGGACAAAATCGTAAAAGTTCCATGAACTTAACCTCATGTTCACTTATTGACATGACTCCCTATTGAATTTTCTCAAACTGTGAGATCTTTTCATCTAAATAAGTCCTTGGAAAATATTTATTAACAAATTCTCGACGGAATTCCTCCCATCCAACCTCTTCATCATTCCTTTTTATTTCTTCTATAGTCCACCAATGTCCAGCACTACCTTTCAGAAGGTACAAAACATGTTTAACTTTGTCAGCATCTGGGATAGTAAGGATCTTAAAGGCTTTTTCTAACTCAGTGAGCCAGAGATCAACATTTGCTGGGTCAGATGTTTCAGCATATTCTATGGCTCCTACACGACGTAGTCATTCAAAGGTCTTACCAGACCCATATCCCTCATTGGGAACTGGTGCCCTAGGAGTTGATGCTGGCATCCGGTCTGCTATATACCACATTGTAGTCATAAGTTGCCCAAAAATATTATGAACATCTGGGTTTCCTCTCATGTTTTCATCAACATGAGGATTTTTAGGCACTGGTTCCTCCCTTGCCTGATCCCTTGCACCTTCCACTGATGCAGCAACATTGCTCTCAGCAACGTATTCTTCACATCCTTTAGACATCTTTAAGTTATATATCTTCTTCTGCATAAGCAGAAGACACTATAAGATATACTGAGGTACACTTAGAACAAACTCGATACCTTAGTCCTATGTCTCTGTAGACTCAGTGAACCTAGAGCTCTGATACCACTAAATTATGGCATCCAACTCATAAAAACAAAATTAACTTAAGAGAAAGCAAATTATTTGCAGCGGATTACTGAAAATCACTAAAAATTAAAATTTTTTGCAAAGAGATGCACACATAGGAAATCTTTTCCATCAAGAACCATTGTATAACATTTACATTCTGGTTCAAACGTACATAACCTGTACCATCTCTTCTCAGAGACTACAACATCAGCTTCCCTATAAACATTATATACAAACAACATTCGAATCCCGAGGCTTCAAGCCAAAATCTCAAATGATTCGTTAAAACACTGACTAAAAACTTCGAGGACCTGAGAGTACAGAGACGACACATAGGACTTTCTAACTACATAACTTGATAGGCAGGGTCTCCACCTGAAATCTCACTGTTGTCCAGGCTGTTGCTTTCCTTTTTCCTACAAAAGAGTATCTAGTTCTTTGTCTACGTCCACCTAAAAATGTTGGATCCCACGGGGGTGAGACAATTGTAAATTGCCCCAGTGGGAGATATAACTCTCCACCAAAACATTGTTATTGCAGTTTAAAGATATGAAATTGGGCAGATGATAAGCATTTTAAAGCATTCTCAACTTTGAAAGCATTGTAGCTATTTATTATAGAGCAATATATCATCTATTCTTTTAATAAGGAATAGGAATGACATGTATATCATTTATACATCATATTATACCATCATATCTAACTTTTCTTGTGACACTCATCATCTTGTTATGTCACCCATGAAACACTCTTGTTCCATTCCGTTGGCCTTAGCCAACCTGTTTAACAGATAAGGAGATATATCTACCATGTACTCATATATCAACAATACAGACACTGGGTTAATACCAATCCTGTGTTACTATTACAGGCATTGGTCTATTACCAATCCTTTGTCATCAGTATAGGCATTTAGCCTCTACCAGGTATTGGACTCTTCCAAACCCGATTACATCGCCAGGCATTGGACACTACCAATCCTGATTTCATAGCCAGATATTGGACTTTAGCCAACCCTGATTACAAACATTACACCTCTTCCAGGTATTGGACTCTAACCAAACCTGATTATACAACTATGCATTGGACTCTAACAAATCTTGATTTCACAGCCATTAATTGGACTTTAACCAACCCTGATTACATAGCCATGCATTGGACTTTAACCAATCCTGATTACATAGCCAGGCATTGGACTCTAACCAATCTTGATTTTACATCCAGGCGTTGGACTTTAACCAATCCTGATTACACTGTCGGGCATTACACCTCTACCAGTTATTGGACTTTAACCAATCCGGATTACACAGCCAGTCATCGGACTTTAACCAATACTGATTACATCCCATGTCTATTTACACAACACTGGGCACCTTATTCTTTTACTAGCATTAAACTTTGGCTATGCCAATCATGCTCAATACATTCTTTATGTATTACAAGTATTCCTCTTTTCTCCACACATGTACAATCCATGTTCCATTATTATGAATGTATCCTTTTGTTATTATTATTATTATTATATTACCAAGTTCCCATTCCATGGTTCATTATGAACATTATTATCTCTTACAAGAGACTTTTATAATCATCTTATTACCTCTCACTAGGTAACCACTAATCTCATGGCTCACCAAGCCCTTAAATCATCTTGTCACCTCTTACTAGGCAACAACAACATATTCCCTCCCTCATGTAATACAATAGTAACACCACTATTCCCTCAATAGGGTTAGGGCTTACTTTTCACATCACATTAGGGCTTCTCATGTCCCATTACCCAATTTAGGGTTAGGGTTTTCCCATCTCACATTAGGATTTCATATTTATCAAATCAACCTTAATACATTGCTCCACACCTCTAGGAGCATCCATTAACATCTTGAGTAATCAATCAAGTATATTACTCTTAACATTTATCATTAAATGACTATCAATGCAAGGTATGAGTTCATTTCCCATCCTTATCATGATATGATTACATCATACTCATGAGTTTGTCTTAACACCATTCTCAAGGTATTTTAGCCTATACTTATCAAAGTATATCAAACTCATTACATTTCATTGTAACAATTGACGTAACACACTTCATGTGTTTCTTATCCAAGTATATTGGGTTCGAGGTGCATTAGAGTATATCAGCTCTGGAATGCTAAAAGTGATATCTATCACATCTTGATGTATCACTTTCCTCATCACTTTCAACTTTCTTGAGATATCAACTTATCTTGGATTAAGGAATTTCCCATCTTAATCCTTTCATCCACTAACCTATCACTCTTACCATGAAGTACGTAGGTCGCACATAAGAATGGTCCAACTATCTTTAATGATATGGACCCATTTCAGGTTAAGGCATTACTTGCTATAAGGTTATCTATAATTAATCACTTTAGGCATTTCCTTTATCAATGCATTAGTCACCATTCCATTATTAGGATTAGGGTCTCTCATACCATCACCCTTTATTAGGGTTTAGGGTTTCACATACTATTATACTTCATTAGGGTTAGGATTTGACATACCAACCCCCTTATTAGGGATAGGATGGCATATAGCATCATCCTTCGTTAGGCTTTCACATCACATTGCATATACTTAGGGTTTACTATTCATCCCAACTAGGGTTTCTCATGGCATCACCCTCAATTAGGATTTCTCATGGAATCAACCTCAATTAGGATTTCAAATGGAATCAACATCAATTAGGATTTCACGTGTCATATCAATAGGAAGTACTCATCCCAATTAGGGTTTCACCCTCCATTCCCATAATTGGGGTTTTACATTATGTTACCCTGGATTAGGGTTATGGTTCATTAACTTTCTGGATTAGGGCTTCACGATTTCTTTATTAAGGATAAAACCTATTCATCACATGATCAATACTCATGTATGAATTCCTTTCCATCATCCTCTGAACTTGATTAGGTTACATCAACCCTTCAATCAAGTACATACAACTATGGTTAACATAGTGTACTAAGACATTATTCTCATAACCTTTTAGGGTTAATTAATCTAAAGGTATTGATCATCTAGGTACTTTAGGGTTTCAACCTTTGTACCCAACCTTAATAATCATCATTGAAACAATGGATCAATCATCATCTTAATTCTCAAGAGATTCAATCACATTAGACCTCCATTAAATGAGGTACCCAAATGAATTGACCAATTGGATCTTCAATTACAATAGGTATCCAAGTGGATTAACCAATTGAATCCTCAATCAATTTTGACTACTTGAGCGCCAAACAGTCTTAGTCTTTCAAAGTTCAAATGGTTTGAAACTGTTTGGTAAAGGAGGTTCTTGAGACCATTTGCTAAAGCAAGTACTTGAAACCATTTGCTAAAGGTGACCTTCAAGATCATTTTCTAAAGGTGGTCACTTGAAACCGTTTGCTAAAGTACCTTTTTGAAACCGCATGGAATCTACCGGTTTGGGATCATTTGGTCCCAAACGATCTTGAGACCGTTTGGTCCCAAACGGTCTTGAGACCGTTTGGACCCAAACGGTCATGAGAGAATTTGGACCAAACCACCTCAAAACCGCAAGGACCAAATATGGTCTCAACCAAATCAAATTGAATTAGGGTTTCCAATGTTGATTCGTTCAATCATTGCATTTATGTAACCAATCATCAATTGGACCTATCATCATACTTCAATTGATTTAAATAGGTCAACCTTCAACTGATTTGACCCTCCATTAACCCTCAATTAGTCATCAATTAGGTTTTGAGCCAATTGAATTAGGGTTTGGAATCGATGATCCTTCAACATTAACCAATGTGAAACTATTTACTTTAAAACTATTGGACCATCATCCAAATTGGACATGACCTGACCCCAAACGGTCTTGAGGTCATTTGGATGACCTCCAAACGGTCTTGAGACCGTTTTCCCATGTCAACATCAAAATCCAAGTCAATTAATCAAAGTTTGGATCATTGGATTGATCATCAAATCAGTATTTGATTGCACTTCAATTTAGTACCTTTATATCTTCAAACACCTAACCATAGTCAACCCTAGACATCCAAACGGTCTTGTGTGACCGCAAATCGGTCTGGGAATCGTTTGGATGACCTCCAAATGGTCTTGAGACCATTTTCCCATCAAATCATCATTAACCATGTCATTCAATTAGGGTTTGGATCCTAGGATTGGTCACCAAATCAGCACTTAATTGTATTTCAATTTGGTATCTTTGGACCTTCAAACACTTGACCAAACTTAACCCTACACCTACAAACGGTCTTGGGTGCCCCTCAAATGCTCTTGAGACCATTTGGGTTATCCCCAAATGGTTGTGAAACTTTTTGGGTCAATCAACCCAAAGCATCAACTCATTCAATCGCAAAATCAACACTTAGCCGATTAGGGTTTATACAATATGTTTGAATCTTCAAACACTTAACCATACTCAACCCTAGACCTCCAAACGGTCTTGGTTGACCTCGAAACAGTCTTGATACCGTTTGGGTGATTTCCAAACGGTTTTGAAATCGTTTGGGTCAATCAACCCAAGTTTCAAACTCAATCACTTATGAAATCAAGAATCAACCCGATTAGGGTTTAGGTGATTGATGAGCCTTCAGCTCATGAACCAATTGGAGTTAATCAATAATAATTTATGGGTAATTAACCTAGATAATTATGAACAAATACCCAAATGGTCAACCCTAGTCAACATCACAAAACGGTCTTAAACCATTTGCTTCTATGCGGTGAAACCGTTTCATTCCATACAGTTTGAAAACGTTTGCTCCCAAACAGTTTGTGAAACCGTTTGGACATTTGATTCAAACCATTTGGTCTATATATTTGGGGAGCGGTGTGCTTATGATGATTTCATCATCATCAAGCTCTTGACCCAGGAAACCTGCATTGATTTCCATGGAAATTGCATCAATCAACCAAATCAATAATTGTAAATAGAGAAATGATCATTATTTGATGGGGAATTGAATGCAATAATAAAGTTAGGGTTTCAAGTTATAAAACCCATCTCCAATTGAGCTCCAAGGCTCCAAGCTCATGGAAACAATGGTGTATGAATCTCTTGCAACTCCCCCTAGGCTCGTCCTCAAGCTTTTGGTTGAAAAGTTTGGCTAGGGTTGAAGAGGAGATCGAATTAAGAAGAAATCAATGATTTACTTTCAATTTCCACCATGGAATCAAGGGGAAAAGAGGTCAAGAACCTTACCAACAGGTTGGGGTCGTCCTCCTCCTATTCCTGAGCTTCTCTTGGGGTCAGCCAAGGAAAAGAAAGAAAGGAAATCCGAAAAGAAGTCCTTAAGTGAGTGGAAAAAGGGATATGTATAAGGAAATCCCAAGGAGAGAGAAAATAAGATTATTTCCTTTAATTCCCAAAATAATTTCCACCAAATCCCCCTCCATTTCTTGGCCACAAATCCATCTTCATGTTCTTGCAAAACCTCTTCATTATCCAAGAATAAAGGGAAAAGAAATTAAGCACCTTAACCCTTATAATATTAATATCCATTTTTTAGTGGAATTTCTTTTTCTTATAATAATGGTGAGTGGAATTTCACCTACTTAGGATATGATCGTGCCTTTGCAAGGATTAAGCTCGTCCAAACACATATGAATCCAACCATTTTAATTTTGGTTGAAGGCCCCTTCAATTATTTTATTTATTTTTGCATTAAATTGAATTAGGGTTCCAATTAGGCTTAAATCTTGATTATTTTAATATCAAGATATTCTCTCCTCCAACTTAATTCAAATGAGGCGCCCCTCTCATTTTATTTTATCTAAATGATGTCAAGAAACATTAGGGACCTTATTGAAGTGGTAATTTGCATATTGAACCTTAGGTTTTGGGTGAATTGCACTTTAAACCAAAACTAGGTTTTAATGCACAAACATTGCCCAACAAGCTCTATCTTGGTGTCCAGGCTTGTGGAAACCATACCACTACATCATATTCATTCTTATGATGTATCAACATCAGAGGAACATATTATTATGTAACATTTGTAAGTTATCCCCTTAACTTGGGTAATTGGCACTTTAGTCCAAAATAAGCAAACATTGCTTCAACATTGCTCAAATAGGACCAAAATTGAAACATAAGTTCCTCATGAGACCTAATTACTTTTCACAAGATAAGATTAAGCATATAATCATATTTCTTTATTAAAACACCTAGGGTTAAAGCATAACCCAGGTCAGGGATGTTACAGTTTAAGCGTAAACTAAAGGTTAGTTACATGCTAAGGTGGAATGGCGTGCGTTTCGATGCCCTCAGGAGAGCCCTGATGTTAGACCTTCTTGTAGGAGGATGAGGAGAGAGTTGGCCTTGGAGGAAGAAGCCTCCAGGAAGAGGAAAAGACCTAACGCATCCTCTAAGGATGATGCTGACCCTAACCCTAAGTGGTAGTTAATGAAAGAGAAGACATGACGAGTTGGGTACCTCAGTTGTCCATGCATGCACGTATGTGGGTTTAACATACATGCTTTACATGAGGCTTTGAGTATCAATGCGAAACATAGGCTTTGAGCAGTTGTTTAACCTCTAGTGCCTTGTGGCGATCTGACCTTGGGAGGTTCATGTCTATTTGGGTGAGGGATAGTACCCTAATTGAGGAGGTTAGTGGTAACCAAAAGGAACCCTAACAATTGTATATGAGTAAAGAAGAGGCATGCACTTACATAAAGAAAACATAAGTGAGGCTGACAATAGGTTTTAGACCTAGACCCAAAGGGTTATGCCTGATGTTCATGAAATGAACATGCATAGATTTGGATAATCTTGGTCGAACATAGATTTTGGATCATGCTTTTCACCCAGGTAGGAGTAGACATAATCTTAAGAGCTTGAACCACTTTCTGGGAAAGAAACTCCAGTGGAAGGACCAGTTGTAGGGTTAGCTCTAGAGAAGGGTGAGACCCGATGAAAAAGAATGATGATCTTGACTCTAAGACATGATGAATCATGAGAAGTTGGTTATTATATGACCTGGAATAGATGACCCTGAGTGGATTGCCTCATGCATGATCCTTGGAGGCTTATCGTACCTTGGATACCTTAGAGGAACCCAACCCTAGATGAGAGAAAGAGGCTTTGTGAAAGTTCCTACCTTTTAGGTGTAGGAAGGAGAGTTCCATAGACCAAGAAGGGGTATGATAACAAGTTGTGAGGTTTCACACCCAGTTGGTTGTCCTTGTGTAGGGATCTAAGGGTTTGTTCACAGGGAAGAGTGTTAGGAAGTATATGCCCTATCTGGTATAGGGTCAATTCATGGTTGAACAACTAAGCATGCAGTTAGCTAGTTGATGCATAAGAAGTGAACCTGGGGTTCCTAGACCAAAGAGGGGAAGTAGTAGTACCTAATGCACATGATGCTCATGAGGCTGATTGAGTTCATAGTATTTGAGTATGGCACCCCTCATGTGTTACAACAAAAGGAAACCCACTCGATCTGAGATATATGTTTGATGAACCACTCACACAAGTTGGTGACATATGCATATATGATCTTGATACAACCTTGAGGAATGATGAATACATATGACATACCAAGGAACTCAACATGGTTTAGTAGGTTGTCTTCTTTCTAGATACATAGGAGCTAAGAATATACATGATGATGTAAACCTTGAAGGTAAGGATGTTCGTGACCTTTGTTACTATCAAGAGATGGTTTTCTCCCATCCTGGGAAGGAACCCTTGACGTAGGGTGAGCACCAACTCTTCTTTATGTTTGAAGTAACCTTAAGAGGACACTTATAAGAGATTTATAAGCTAAGTGGAGGGCACATAATATGAGCATGAATCTATAGACCCATGTATGACCATCTCTAAGGGGAAGGAAGATATGTTGCCATGGAGGTAACCTATATGGGGCCAGAACGAGGTAGGTAGGTCGCCATGATCCCTTTGAGGGATGTCAAGCTAGCCCTGTATGCCCAAAGAGAGGATGGAGATTCAGGTAAGGATTCAAGGATGAGATGTGCATGAGTATCAACATAGAAATCACGAGCTACAGTTGAATCCTATGTCAACACTAAGGTCAAGTAGGGATAAGACCGATGGGAGTAGGAGTTGTCTGTTCCCTGAATGCACAAGACCATAGGGTTGGTATGTAACAGCTACCTTTGCCCGAGGCTCATGGGTTATGAGGTTGGTCACCTTCATGAGTTCATGGGGCCTAAGGGGTAAATCTGAGAGGCACTCCCTAGATGCATAACGGTCAGATCACTCCAAAAGTGTCAACACCCTAGAGACCTTGCGGTAATGACTAAGGACTGTTCATGATAGATATTATAAGATCCAAAGGTGATGGGGACATTATTCCCATGGGTGTAGACCCATAATGGAGATGTTCATGGTGTGGAGACATGCGATGTATGTTTCAGCTTAGATTGGAAAGTGTGATGGCGATGTGTGATGCACCATCTCTACTCTTAGAATAGGTTGAACTCTATATTTGGACTACAACCAAATGCTTATTTCATCTTGTTATGGGTTTGAGAGACAAGACAAAATGAATTCCATACTAAGGATAAAGGTGATATGAGTTGAAACCTTCCTACAATGTTTGAGTAAGTACCACACCTTTTGGGAGTACGTTGAATATGTGGTTTGGAAACACGAAGATGACAAAGGTAATCATCATATGAGGACATTCCTGTCAAGAGAAGTTTGGATCCTAAGAGTTGCATCTTGGGTATGGTAACTGAGATGATGAGCTCAAAGTTTTCTTGACTCAGTTAGACTTAAACTCGAGATGAGGGTAATGAGTGGAGTATATGAAGGTTTATGTTTTCACCATCACCTAGCACATAAGGAATTAATGTTGTAACAGATGCTCTTATTTGAGACACATTCATCTTGTTTAGTTGGTAGAGAGGCTAGAAGAGGTTGTTAGGTGAACCTTAAGTTTGTGAGACATGCAGGGCTAACACTCAGATACAACGAGACCCGTTGGCCGAGTTAGTGGTTGCTTGGTTATCCGGCCTGGAGCTTGATGAAATAAAAGGATGGTTGTAAGAACCTCAGATCCACCACTCTGAAAAAGAAGGCGATGAAACTCGCTACTAGAGTGTTTTAGGGTTTCTGAGGAGTTGACCTTAAGGAATCATGACATGCAGGAGATCATGATTATAAGTCTGGCATATACCGTGGTACTACTAAGATAATAAAAGTGTGCTTTGAGTACCTGAGATGAAGAAGTATACAGAGTGCATGTGGCTTGTCGCCATGCATGCTAAGAGGTGACAACAGTAACCCTGTGAGTTGCTACGGATAGTGAAGAGTCCCCAAGGGGGAATAAGAGTAGCTCACCATAGACGTTGAGGTGAGTCTCCCCTGGACCAAGAGAGGTCAGGATGCAATATGGGTTATGGTAGATTTCCTTACCAAGTTGACCAAATCCCCTTTCCTAAGAGAGATCACTGTCAGTATGACAGTTTTAGTTGAACTATATATATGAGAGAGAAATAGTTTAACTACACCCGAATTTGAGTTCAAATGGTCTTGAGTATGGCCTTAAGTTTGCTTCCATATTGTGGAAGTAGGTGGAAGAAGAACTCGATGCTAGTTGAGTACAACATATCACCCCGACTGATGGACAGTTAAGAGAGTATAATCTAGACTTTAGAGGGTCTGATGAGAGCATATGTGCTCATTTAGGGTGATACATGGGAATAGTTCATGGCCCTAGCTGAGGTTGCTTGTTATAATAGCCACCATAGCTAGTATCGGGATGTATGAAGCTCTGTGAGGGAGGATGTGTCAGTACCACTTCACTTGGATGACGTCGGTGAGAGGACCTTATGAAGGTCAAAGAGACCACGGTGTATGCATATGAAGACGCTTCGATCGAGAAATGGCTGAGAAAGCCCAGGATTGACATGAGTCATGAGCCGATGTGAAGAAAACTGACATGCAGTTCACTGTGGGTGGACATGTGTTATGAAAACTCGACCCCTCTGAGATACAACTGAGAAAGCTGAGCCCCTAATACATGGGTCCATTTGAGATGGATTGGTGGAGTTGCTTATGTTTAGCCTTACCCCACAGGATAATATGATGTATGATGAGTTCCATGTGTCCAATCTAGAGCACTATGTGAGGTACCTGAGCCATGTGTGAGCATTGAACCTATTAAACTCTAAGGGAGGCTAACTTACCTTGAGTTACCATTGAGGGTACAAGATACCGAGGTGAGAGATAGCTCAGGAGTAAAGAAGAGAAGATGATAAAGGTTCTTTGGAAGCACCATGGAGAGGATGAAGCCACATGGGAGCCAATGATGGACAAGGAAAGGTCTTATCCTGAATTGTTTGTATGCTTGATGTAATTTTGAGGGAAAAATTCCTATAAGGGGGGTAGGATGTTAACCCCAATTTTTGAGTTCATATGGTTCAAAATGCAATTTCCCCAATAAATGTTTGATTATGGGAATTCTATGATTTATGTGTATTGAATGGATTTCTTTTGTGCATGTGATTTCATGGATCATGATATGTTAAGGAGTCCAATATGATTAAAAGAAAAAGAAGAAATCAAATAATGCTTTATTAAGAAGGAAATTTGAGATAATGATAAAAATATAATAAAAATGTGAAAATATGTGTGATTGATTCATCATGGATGAGATTTCGAATCCACAAGGTTTCTAATGGTAAAAGGAATCTAAATAAAGAGAATTAAAGAATAGGAGAGAGAAAATTTGCATAAAATATGCCTTAATAAGTGATTACTTGCCTATGAATAAAAGTCCCGTGTACTTTCGAAATTGAACCCCAAACTTTACAAAAAAGTAGATAAAGTCACCAAGGACTTAACTTTAAAATTTGGTATTATTTGGATAACCGGTTTGAGAGTTATGATTATTACAAAATTTCCTAAAGTGGAAAGGATAAAGGAAATACATTGAAATGTCACTTTTTATATATGGATTAGGAACATAGGCCCGACACTCATAGATGACGTGTGGCTTCCTGGCCCTTGGATCGGGAATCGACAGCTCATCTTTTGTCTCCTACCCCGAGACGACTAGGAAAGGGATCGGTATAGCTGTGGGAACGCGATCCTTGGATATTTCCATACAACAGTTTTCATCTCAAAATAAGGATACCAACAGGCCCAGGAGAAGAAATATAATCTAATGATCCTTTAATTTCTTGATTTTGTGAGCCATCAGGAGTTTTCCTAAATTCCATGTGGAGTCAGACTCCATGGGTGATGGCCTTCAAGACATATCTATAAAAAGGGGGCTTTGCCCTCTTCGCGATGGGCATAGAGGCACGAGGCAAGTCAGACAAACCCGAGGAACCCACGTGAGGCCCAAGATCAGAAGGAGCCTACCACGATTGCCATAATGGTCCTCTTTGTACCCCTGTATGCTGTCGATGAATCTGTATCCCTTTCTTCTAATCTCGCGCCCTCTGGTAGGTTCGAGCCCTCCTTCAACTTCAGTTCGACCAAGAAGAGGTGATCGCTCCTTCAACTGACTTGTCGGCACCCTGCAGCACAAGGTCAACCCACCTGTTGACCATCCCCCGAAGCTGGTGCACGAGAAGCAGTGGGGCAAGGGGTTGAAGACAACAATCACTAGAATGACACAATTACCCCTCCGTGTGTGCATGACACTTGAGGGCAGTGGAGTCTTTTATCATAAATGAAAAAGGAGCTCGGAGTATACAAGAGTCGCTGACGTGTCAAGCCCTAATAGGCTCAGGTAATCTAATCTTGCAAAAATCATAGAAATTGCTAGGCTACTCAGAATAAGACATGTCATATATGAAAATTGATTAGAAGAACACGAGGATTCCAATAAAAATATAATCAGGATATGAATATTCTTCTAATTTTAAAAGTGCATAAAGTTATCATCTTTAATGATTTAATTAATGAAAAAGCCTTAGATTTGATGATAGTTGGATTTAATGATGTTCTTTGGATATTTAAGCCAATATTAACCTATTGTTGATAAAAATGAGGATTGGATCTAAAAAGATGATCTTCTTACATAATTGGCATAATTAAGGATTCCATGTAGATGAAAATGCATAAATGGGCTTAGTAACCCTAATTTTGATAATTATGGATTTTAATGGTTTTAATTGTGAAAATCCATGAATAAGATAGAGATATGATGTTCTAAAACTATTCTGAGTATAAAAGATCTATAATGTGGATAATTTGTGCAATTAGGGTTTTTATGAGTAGAAAAGCAATTTTAGGGTTTTTTGACCTAAAAAGGATAATGTTTGAGAATTGATCTAAGGAACCCTAATGCATACTAATGAGACTTAGAAACCTAGAAAGGTATCCCAAGTTAATAAAGAGTTGTTTGGGATATATGGTAACAATTAGGTGTTATATATATTTTTACGATCAAGATTGCTTGATTGATTGCTTGTCTTGCTTGATTGGAGATCTTGATTAGATTAGATATCTTGCTTATATTTGGGACTCCAAAGAAAGAATGTGGTTATGCTTATGATTAACTGCTCTAGTTTCACGGTAGTTTCTGAGGTTTTAATTGTTGCTTGGAAATAATTTCTTGATTGACTTTTATTTCATGCAAATATAAAGTGACTATGACTATCACCATAATTATACATGTATGACTAGCTCAAATCTTGTTCCTCCTCTTTAGCTCTGATGATGATGATATAGATGACCTAGTACATGATCTACCCGTGAGGTAGGATCATCAGGTTATCATGAGTCAATGTGTTGGTCTACCCTTGGGTAGGACCATACGACTCCACGACCCAATGTATTGATCTACCTGTAAGGTAGGATCATGGGGGGTTAGTTGAGATCTACCATATGGGAGGTAGTATCCACGTCCACTGTAGGGACAACACAGAGGCTTATGTAAAGATTGAGTAGTTATGCTTAAAATGTAAAGTTTCTTTTGTTAAATTGCTTGCAATATGTTGTTACAATTAAATGCAAGATTTTGGTTCCCCCCACATACCAGTATAATTCATTATACTAACCGAATTTTGTTTTTTGGCGTTTTAGGTTTATTAAGAAAATGGATATTCCTTTAAAGTGACAATGATGAAATAAAGCTTAAATAAAGATTGGAGGATTTTAGATAGATAGATGTTATATGGGGTAAAGTCCCTTAGCTCCTATGTTTTGCAAGGTATGAGAATTCCATGTTAAAGCCTAGTTGTTGTAGAATTTATTAATTATTATTGATTATTTGCAAAACCATTGATCTTGTTTTGGGAAAACGCCTCTGAACTCTTGGTCTCCCTTAATTGGGGGTTACCGGGAAGTGGGGTCATTACATACATCCTTTAAATACCTCATATCCATATTCTTTTGCTAGGTGTTTTCACCTATAAAGTTGAGAATGTGCTTCTTGCTTGGGATAGGATCTTTGTTGGTGAAACCAACCTCTCTAGCTTGAGAACCTTACTTCTTGAACCTATACACCTTCCCTAGAGGTGATTTTTATAACCCCCTTCTCATATATTGCTTACTACATGCTTAAAACTCATGCTTCTATGTTTAAAATCAATGATCTCCGTCTCTATTTGCCTTGTTCTTCTAGGGTTTTAGTTTCTTGGTTTTTTTACCTTCTCTAGAAGATCTAGTTTTGTTACCGATGAAACTCCAATCCTGATCTTGGGTCAAATGGTGTTTTCTCTCCCTCTCCCTCTCTCTCAAAGGTTTATGACTGGTCATTTCCTGATTGGTTCAAATTGAAAAATTCATATCTTTTAATTCACTTATGTAACTTTGACAAATAAATATGTTTTGCAATGATAAAATTAATCTCTATCTAATAAAAATATTTTCAAGGTCTGATTTTGAGGTGTGATGAATGGTGACTTTTGGAAAATGAATTTAATGCATAAAATCCATACAAATTACATCGTAATCATCATAACTCCAAAATTAACAAAAAAACATTTTATTGATCGGGAAAACCTAATAAGTTCATTGGTGAGGTTTTCATAGTCTAGATCTAAGTTTTGCTGAAAAGGTATAAAATTAGAGTTTCTATACATTCATGTGCATTATGTACTCTAATACATGTTAATACATTGAAAATAGGCAAAGTGGAACTTGGACTCAATTAAAGTGGTGAAAGTTAGTAATTGATATCTGTAAGAGAGGTATTTACATTCCTTACACCCTATGTTGGGATAATTGCATCCAAACCCTATATTTCCCTAATGAGGCTTCAATGAACCCTATTTCCTTTTTTCATAATTCTTTTAAATTGCCTGAAAATCAGTAATGATATTCTTTTTCTTGGGTCTTGTACCCCACTTCCATGTTTCAAATATATGATGCTTTTACTTGTCATAGTTTCTCTTTAGCATGTTTATTTTATTAGGCTATTTAGCTATAGTAGTGGTACTTTTTACAACCACCCATAGATAGGGCATGTGTTTTCTCAGTGGGGAATGTGTTTACTCTCCCCTTATAAAATTTGTGTAGGTGACGGGGAATGTGTTACTCTCACCTCACCTATAGGTTGATGTCTGGTAGATGCCTCAACCCTACATAGTTAATGTAGTCAATATTAATCATGCATGCAAAAATTTGTATTTTTTTTCTTGATATGGCAAGCATCTATCTGATTATACCTCATACTCTTATTCTCTTCATCTTATAATGAAATCTTAGCTTTTATTTTCATGATATTTTCTTATCTTTTATTCTTGTTCATTGTTTGACACATACCTTTTATTTCTCTCTCTTGCTGGGTGATTTCCCAACCACCCAGGTTTAGATCGAGGCATTGAACATGACCAAGTAGAACATAGCTTCGAACTTGGACCTATCTCTTGGGGATGTTTCTTGGAGACAAATTTGAAGTAGTTTAGACCTCCCTGTACTTAGATCCTTATGTTGTATCATACATGTAAACCCTTATGGGAGATTATGATGTACATTTGTAATCTTTTGTGAAAATTTATTATAGTCATTTGTTAAATTCCGCTGTTACAATTTGGTTATTTTGAATGCAATTTATTGAAATTTGAAAATTTTACACCTATTCCATCATACCTTTAAGAGTGTTTGGAATGGATGTTTTATTCTTCAATTTTTTAGCAGGGAGTGGATCCCCACTCTGGCCCCACTCCCTACAGACCAATAGGGGATATTCACCAACAATATATCATAGTTAGGTGTTTATGTGTGTTAGAGAGATATGGAATGTGGTAACTTATACAATTTTCTTGGGAGTGCAACACAAGAATGTTCATGACTTTTTATTTCCCTAATATGAATATACCCTTACAAATAAGAATATCTCTCCACAATTTGGATAATATCCTTCAGGATCTTGATATGATTGATATGGTTATAGATTGAGCACTCATGCATGACAACCAGCTTAACTAGGTCATGAATACCTCCTAATATGGGTACTACGTTGGTTTGGGTATGGAAAGTCATTCCTTATATAAATAGTAAACCAGTAGAGTTACAAACTCATGAGTTAATCATTGTAAAATTTTCTTAATTAATACTAGTCCTAGAATGGATGTGCTTCTTTGTATGTTATTGGCCGCAGCATGGCACTACAATTGAAGGTCCTTCTTATAGTAACTAGGAATGAGGCGTTAGTGTAGTTTTCTAGCTTGGTTAGTGTAGTTTTGGCATGTTCACTTTACTTCCTCATATTTCTCCCGACTTCAAATTGTACCACTAGCTCAATCTATATGATCTATGTCTAGAATCAAGGTGTAGGCAACAACTTAGCATCCTCATATAGATTGATAGAGTCATATAATTTTATGCTAGAGATATGTTGACACTAATTTTAACACCCAAATACTTTGATTTGAATTGACCTCAGTTCCTAAGTATGATGTTTAATAAAGTCCACATGAAGAAATGTGGCTAAAAGAAGTATGAAATTTTAAAATTTGTGCATTTTTACGTCGATTAAGAGAAACATTGGGTCTTATGTATTTTAAAAAAAGTATCAATAGGAAATTTATTGTATGTTTTTACTAATAGATGGTTAAACCTCTATCTTATATATAGGCTACAGAGATTGAAGGAGGCATAAAACCTTATGGACTAGGAGTTTGGACACTAACATGCCTGAGATTTGAACCAATATGCCAAATAGATAAAATATAGCTATATTTTAGCAATGTCATAATACACGACAAATTAAAATGTATGAATATCTATTTGTTAAATGGTACTAGTTACCATTTAATTTTTAGGTGTTGAATTGTCTTACCGATATTAAAATCAAAAAAATATCAACTCCTAATCATATCAAATAGACTCACTAGGATTTCAAAAGAACTATCATAAAATGAAGTATAGTCACAAAACTTTATGTATTATTTTTCTCATCAAAGCTAGTTATCATATATTATTAAATTCTAGTATTAGTCAATCATAAATTTATATCCTTGTCAGGAAACTATTATAACTAAAAATAAAAGAAAATAAGATATAAATAAAAAAGAGATATTATCATTATATACACTAAAATAGATGTTTATTCCACATCACAATAATTTAAAGGGAAATAAAATTCGAAATTCTCCACATAAATGGGTCAGTGGTGTTTTGACATCTTTATGGGAATATATCCTTGGATATTTAATAATCAGTCACCCAACCAAATCGTTAGATGTAAAGTTTAACACAATTAAGGTTTCAACTTTCAGTCATAAAATGCACACTTGGTATTATTAGAACAACCATTTCACATTTTGACCCATGAAATGACTTACTACAATTTAGTAAAATTTCCTCAAAATGTCTTTCATATGAATCTTTGTTATGAATAGTATACGCACCACTCTTAGTCATTCCATAGCTAAAAGTGCACGTTCTGATGCCTCCCAAATCATATAGTACCATTCCACCAACCTACTACATGCCCTCCATCTTGTTATGTTTTTCATTCTTTTCCCTCCCATAATATTGGTTTATTTGAAAATTCTAAAAAATGACTAACAAGTTTACTTGGTCAACATATTTCTTGTTGTATCACTTCCTAATATATTTCTTAAGCTAATATATTTTTATACATAATTTTGATTAATTACAAATTGGCTAAGAATATGCCTATAATGTATGTTACATTTTCCATATAGAATAACAATCATACAACTATGATTCAAATTCTAGTAAAATGTCAAATATAGACAGGTCACCTTGGTAAGATGCTTAGTTATCATAATAATGTCAAGGATATGCCAACAATGTTTACAAATAGGTTCTATCGAACCCATTCCAACAATATGTACTAGTAAAAGATTTAATTTAGTTTGAGTAGTCTTTAAACCCATATGAACATATTGGTCTGTAATTTTAACTGGAAATTATATCAAATTTTATTGTGTCCACCCCTACATCTTTTTTTGCTCAGTGATAGATTTAATAGGAGGCTATCGAGGCTCTAGCCTCCTACCCCCTAAAAATAATATCATATAATATATATATATATATATATATATATATATATATATATATATATACACACACACACAACAAACTAATCATAACTTTGCATTTGAGATCATCATATATTCTTATTTTAAAAGGATTATAGTGACTACATGGTTGGTTGGTGAATGCTTTTCAATTTCATTGGAGTTTTCTCATGTTTAAATTTTAAATGGTGTTACATTAATTCAATGTGAGTAGGAATGTTTATCAAGAAAAAAATGGGCATACAATGTAATGGGAATTCCCCATTATTTTGTGGCAGGATGCCATCTAAACAAAAAATAAAAGGAATCATGTTGTCTTTATTTTTGTGATGTTTGTTGTTGTTGTGTGTCAAAGTAGAGAGATTTTTAGAAAGTCATTTCATAGTCTAGTTGGGATCTCTCACTTGCTTGGTTTTACTATTTCCCTAATACGTTATTTATCAAATTTCCAGTTAAAGCTTGAGGAAGATCTACATTATTCACCATGCTTTTTCTATTGTTACAAATTCTTCCATACTTTTTGAGAGCTTTTCAAATTTAATGCTAATGTTCATATGTGATCATTTTTATCTTTTGATTTGTTCACTCATTAAAATCATTTTTGAGTTTACACAACATCACTACTTTGTTTTTGGTTGGTCAAGTTGGGTTCAGATCCATAAGGTATATGATTTTAGTTTTTTATATACATGACCCATTTTTTCATGTAAAATGTCTTATATATATAAACATATAAAAGACATGGTCTATGTTTTGAACAATTACAATCATCCCTACTTCATTTAATCAATCATAAATTAAACTAATGAATTAGGTAAAAACAATTGAACCAAATCATTCGAAGTTTGGCCAAGACTGTTGCAAATGAGGTAGACAATTATATAAAACTTTTTATTTAATGTATATTGAAATTCAACTTAGTTTTTTAGGTTTATAATCCTATTTTATTACATGTCCAGGCTCAAAAATGGCTTGAGCATTGACATTATTAAGTATACATGTGGCATCCATGTTGCATCACTTGACACATGCATGCCTATATATGCTCTAAATAACAAGGACAACTAATGTCTAGTGACGGGAATAAAGATTTGAATTCCTCGTATTAAGAATGCTTGCCATTTTGGAGGTGGTTCAAGAGTAGGATCATAAATATCTATCCAGGGTCAAAGTTCAATGGTTATCAATTTTTCTCATTTATATTTTACAAATAAGTGCAACATTATTTATCATATAATACTTCTTTTAATCATTAAAGTATAGTAAATCAATGGCTTTTTTAACTTCATTTGTATTAAATCAAGTTGATGTCGCTCCAAATTTGAAAATATATTTACTGTTGTATTTTAACAAGCAATCAAAATAGGTATATGTATGTAGTGGTGTTGCATGAGTTATGTTTAAAGATATTTCATCATTTCTTTGAAACAACACAATTATTTATTTATCATGTTCATGCATGGAATAATATAATTGCTGGGAATATCTTGGCATTGGTATTATGCATACTAGTACATTAACAAAAAAAGTTTGGATAGTTAGTTAGCATAGATAATAAGTATGGATTTCAAGATGTATAGATGCTAAGTCATCTATATCATTGGATTGGAGACAATTCACTTCAGAAAGAGAAATCCTCCATTGCCGATAAAAAAGCTTCCCAACCATATGTTCCCCATCTACTTTATGCTAGTATGGTTCCTGGTTCCTTTTCCCCTTGAAATTCTGATCCCCAATTCAAAAGAAATTCAAAAATGTAATGAAATTGTCCCTCCATCATAAGATGAGACTTGGAAAACATATTGTTCATATCACTAATTGTCTGTAATTTTGGTATATGCATTCACTTACACATGCTATCAGGGTTGGGTTTAATCTGGTAAGGAGCATTCTACATCTTTTCCCTACTTCCTTAATTCTAATTTCCTATTTTTTCCAGTTGAATTATGTGGTTGATCCTTTTTGTCAATAGTTTATACTATCATGGAATACATTGTAGGCCTACCTTCTACATGTTTGCCATTTTCAAGATTTGTATTTGCACTTATTCTTATATTCAAATTATTCCTTCTATGTCGTTGGTGTTCCTTGTTTGATTCATTTCTGGTTTGCTTATGTGTCCTACTTCAAATATTATTCACCAAAGTTGATATCTAGGAACTTCAACTACAACAAATGTCTCATCAAAAGACTCAATTTCCATACCATTTTCTATCTCTAATACATCATATTTATCGATCCTCACAGTTGGGTTCTACTTGATTATAGAGGTTGTGACATTATTTTGAGTAGGGATCCTCGAAAAATACTACGGTCATAGAACATTTTCCAACATTCTCCCTCTTGCATACATTTGATTCCAACATCATCATTAGTTTAGACATGAATTTTGTCTTCCTAAAAATTCTTTAACTTACAGTTATGTTGTTTGTGTCCCATGTTCCTACATACATGACATAAATTTGGTAGTATTTCATATTCCACTTGGAGGACACATAAATAGATAACTAACTTTAGTTGAATAGAAGCAGACATGTCAAATTCAATGACTAGGCTAGAAGATTGGCTTCTTATTCAATTTGAAGTACTTTCATTAAGTTTACTAAGTAGTATGAGTGATCACATATTATTATGAAAATTACATTATTATATAAAAGTAGAAGAAGTATTCCAATATTATATACATGAAAACCCATTGAATTGAACACTTTTGTTGAAGTTAATTATCTTTTTTATTTGTTGCTAGTTGTTACTTTAAATAAGAAACATGGTCTAAACATAAATCATCAAACATTACAAAAATATCATAATATTGTCGATTTCAATATATTTTATTTTATTCTATGCATCACTTATAATAAAAAATGATTTGAGTAATTATTATTAACTTCAGTGACAACTCATCTAACTTTGTATTTTCTAGATCAACCACTGATTGCCTTTTCAAAGTCCATGACATGTCTGAAGTAGAAGAGTCAAACACATGTAGGGATCACAAAACGAGATTCGACCTAGACCTGAATTGTTTAAGTAAGTTAAGGTCTAAGTCTATTCAACTCAACAAAAATTTGAATTGAACTGGAAGAACCTGAAACTATTTTAGTGTTGTGTTTTCATTTGGACTTCAGACATGAATTGACCAAATTGACCCAATATCTAAAATTGTATCTCCATTTATAATTAAAACATTTGAGTTTAAACCAGCAAATAACCTATTAAATTATGATTACATCCATCGACATTTTATTTTTCACAATTCAATATTGTTTTGCATTGGTTTGTATTAGGTCTAGATTACCTTCTTTTCATTTTTATAAATATTATATGTCTTATATTGCTAATGATTTATAAAAAAATTGTGAAATAATAACTAAATATGTATCCTTCTATTAGATTTTAAGTTTAATAACATTTATTTCTATCAAATATAGTGCATTATATTCAAGGATTAGACAAACCTTGGTCTATTTTTTAAATTTGATCTCTTAGTCTATGGATTTATGGGTTAGAATTGAAAGAGCTAAGAATATTTATTGGTCAGATTAGGGTCAAGAGTTTTGATATAAAAATCTATCTTTTGCATTTTTAGAGTCTAGTATAAAGTGTTTACCTAAAATAAAACACGATCAATCCAAACCTAATTGTCATCCATAAATATGTGTATTTATCCTCCAAATTTGGAAGGCGCCAAAGGACTACTGTGTTGATATGAATTTTTTTGTAGGGCTACACATGGCATGAACCATCTTGTTCAAATATTTATCATAGTGAGTGATAAAAGTGTATTATTGTAAACTACAACCAAGTAAATTTTATTGGGTTAATTTTTTTTCATGAGAGGGGGTCATACACGCATGGAAAAGATGCTTCCCCCAACAATCACACATTCCAAACACCTTATAACTAGCTTATGCCACCCTACCAACCTACTATCCTACTCCCTCTGTAGACATTTCTCCCATTGCAACAACTAGTACCCCACATGCAGTTTAATATTTTTTTAAAAAATTACCCACAAAAACAAACTCACCTCCCAAGTTTTTACTTTCCTTCTCTCCTTTATTACTTCCCTCCTCACTAACTATTACTTTCCTCCTCCATCATCTTTATTCCCCATCACTACCCATTACTTTCCTCCTCTCAGTCACATCCCTCCTCTCCCATCATTACTCCTCTCCTCTCCACCTTTTACTTCGCTCATAATTTTCTTCCTCTATCACAATTACTTCCCTCTTTACTTCCTCCCCTCTTCCATTTCTTCCTTGCTCCTTAGTAACTCCCTCATCAATTCCATCATGTCCACCATTACTTTCCACCTTGATTTCCTCATTTCCCCACCACTTCCCTCGAAACCTCTTTCCTCCTATGTTGTCATTACTGTCCTAGTAAGGAGCCTCGTTTTGACCACTGTGCCCCTTCTTTTGGTCAATTTATGGCTCATTTTGGTCACAATGCCTGATTTCATGAGGCAAAAATGCTTCAAAAGAAGACACAAAGCTGAAAATAAGGTCAAAATTAGGAAAAGCAAGTCCCAAGAGTGGAAAGGAGGAAAAAAGAGAATACATCGATGTGTCTTTTTGGTCTCTTTGTACTTATTTTGTCAATTCAACGCCTAATTTGATCATTTTGTGCCTCATTTTGGCCACTTTGCCCCATAATTAATGAGGCACTAATGCTAAAAAAAGGTACAAAAAGAAAGACTAGCATAAATATTTCACTAATGATGAAGTGAAATTTAGCAATTAATATGAATTAATTCCAATTTTACCCTCCTTATACTCACACATGATGACAAATCATTTTTCCTAGCTTCATAATCATTTTGAGACTCAAATCCAAGATATGGTGACCATTGTGGATTTTATACACATTATAACACTTCAAATCAGATTCTATCATCACTTTGTCCAAAGAAGAAAATTGATATATCAAACTTCATATTTTGGTCCTAAAACTTTTTATAAAGGTTCTCCACGTTTTTGTGAGGCTTTGGTCCAAATTTGAGATCATTTGGACTTTCCTATGATTTACTATGATTTTTGAAGTTAATATGTTGAAAATCCTTTTATTTGCCTTGTATTTGGGCCTTTTCCAAGTCAGTAATCCTTTGTCTTCTTTAGGGGCGAACCTTGGCCCTTAGATCTGGCTCCCATGGATTGGAGGCCTGATCCAGTGGCCAGGAGGTCGTCTCCTACCTCCCGCTGATTGCGGGGAGGGGACAAGACCGTCTTGATGGCGGATCTCCCGCTTGCGACCATGATTCGAAATTTAAATCGAGGGGAAACGATCCTCTCACAATTTCAAACCGAATCATGCCCTATTTGACCCCTTTTCGTGCTCATCCCAGCCGCCAAAGCGAGCTCTTGGCCTCCTGTTCTCACTGCGGCGGCTGGGCTACATCTAGATCTCGGTCTACCCTAAAATCCTAGCCCTAGTACTATAAAAAGGTCTTCCGAGGTCCGCAGCAAGTGCTCCTACAACCTTGACTTGTGATCGCACCCTCCAGAAGCTCCTTCAGCCCCCTTTTCTCCTGCTCATCTCTCTAACTGCCATTACGGCACTGCCGCCCAGCCTTGATGGGCGTTGATCCATCACGCCACCGCTCCTCATCTCACCACCGCCATCACACTCGCGGAAGAACAACGAAAATGGACGGCATCTCGACAGCCTCCGTCAGCCTCTCCTGTACCCAAACACCCCCTCTCCAGTGAGATCCTCCGCCTCCTGTCTGGCTCGCAGGGAAGACAGAGCAGATGAGGAAGATCCCCCGAACCACTGGTCCAAAGGATCGATGCGGTTCAATATGGATTCAAAGAACCCAGCTAAACCAGTGATTGAACCGGCCAATCAAAGGCCTGAACCGGGCTCCCAAACAGTGAGCCGCCTAGCTCACATGGTTTGATTTGGACAATTCATTTCACATCCAACGGCCCCCCATTTTCACAAGTAAGGTATTTATATCCATGTCTACTCGAAATTCCAATTAATACTCAGATCTTGATTAAATCATAGAAATTGCATCGTAACTCCAAAAATGATGAACAAATAGTCCATTTTGATCAGAAAAATCTAGTGAATACATTAAAAATACTTTTGAAACCTGATTCCAAACAAAGCTCACTGATATGTTTAAATCTTGATATCTTGCTTATTTAATGACTCTATTTGTGGTTAATCATGACTAAATGCTGAAAATCCTAGATTTGGACTATAATGATTATCTTGTAACCTAGATCTGGTATATTTCAATCATCTACTCTTGAAAATGAATAATTAGTCATCTACATCTTTTTTTTGATTCAATCTTAATTATAATGGATAATGAGTAAATCTTGATATTGATGTTAATCCTACAAAACCCTTGATATAGTTTTGACCCATCAACCTGATCTTGAATACAAATGATGTTAGAACATGATGATGATCTAAAAATTTGATGATGATAATGATCATAAATTAGGGTTTACATATATGATCCTAGAAAACCTAAGTAGGTCATCCACACTTGAAATATTCTTGACACTTGAATACAGTTAGACATATTAAAATATTATGGGTCATAAGTGGATCACCTTACCCTAAGGTTAACCAAGGAAAATGTAACCCTAATCTTGAATACTAAAAAACTGATATTCTGAACATCATGATCTTGACCCTTGATCCAATCTTGTGAATTAGGATCTGACTCGAAGGGTATACCCATTACTTGTTGATCTATACTCGAAAACCTCGGTGAAAGGTACGCTATTTATATAACTCCTCCTTGATTTTATTGAAGATACTTTTATGTATCTCTTGACCGTATGCTTGGCTAGTTATTTGGATGAGCTATTGTTCCCTATGATTAGTCTTCTGTTTTTCTATATTATATTTTGAAAAACATGAAAACATAAATTGAATGCCCATTATGACTGCCCGTATATTGATAATGATGATGATATTGATAATGTTGATAATGTTGATATTGAGTACAAAAACCCCCTCATTTGGAGGTGGGACTTGTACATTGGCTTCCTATGTTCCTATGGTGAAAAGGGGCCTAGTGACCTTCCCCATCGCGTTGGGGTAATAGAGTCATACAAAATATATAAGCATGCTTCTTGAATTACAGCATAATGGAAACTCGTAATAAAAGTTGAATTGCTTGAAAAACTTGTCGAATAAATGTTGGTTTTGCAAATTGCTTATTATTCTTTTGAATATAAGTCCTGCCAAGTATACTATTTTTGTTATAAACCGCTTTGCTTGTTTTTGATAGCGTACCGTGCAATTGCATGATTGTGTCTCGATTTTCTTGATTTTAGGCAATATAATTGGAACACTGATCGCTTCCACACTCTACATACACTCTGATGACAAAGATATATTGGTGAAATCTCCATATTGGGTTAGTTTGTTCTTTAATTATCCAGTTTTTGAGTTATTTATTTCTTATTGTAAATGCCAGTGTGTTAGATCCTACGGGGCCACTCAGGGACGGGCGCTTCAATCCTTTTTCTACTGTTTCGGCAGTAGGATTGGGATTGGGGTAAGAACGGTTCCGTGACAGATGTATTGCTCTATTTGAGGGCAATACATCTGGGAGGGTGACACATTGCCCCTCTACAGAGCAATACATCCCGCGTTAAGATGCATTGCCCTACGGTGAGATCAATACGTCCTAAAGAGGGATGTATTGCTCTGTAAGAGAGCAAAGCTTCTTTGACCTGGACATATTGGTCCCACTACAGAGCAATGTGACCCGCTCCAGGACGTATTGTCCTACCTTGGGACCCATATGTCCAGCTTGGAGATGCATTACTCTCTCGCAGAGCAATACATCTCCATGCAAGACATATTGATCGTAAAGCAAGCATTACGTCCCCATGCATGATGTATTACTTTTTTATTTTATATTTTGTGTATTCATAATTATTAGTTTCTTCTTATTGATTTGTATATTAACACTATTGATTATATTTTTACATTACAAATATTTCATTTGTATTTGAATGTCTATAATATGTTCAATTATTATAATTTTTTTCATTTGAATAGATCTAAACATACATATAGATTTTAGAAGTGTTATTTCAACCAACACTAGTTGATTTCTAATTGATTAGATAAGAAGAAATTAATCCCAAAAAATGAGATATCAATTTAAATCAGGATTATAACATGAACCAACTTGGAGAGAAAATAATACATAACAATACAATACGATAGACTCAAATACAACATGAACGAACAGATGATATCATAATATGATAGATCCAAATAATACATAACAATACATGAACCAACATGAACGAATAGATGATATCATAATATGATAGATCCAAATACAAGATAAATAAATGCCTTCACAAAGGCATATATCCAAAACAATATTGTATGTAATAAACTAAGCACATCCTCCACACCCATGATGTCCTTATACACCTCCATGTACATCTGACTCCTGAGTAGAGAACTCATCTGGAGATGCCTCAATGGGGGACAACTGCATAGAAGTAGGCTGACGAGGACCAGGGAAGTAATGAAAAGTTGGAGGTGGCATGAGGGGTCTCTAAATACTAGGATGTGGGGCATCATGGGGTGTGCATCCTGAGAAATCAAATGGAGTTGGTGAGTATGTGACATAAGATGGTCGACTCTCATGAATAATTGGTGGTGGGAGTGGAGTGTATGGAATAGTAGAAGAACCTACTCCATAGTAGGATGTTGGTGGAGGTGGGGTGATGTATGAAGAAAATGAACCAACTCCTGAAAAGTGTGGCCCTGTCGGTCCCCATCCGATGAACTAAGAAGTGGAACTGAGATCAGGAGTAGTGGGAATGGGCTCAGACTGAGCGGTGCATGTATGAGGAGTAGGAGTGGGTGTGGGTTCAGGACCAGTGGTATGACTAGGAGTGGGTCTGGGATCATATGGGCAAGCATAGTCAGGAAGACTCGCAAAGTAGTTCCCCTGGATGTCGTAGATATCATCTTTGATCTGTGCAGGGGCTGATGTAAAGACACTCAGATCCGCATATGTGATTCTACCTTTTCAAACAAAGTATGTACAAATAATGAAGACCAATTACATGTATTACAAATAATAACGATCAATAATAACAGTTCGTAAAAGAAATAATAATGATACTCACAAATTGTTGTTGTCGATAACTAGTTGGATAGTATGTGGTTGGAGGCTAAGTTGGAGGGGGCACTACATACTGTGGATGATACCATGCATAGTACAGTTGTGGACTGAAGATTGTGTCTTCTGGTGGAGGGGGAACTGAGCTCTCACGTCTGTTGTTCCACATTTGCACCTCCTCTCTATAGCGATGCAACCAATCCTTAGAAGCATGACCCCTTCCATATATCCTACTAAGGTGTGGCAAGGCAAGAGTAGATTGTACTTGAACAAAGCCAAATTGTCCAAGTACTCTATCTAGGAGATGCCACTCTACTATTGTATAGCACATTAGAGGCACTCGAGCCAACCAAATGTCACGACCCTCTCGACACAATGTTGGAAGTCTCTCTAGAATATCCTCAGTGTAAGGAGTTAATTGTATCTGTTATTCAAAAAAATACAACATGTATGCTATAAAAATGAGTAAACTGCATAAAAAATACAACATATATCATACAACATGTTAGTAGAAGTAACTTATACCTGAGATGGAAATATCTGGTCAAATGCAGAATCATAAAACTAGACCGATCCTCTCATAGTACGACTCCTTTGAAGAAAAGTAGGCCACCTATTAAATAAATTGACAACCTAAATTTAGATAAACATTGCAAAATATTCGGAAAAATGTATTAAGAAGTTTTATAAATGTATACATGTAACCCAAGGGAACATCTTCTGGCCACTCCCCCTAGTTCATAACATGTGAACTTGGGCATCCAATTCCTAACATCTCCAAACACCACATATGTAGTAGACATACACAACCTGACAAGTGGGCAGTTTTCTTGAAATGGGTGGTACCCTTGTACAACTCCATATATATAAGTATGCTAGAATTGTAGCACCCTAAGATAGATTGCTACAACTTGCGAAGTCAACCACAAGTGGGAGGTACTGTACATGAACTCTGTCCCCGATACTATCTGGAATAAGGTAACTACCTAAAAAGTATAGAATATAAGCTTTAGTATACCTTGTCCTCATTTGTCTTTGTTCTTCTTCATCTCCCAAGGTGAAATCCATCCCACTAAATGTCTCACGCAACCACCCAAGATGAATATGCCCCTTAGACATCCCATTTGGTTCATCTCTCAAGAAACTCTCACAAAGGTGAGGCCATGAAGAAAATTGCCCCTCATTTTTGCCGAAAGGATATGCAGCTATGATCGGTGGGCCATCAATCCTAAGACCTAAAAGAGCTACAATACAATTTTTTAGTTTTAATATTGCATAGTAGTTGTAACACCCCAATCTTACTATGCAAATTTTCCAAAATATTTTATTCTCTGCATGCTCTTTTTCTAATAAGATAATTATTGAGGTCCTAAATGTAAACTGCCCATGCTAAGTTTGCAAATTCATTATACTATGTTCAATTTCTCTCTTATACATGATTTATTTAAAGAAAATGTTTTCATGTATATCTATGCTCTCTTGTTTAGAAAATGGAAATAAATGATCTTATTTTTCCTCTTTTATGGTGATTAGTGGTTTACATGTAAAATTGCTTGCTTTATGACCTCCATCACATTAATTGAGGAGAAATAATATTTAGTGCACGTTTTCATACCTTGTAATTCTTACTTGAGAGGTTAATAGATTTATATACACCAATCATAGTCATTCGAGTGTACACGGTGATCTTTGTTTTTTTATGCCTAAATGTGTACAAGCATAAAATCTAACCTTATGGGAACGTTCTAGACCCTCTATTGTAGCTATGGTCAAAATTTGGGCTCTTTTGACCCATGTTTGGACCCTCTAAGCAATTAAACAATATTTTAATATAGTGTGACCATTTATTTAAATGGAATTGCATTCATACCACTGATTTAACCTATAGTTCACATTAATATGTATCACACATTACTTTTTTGTCATCTTTTTGGAGCGTGTGACAATAGTCGTTGGATCTGGATCCAACGACACTCACCTTTTCTTCTACCTACGATCTTCATATGATCATTTTCCGTTTCCAGCGCCTTGATTACGAGCCTTCAATCTCGCACGTTACTCGACCATTTTTCTTCATTCCTTCGCAAACAGATTCATCTCAACACCACGAACACACCGAGCCATCACTCACCCCCTCTCGCTCTCTGTCAGGAAAATGCCCTTTTGGGGCTCAAAGCTCGGATTTCACAAACACCTCTCTGATCTCTCTCGCCTCCATCTAGCTACTCCGAGAGCACCGTCGGCCCCCAAGCGATGCTTCCCTCCCCTCAATTTCTCCTCCAGCTCCCTCAGCAGCCTTGGCCTACTCCACCTCTTTCTCCAACGGCCTTGGTATTACCTCCGCCACCTCTGCCTGCTCCCACACAATTGACCGACCGGTAAGCAAGAACACCACACCCACACCATTTTTCCGTTCCTAGCTATCTCTAAACTTTTCTGAGTCACCCAGACCTATACTTCATCGCCTGGACCTTGCCGACACTCATCGCCATGGAGATCAAGTGGCCGTCCAGCCCTTGCAAGGCATCGGACGAAGTCACCTAACCCCCAAGAACACCTTCCAATTTTAAGTTGACGCCTATCTTCTTGGTTTTGTGGTTTTGGCTCCTTAGACTTTGACCTCTATTATCCATCTCTCACCATGGCCTTTCAATGCCTTCGACATCATTTTTCAACCATTTTCCATGTGTTTTGGTTTCATCTTGATCGCCAAGATCTGACGAAGACAATGGGGTTGTTTCCCCCAATCGATCGTGTCCAAGGTGCGATCGTTACTCTCGCCTAAGATCCCTAAAGAATTTCTCTCTCGCACGCGGTGAGAGGGGAAGAAACTAGGTGGTAGGATGACTCTATTGCCCCTGGTCGGGTAATCAAACAACCAGTCAGCAAAGGGGTATTCTCGAGATTTCATTTCATCTTTTGTTGCTTAAGAACTGAGAAGTGATGCCATCCTAGAAAGTTGCAATTGGGCCACGAGGACAGGACTCAGGCCCAATATCCATGTGGTTTTTCCTCAATTTTTTGATTGGTCTATTCTTTGTAAATGCATAGTAAATCACCTTCTTATCAGAAAAAATACGCAAAAATATGTTTTGGAAAGGATTTTCGATGAAGAACTCAATTTTATGATTTTTATCGACTGATTTTGGTGTTGTCACATCTCAATAACTATATGTTATTTTTAGGTGTTTAAGAGAATCAAATCAGTCAGACTAGGTTTGACTTAGTGATTTAGCTCAAGGTAAGCAGGCCATGCCCTTGGCATAGATAATAATTGGTTTATTGAATGTTTATGATTTATGTTAAGCACTTAATGTTAAAGTCATGACTAATGCATGTTTTCTTCAAGTATATGGCTATTGGATGTTGATTGTTATTATTTAACTCTAATGTAGAAATCACATTAATGTTATGAATTATGATTAAGGTACATGAAACCAAGATTAAGAGGGAAGAAATTCCCATTCATGCTTAAGAGGGAAGAAATTCCCATTATGGTTCATGGGGAGAAATCCCAACTATGATCAAGAGGGAGAAATCCCATTAAGATCAAGTCTAAGTTATTAAGAAGATAATTAGTTCTAAGAAAGATCATGGTTCAGGGAATTTGATTTAGATTGAAATGCACCTTGTTATGGGCTTTCCGAGCATTATGGGCTTTCTGAGCAATTATGGGTTTTCTGAGCATTATGGGCTCCTTACGGGGCATTAAGAGAGGAGCATATACTTCTTGTCAAATTCTCTATGTAAGAGATGCCAAGAAATGATTAATGTTAATGCATGTTCATGTTTATGTCATATCATCTTTATATGTTATTTTTATGTCTTATAATATGCCAATGCCGCTTACTTACCATGAATGTTTTTCCTTTGCATGGATAGGGACAAGATGTTCGTAGAAGTTGGAGCTAAAGGGAAGGAATCAACTTAAGGAGTTCTAAGAATCTAAGACGTTGTTTCCTGGTGGGATGTCCATCTATGGAGATCCTATCTTTTACATGTGATTTAGAGTATGTTTAGCATACCTTTAGAATCATGGTGTAGTTTTCTTTCCAAGAACTTATGTATGTATCTATATTTCAATAATGCCATGTGTTATTTATTTATTGATATGAGATCATGTATGTGACAACCCTCCCTAAAATGCCAAGTACCCCACATTACGGATAATTTTGGGATTAGGTTGTGCTTCCGCTGGTTACGTATGAAACCCTAGGGAGGGGTGTTACATTAATGGTATCAGAGCAAGGAATAGATGGCCACTAAGGAAACAATAGAGATTCATATTATGTTCTAATATCATGTTATGTTTACCCTTTTAGATGGCCCCTAAGAAGAAGGAGAAAGTTGGTGAGTCAAGGCCCTCACAAGGATCCTCTAGTGGTGATAAGACTGAAGACATGAACCAAGTCCCTGCATAAGTCACCCTAGATGCCCTATTAGTTCCCTTGACCAAAGCCCTCCAACCTATAGCTCCACCTAGAGTTCATGAGATCTCCCTCATATATTTCTTGAATATTAGACCCGATGCTTTCCATGGTGAATATGAGGTTGATGTGGTAACCAAGGCTGACAAGTGGCTTAGCAACATGGAACATTGCTTTAGAGACTTAGAGTGTACCCCATGTAGTAGGGTTAGATTTGCCACCCATATGCTCAAGGGTTACTTGGTGGGAAAACCTCTTAGCCTCTAGGGAAGAAGATGACCCTCCTTTCACTTGGGGTGAGTTTGTAGAAGCCTTTAACGACCATTATGTATCCGAAGCCATGTTAGAAAGGAAGGAGGATGAGTTTGTTAACCTTAAGCAAGTGGGTGACATGACTGTCACTGAGTATGCCATGAAGTTTCGTAAGCTCCAAAAGTATTTTCTTGAGTACACTGAGTAAAAGAGAGCTAAGAAGTTTATTAGAGGGCTTAAACCCCACCTAAGTTATGCCTTGTCCGGTAGAGGTAATACGACCATGCACTCAGCCGTAGTTGTAGCCTTAGAATTGGAGGATCACCCTAGGAGGAATCCTAAGAAGGAGGTACCCCAAAACCATCATCACCATAAACCCCCTCCATCCTCCAACCATAAGAGAAAAGCCCCTGAGCCTTCTTCTGAGAATGGGAGAACCACATTCCCTACATGTAAGAGAAATCATGGTGGTCCTTGTAGGTTTGGAACTTCTATTTGCTACTATTGTGGTGAGGAAGGGCATATCAATCCTAATTTCCCTAAGCTTGCAAAGAAGGATCCCAACCTTAACCAAGCTAAGAACCCAAATCCTCCACCCAAGGTTAAACCAAGGCTCTTCACCATGCAAATGTCGGATGGAGAAGAGGAAAATGATCAAGGTGAGGGTAGTTAAGTAATTTGTGTCGAATAATAATGCTTTGTTTATGTATGCCTCTTTTATAATGAGAATTTTATGGAAAATTTGCAAGTTTATGTGAAACCCTTAAGGTGAGTAGAAACTCTAGGAAATTTTGAGTATGAAATTTTTTAAAGGTGGGTAGTATTGTAACACCACAATATTACTATGCAAATTTTCCAAAATATTTTATTCTCTGCATGCTCTTTTTCTAATAAGATAATTATTGAGGACCTAAATGTAAATTGCCCATGTTAATTTTGCAAATTCATTTTATTATGTTCAATTGCTCTCTTATCCATGATTTATTTAAATAAAATGTTTTCATGTATATCTATGCTCTCTTGTTTAGAAAATGGAAATAAATGCTCTTTATTTCTCTCTTTTATGGTGATTAGTGGTTTACATGTAAAATTGCTTGCTTTATGACCTCCATCGCATTAATTGAGGAGAAAAAATATTTAGTGCACGTTTTCATACCTTGTAATTCTTATTTGAGAGGTTAATAGCTTTATATACACTAATCATAGTCATTCGAGTGTACATGATGATCTTTGCTTTATTAGGCCTAAAAGCATAAAATCTAACCTTATGGGAACGTTTTAGACCCTCTATTGCACCTATGGTCAAAATTTGGGCTCTTTTGACCCATGTTTGGACACTCTAAGCAATTAAAGAAGATTTTAATATAGTGTGACCATTTATTTAAATGGAATTGCATTCATTCCACTGATTTAACCTATAGTTCACATTAATATGTGTCACATGTTACTTTTCTGTCTTCTTTTTGGCACGCATGACATCAACCATTGGATCAGGATCCAATGGCGCTCACCTTTTCTTCTACTTCTGATCTTCACGCGATCATCTGTCGTTTCCAGTGCCTTGATTGCGAGCCTTGAATCTTGCACGTTACTCGACCATTTTTCTGCATTCCTTCGCCAACACATTCATCTCGACACCACAAACACACCGAGCCATCACTCGCCCCCTCTCGCTCTCTGTCAAGAAAACACCCTTTTAGGGCTTGAAGCTCAGATTTCACAAACACCTCTCTAATCTCTCTTGCCTCCATCTAGCTACTCCGAGAGCACCACCGGCCCCCAAGCGATGCTTCCCTCCTCTCAATTTCTCCTCTGGCTCCCTCAACAGCCCCGACCTACTCCTCTTTCTCCGATGACCTTGGCATTACCTCCACCGCCTCAGTCTGCTCCCACACAATTGACCAACTGGTAAGCAACAACACCACACCCACGTCGTTTTTCCATTCCTGGCTATCACTGAACTTGTCTGAGTCACCCAGACCTATACTCTGCCGCCTGGACCTTGTCGGCACTCATCGCCATGGCGATCCTGTGGCTGTCCTGCCCTCACAAGGCATCAGATGAAGTCGCCTAACCCCCAAGAACACCTTCAGATTTTAAGTTGACGCCTATCTTCTTGGTTTCATGGTTTTGGCTTCTTAGACTTTGACCTCTGTTATCCAACTCTTGACATGCCTTTCAATGCCTTCGACATCGTTTTCCCACCATTTTCCATGCATTTTTGTTTCATCTTGATCACCATGATCTGATAAAGACAATGGGGTTGTTTCCCCCAGTCGATTGTCTCTAGGGTGCGATCATTACTCTCGTCTGAGATCCCTGAAGCGCTGCTCTCTCGCGCACGGTGAGAGGGGAAGAAACCAGGTGGCAGGATGACTCTATTGCCCCTGGTCGGGTAATCGAACAACCAGTCACCAAAGGGGTATTCTTGAGATTTAATGTCATCTTTTGTTGCTTAAGAATTGAGAAGCGATGCCATCCTGGCAAGTTGCGATTGGGCCACGAGGACAGGACTCAGGCCCAATATCTACGTGGTTTTTCCTCAATTATGTGATTGGTCTATTCTTTGTAAATTCATTGTAAATCTCCTGGTTATCGAAAAAATACACAAAAATATGTTTCAGAAAGAAATTTCGATGAGGAACTCAATTTTATGATTTTTATTGACCGATTTTGCTATTTTCACATCTCAATAACTATATGAAACAAATTAGGGTTTAATTTGTATGATGAAGGATAATTATGCTATTTTTAGGTGTTTAAGAGAATCCAATCAGTCAGACTAGGTTTGACTTAGGTGATTTAGCTCAAGGTAAGCGGGCCATGCCCTTTGCATTGATAATAATTGGTTTATTGAATGTTTATGATTTATGTTAAGCACTTAATGTTAAAGTCATGACTAATGCATGTTTTCTTCAAGTATATGGCTATTGGATGTTGATTTCTAGTATTTAAGTCTAAATGTAGAAATCACATTAATGTTATGAGTTATGATTAAGGTACATGAAACCAAGATTAAGAGGGAAGAAATTCCCATTCATGCTTAAGAGGGAAGAAATTCCCATTATGGTTCATGGGGAGAGATCCCAACTATGTTCAAGAGGGAGAAATCCCATTAAGATCAAGCCTAAGTTATTATGAAGATAATTAAGTCTAAGAAAGATCATGGTTAAGGGAATTTGATTTAGATTTATATATACCTTGTTATAGGCTTTCCGAGCATTATGGGCTTTCCGAGCAATTATGGGCTTTCCGAACATTATGGGCTCCTTATGGGGCATTAAGAGAGGAGCATATACTTCTTGTCAAATTTTCTATGTAAGAGATGCCAAGAAATGATTAATGTTAATGCATGTTAATGTTTATGTCAAATCATCTTTATATGTTATTTTTATGTCTTATAATATGCCAATGCTGCTTACTTACCATGAATGTTTTTCCTTTGCATGGCTGGGGTCGAGATGTTCGCAGAAGTTGGAGCTAAAGTGAAGGAATCAACTTAAGGAGTTCTAATAGTCTAAGACGTTGTTGCCTGGTGGGATGTCCCTCTATGGAGATCCTGTCTTTTACATGTTATTTAGTTTATGTTTAGCATACCTTTAGAATCATGGTGCAGTTTTCTTTCTAAGAACATATGTATTAATCTATGTTTCAATAATGCAAAGTGTTATTTATTTCTTAATATGAGATCATGTATGTGATGACCCTCCCTGAAATGCCAAGTACCCAACATTATGGATAATATTAGAGATTAGGCTGTGCTTCCGCTGGATACATATGAAATCCTAAGGAGGGTGTTACAATAGTTTTAGGTTCGAAATTTAGATTTAAAAAGTAGTAATACAATTATTTCATTTTTAATATCACATAGTAGTTTTAGGTTCAAAATTTTGAATATAAGAATGTAGTAGAAAAAATACCTCAAGTGGCGAGATCTCCCTTGTGAATCAGAATACCAGATTAGAGAAAGAAGAGAAGCAAAATCTCTGCCAGAGAGAGAAAGAAGATGAGAACAATATCACCAGAAATTAGCTTCGCCTGAAATCAGCTTCAACTAGAATCCCAATCAGAGAACTCCAGTGCAATGGTGAGCAATGAAGAAATGGAGGAAATGTGTGTCTGGGGGGGATTTCGGCTCCTATATATAGGAGAGCAATATGTCCCCAACATGGCACCCACTGCGCCCCCCGACAACTATCTAGCCATTGGGGGCGAAGATCGGGTGTTGTGTGGCAGCAATACGTCCCCAAAGGAGACCCATTGCCCCGACTAGCCGTTGGGGCGTCTCGGCCCCCGATGCATTGGTCCCATAGTAAGGCAATACGTCCCAGGGCGAGACATATTGCTCTACGGTGGGACCAATGCGTCTAGAACGGAGACACATTACTCTCTCGCAGAGCAATACATCCCGCTTCAGGACGTATTGGCCCCACCGCGGGCAATGTGTCCTGACACAGGATGTATTGCTCTACAACGGGGCAATGTGTCACCCGCCCGGACGTATTGCCCTCACATAGAGCAATACGTCTTCTTCGGTGACGTATTGCTATGCAAATGTGTCATTTTGGAAATTAAGATGAAGAATGTGTCATTCTGGACATTAAAATTGGCAAACATGCCATTTTGATTTTTGGCCCTAATATTTTCCTTTTTACACATTTACTTCCTCACTACTCTCATCATCACTTCCCCCCAATTTCCACATTACTTTTCACCTCTCACAATCACTTTTATCTCTTTCCCATAAATAATAAGTCAACTCTCTCTCCCCGTTTCCTTCTCCCTCTCCACTACCATTGGCCCACGTATAAACCTTCTCAACCCCCACTCCAAAGCACTCCTACCCAGCAACCCACGCGTATACCACGACGCATGCATGATGCAGCCGTCTGCATGGAAGGGAATAATTTTCGAATTATATTCTGAATCATTTTATCTTCAAACTAGCGGGCTGTAGTAGCTTTGCTTGAGGTCCATTTTCCTAGCAGCCTCCAAATGCAACAGAAGTTTAATCTGCGAGTTTAATTATTTGAGGCAAAAGGCGTCTGCTTTTCACGGAGGGAACAGTGATACGAAAACGTCAACTTTGTAATTGCCCATTATCAAAAAGGACTACAAAAGAGTCTAGCTTGAGGTACAATAAAGCAGATCTTTGTGCTTTTTCATAAATAAATAAAAACAACTGCTTTTCTACCCATTCTCTTGTTGTTGGTAAATATGTCTAGGGAGGACAGGGAATGAAGACGAAGGTGGCAGAGAGTTGCAGCTTGCAGGTGGAGGGGTCCGGATAAAGCAAGCAGCTGCGATCGCGGAAAGAAAGCAAACAAAAAGATACTAAAAGCCGCGCGTCGCGCTGCTAATCACTCGCGGCTCGTGCCTTTATTTCTGTCCTAGTGGCTGCTGTGCTGCTGCTGGCTGTACTAGTGCTGCCGCGGTTTGCTTGGTTTATTCGCCTAAAGACAACGGGCGTAGGCATGCAACAGTACGACGGCAGGGCCTGGAGAGAGAGAGAGAGATGGTGGTGGCGGATACACAGAGGTGAGCCGTGCTGCCGTTGCGGTGGTGGAGCCAGGCATCCCTAAGTCGTCGGTGGAGGTGGTGAAGTTGCCATGAAAAGAGGAGGGAGAAAAGGACGCGACGCATGAGTCGAGCAGGCGAGAGGGGGCCGGGGTAGGTTGTGCTCGTGCCCATGCTGGTGAAGTCGCTGCTACTTCTGTAGCTGCAACTGCAGCTGCTTGTGCTCGTGCCCATGCTGGTGGTTGAGCCTAGCGTGGACTCATCCCAGATCTGCAGTGGTGGTAGGCCTGTACGGGATTGTGAACATGTGTTGTAGGTTTGTTGCCTTTGCTGCTGCTATATGATCTGGTGATAGGGCGCTGAGATCATTGTGAGATGGATGACCCTTTTCCGGCTGCTCCGACCGCGTCTTTCCCGTACTTTACCTCAACCGATCGATATCTCCCCTCTCCCTACTCGGGAATAACTAGGCAGCAACTTCTTCTTGTGGTTGTCTGCAGTACGTTAAACCAGCACCAATACCCCGGCAGCCTTCCCACTAGCTATCCATCTTTCTACCGTTCTAGAGACACTGTGTAATTACTACCTCCCATCGTTTACCTGTTCCAAGATGCTAGAGTTGAGATTGTTTTTTATATTAAACTTCCTTTTTTTTCATAAATTATGAGAAAACTCCATTCATGCCATTCTAATGAGCAAACAAAAAATTACGCTGAGGAAACAAGATAACTACAAAAGTGGGTAAATTAAACAATGACCTATGTGTATATCAATAATTCTGTGTCTCCGTGCTAGTAACCGCCCTCCATGAGATAGGAGACCCCCAAAGCCTCAAGCCTAAGAACTCCCTTCACTAAATGTAGCATCTCAAAAAGGCTCCTACAAGTAAACAAAGACCAGCAAACCCAGATCTGTATTCAGCCAACCTATAAGCAATGCTATTGAGTAAGCACAAACTGGCAACGTTAGTTCCTCGAGACTAAAATTTGTTGTATGGTGTCTAACCACGTTTTATACCTCCAAGGTACCCTCTTCTTTTCTTCTCGGGTATTCATTAGTATGGAACCATTCATTTTTATAATGATATTATCCTTCAAATTATCTGTGTGCGCTTAGGCCAACATGTCGGACATCTATGTTGCGCCTAAATTTGTTTAAACCGCCATTGGGTCCAGAGAACCCTATAAGAATATGATCATGATTGTCGCTACTGTAACAACTTCATTTTCAGCGTCTCCAATTAAGAAAAGACCTTACAGTGGAGAGCCTTTATCTAAAATTTCTAAGATTCAAATTTAACAAATAATAAAAAATTGTAAATAATTTTTATAACATTGGAGTAATAAATATGAGAAGAAGTATCTAACAATCTTCCTTTACCTCATTATTTAGCTTTGATGTCTTCACTCAATTTTATCAGATTCATCTTGTCTTGATATCTTTATAGATTACAGTTACCTAAATCAATATAAGTAAAATGTGGATCAATATATTACTATATTGTGCACGTGGCGTGCAAACAAAAGTGTGAAAGTAATATAATAACATATAAAAAATTACTTGCAAAGAAGAACTAATAATTTTTTTACATATTATAACCCTTACTTGATATGCTATCTTGGGCGTAATCACTATTCCTTCCAGGATCCATGTGCATCACCCCTTGATACATATCATCCTAGGGTTCAAAATATGATGTCTTACTTTATGTGATAATCATAGTGACATTATAATTGAATATAATCAAAAAATGTAACAATTTATTTTAACAATCCTTCAGAAATCCTCGACAAGCATTGACAATCGATAATGTGAGTATTCATAATCATAACCATATACCTCAATGTAGAACCATGTTGACCATGAAATCCTACATTAAGTACTTTAAGCTTAACATCCAATCAAGCGAGCAAAGATTAATCCAAGTAATCAATGTTTAAATTGCATGTATGTATATCCTAAAGTGTCACCATCATATTGATCAGATTAAACCCTACTCGGGCACTAATCTAGAGTTTAGGGTTGTCTCGAGTTTGGATAAGAAATAAAGGTACAAACCCTAATTTCATCACATATTAAACATTGGATGGAACACTAAAAATTAGATCAATTATTCCTTTCAATGAGCACCTACACCAGATTATGTGCATTAATATCATCGAAAGTTAAGATCTTTGGTTTCAAAACTCTAATATATCATATATATTATTATTTAATTTAAAAATACTAATTACTCATAATTATTATTAGGACCATCTTGTAATAACATCATATTCAACAACATCAGGTTATATCTCCACATACTCAATGTATTCAATACATCAATCATTGATTCTAGGGCTTTATGCATGGATTATACTAATTACATGTATTAGGAATAATTTGCAAAAAATATAATTAGGTATTGGAAGTATAATATTTAGATCCTGCACATTTTTCAAATAATGATATATAATTTGCCTATATTTCGGTTATCCTAGCATTTCGTATGATTGAAACAAAATAACCATTTATACCTTAAATAAGAGATGACGTGGGGACTCCCCATTACTCCACCTGATTCCAACTCACCCCCACATTCGATGAAAGGCCAATAGACCATGCATGGGGATGAGACTAAACTGGCTGATTCAAGGCCAACCGGCTCCAAACACAACCCCTTTCCCTCATTTTCAACGAGGGGTCTATTCTGTGACTCCACAACATTGTGCCAACGCCAACAGTCGGTGCCCATCCTCTTGTGGTCGAGGCTACCGACTGCTGGCAATTTTCTCCTTCTCCATCATGGGGTACCACCACGATGTCTTATCTCAGATAATGTTCACAATTACTACCTAGGCTCCAGTCTCTAGAGTACATGTCCTACTACTTCATGTGATCTTCCCCCATGGTAAGACCTAGCGGTCTTAACCTCTCTCTCTCTCTCAGCACAATGCTCATTCTCTTTCCCTACTAGTCTCCTTTCTTCGCCAAATAGAGAACTTTTTGTCTTCTACCCTTTCTTCATAGACATCATGTTGTAGGGGTTCTCCAGTGAGGGGTCCACCATTGCAACCTATCCACACCATGAACAAGCACCATCTCAGTGCATCGTTAGACACTACCTTGCCTCACCGGTCATGGGGCTACTTAGTTTTCCTCCTTGCAACTTGCATAACGGTGGAGACTTCGACTAGCATCAGGTCGAGGCATCGTTGTTGAACCTTTAGTTGTATGGACCGCTTCCCATAGAAGATCAAAACAAAAATGTTGAAGTTGCTTGTAGCGGCCTGATCTTCGTCTCCTCTAGGCTATTAGGAAGGTAAGTTTCATGCCATAAAGAAAATCCTACAGTACCATGGATGATAAAGGACCTAGTCATGATGAGGAAATTACTTTGTTATCGAATTACTATAGAAAGAGGCACATCCAGGATCGAGCGGATTGGGGTAGTCCCTCTTCTCCTCATCCCACCATATATATATATATATATATATATATATATATATATATATATATATATATATAGTATTGGGTGTTTGGATTAGTGGTTAGTTTCCATTTTTGTCCATAATTGGCAAGGCATCACATTAGGAAGTAATTAAATATATTCCTCTTGCCTTCCCTTATATAAAAAGTCTTAGATTTTATTCTATAAATCCCAATGTCATGAGAAGAAGACCTCCACCACCTCATTAGAACTTGGACTTGGAAACATTTGATGTAAAGGAAAATAATCTATATCTTTCTTAACTTATATCTAATTTTTGAGATTTATTGGGATAAATTTAGTAAAGGAAACTTGCTTTTTAAGCATTTATTTGATTCACTTACCCACATCACATGGAAAGTCCTTTTATCCCCAAATTCTATAATTATTTTATATTCTCATTATATTCAACTATTCTAAAATTTAGATCAAGATATCCTTATTTGATGCCTCAAATGTTGTGTTTCTGTTAACTATTAGATAATTACTCCCCGAATTCCATGCTTGTGCTCGTTACCCGACTCATGGTACAGAGATCCACAAACCGAAAGGTTGGAGATATTACAGAGGAAGAAGGCAAGCTAACAACCCGAAAGTATGAGATACTCTTTTCTTTACGGAATCCATAATCAATCATCTACGATAATCAAATAAGGAATGATGTTTAGAAATTACACATTGTCTTAAAATCTCTTGGAAACTTGCTCATTATTCCATATTTCAATTATCTAACAAATCATTAAGACATTATCCTTTATTTATGCATGAAATCTCTTATTTCTTAAACTTGTCACACAAGCACCTATTTGCAAACCAAATAGTCGTATGGGCCTCACTTGGGCCATGGGTTGCACCCATGCCACAAAGTGGATAACATTATTGTTCTATTAATTATAATTAGGGGTTTTGTTTATCAAATAAAGTCCTATATTTATATATTTCAAATTCACCAAATTTGAGGATATTACATTCACCCCTCCTTAAAAGAAACTTTGACCCCATAATTCAAACCTAGTAAGGTTAAGGTGGATGATAACTCAACTTAGCTTCAAATCTTAAGATTCACAACCCTACTTGGATTATCTTTAACAAATTTATTTATATGCAAATTTCTCACATTACTATGGTTGGAACTCGAATTCAATTCTAGGGTATATCCCAACCTCAACCATTGTATAACATTATCACTTAGTGATTACATTTTCACTTGTGATTTCAATTTCATTTGGTGAATACTCTTTCATGTAGGCTTTCAACCTATTATTCATTTGATTATGTGTAAGGGTGAGGTGACACCTCAAACCCTAAGTGATGTTATTGAATTCAACTTAGGGTATTCCTTCTCGTATGTCAATTTTTATGCATAACATGCATCTACCCAAACTCTCACACTCATAATGAGATGAAATAATCATTTGACTGCAACCCAAATACAAAGTTTATTCCATTCCAAGAGAAGAGATTGTATATCAACACATTATCTTAAAATTTTGCTTTTTGGTTGAATCTTTCCCAACATGACTCCAAACCATAGTTACTTTTTAATCCCTAAATTTTCTTAACTTCGATGCCCTCACATGGAAGGTGATTTACTCATAATCCTTGAGATTATGCATTACATCCATTCATGATTTCATTAACATGATTATATGGCCTCTTATATTCTTTACATCTACAACTCATGTACCATTAGCCCTAGTCACTTTCTTAAGGTCTCTAGGGGTACAAGTATCTTTGGAGTGAACTCTCTTGGACTCATGGACCTTATTCACTTATGGAGCACCTCTAACATTTACCTCTTGGGCCTCATGAACTCATGAAGATTTCCAATCTCCTAACCCCATGGGCCTATGACAAACATGGATGGACATCCCCTAACCCCATGGTCTTATGCACTTAGAGAACAATCACCACCTAACCTCATAGGTCTTATGTACCTTCAATCCTCCCTATTTAACCTTAGGATTGACTTAGATATCTACTCTGCCTATGGCTTATCGAGATATCACAAATTTAACACTTTTGAGCACATTATTTTCTTATGTAATTCTTTAACCAAAATTTCCTTCATCTCTTAGGGTTCACGTTATTTACCTTATGTACATGCATTGGGATCATGGAAACCTTCCCTTTCAGACTTTCCTTTATGGAGGCCTTCCATTTTAGGCTTGGCCTCTCAGTGACCTTCCCTTCTGAGCTTGGTATACATGGAGGCCTTCCCTTTTGTGCTTGGCTTCTTAGTGACATTCCCTTTTGGGCTTGGTCATCATGGCAGTCTTCCCTTCTGGGCTTGACCTATTAGTGACCTTCCCTTTCGGTCTTTCTCTCATGGGGGTCTTTTTTGACCTAGAGGTTATACATTGTCCATATTTTGATAATGACTTAACCATTCCATTCATATGTACCTAATATGTGTATTAAAGATTGATTTCAGATGTTAGGTACAAGAAAAGGATCAAAAATCAAAAGCCCTAGATTGGCTCAAGTTCAAGTCAAAAGATCTACAAGTGTACAATTTTGGAAATCTATGTAAACGACCTTAGAACATTTTTGTAATCACTTGTAATGATGAATTGACTTGTAACTTAGTTGAGAAAATTGTTTGGGACACTAAACACCAAGTTTTAATCACTTTAGATGCATTTTAGAAAATTGACCACAGCTAGTCAATCGATCAAGTTGCAAACTCGACCGATCCTCCTAGATCAAGTTTCTGAAGATAGAAAAGGTCGATTTGTGGTTTCAGAGAACTCGACCGATCGAGTACCTGACCAATTGGTTGGTTGAGTTTCCCCAGGATAAACTCGACCGATGATTTGAATATCGACTTTGTCTTTTACTCTATCGGTCGAGTTACCTTTATTGAAACTCGACCGATTGCAATGTACGAAATTTTTAGAAAAAGTGATTGTGACCGTTGGTGTGTGTTTTGAGCAAAATAGAGTCATTACTTTGAGCAAAAATGGCTATATATCCTATCTAAGTGTCCCACAACATAAAGGGGCACCCTCAACTATAAATAAGACCTTTTGGAGTTCAATCCAAGGTTGCTCATTCACTACATTCTTGGTCCTAGCCTAGTTGAGAGTGTTCTAACCCTTTGAGCCCCTTTCTCTCTCTACCTTCAAGTCAAATTCACGAGTATGAGTGAGATAGGTTCCTTTGTAAGAGAGTTGTTCCTTGTAATGATGTAAAGCTCTCCTCCATCATCTTCCTACCCTCTTTCCTATTGAAGAAAAGGTTGAAGATCTTCTCTGAGTGAAGGAGAAGAGGTTGTTGTTCTTCAAGGTTGAAGAAGGCAAGGTATTCCAGATCTCCAAGTGAAGGAGATAGTCAAGGCAAGTTCTCAAGAAAGATAGGTAATCCCTTGAAGGTTGAGGACTTGAATAGGGAGTAGGTAAGTCCATGTTGATGGCTAAAGACTCCATGGTTCAAGTGGGTAAGCTCCTTCTATAGGTTGAAGATATTTGCTTGAGGTACTAAGCCCTTGGATTTGTGGTTGTTGTGTCTTGTAATCTTATGATAGAATATAAGAGTACCAAGATTGCAAATACTAGAGATTAACCACCTCTTTTGGTAGTGGACTGACATTGCTCCTAGTTAGGATGTGGAACCACTCTAAACCACCTGTCCAAGTGCTTGCTCTTCATTGTATCTCATCCTTACTTCACTTGCTAGCTAAGACATCAAATTTGTTGTTTGTTTAAGTTTTTGTATTTAATATAATTTGATGGTCTAATCCTTTTTGTGAGAATTGTGAAGCTTTATTCAGCCCCCCCCTCTAGAGCCCTTGATCCAAAAAGTGGTATCAGAGTAGATCTTCTCCAAGCCACTTTCACAAGTAAGAGAAGATGGGAGCTTGGACCGTTAGATCTCTCAACTTGGAAGAGAGCTTCTCCATGCGACCCCCCGGTCTTTGATGACACCAACTTCCTCTATTGGAAGAGAAGAATGAAGTTCTACCTCAAAGGTGTGAGCTACAAGATGTGGAAGGTGGTGCACCTCAAGTATGAAGATTCAAAAGGGGAAATATCTACATGGACGGAAGCCCAAATGAAGAAAGCTCAACTCAATGCCAAAGCAATTAGCATCATCTACACAGCCCTCACCCCATCCGAGTTCAACCAAATCTCCTCTTGGGACACCACACATAAAATTTGGAACAAGCTATGTGTCACCTATGAAGGAACGAAGCAAGTGAAGGAAGCCAAGATCTACATACTTAGAAGTTTACTTGAGAACTTCAAGATGGATAAGAATGAAAGAGTGGTAGATATGTACACTAGGCTCAATGTGATCATCAATAGATTGGTAGCCTTTGGGAGTGTGATGGACAAAGGCACTATCAACTCCAAGATCTTGAGATCTCTTTCTAAAATATGGGATCCCAAAGTTACATCCATTGAAGAGGTGTACCGGCTAAGTGAGTTGTCAATCGAGGAGCTGGTTGGTAACCTTCAAGCCCATGAACCTAGGCTTGACAAGCAAGCAAGAAAAAGAAAATAGAGAAGAGAAGGAGTCTAAGAAGATCAAGGACACAACTTTCAAAGCTCAAATTAAAGATATGGTTCAGCAACAACTACTTGCTCTCAAGTCTCCTACTCCTTCCTCAAGTGAAGATGAAGGCCCTAATGAGCATGAAGCAAACTACTCTAAGGGAAAACACTTTAAAGGGAAACCTTCTTCAACAACTTATAGATGCCATGAGTGTGGCCAAAAGGGCCATTTCAAGAGTGACTGCCTTAAGGCTAAGAAGAGCCATCACAAGAGCAGTCACAAGAAATATAAGGAGTATGAGAGAGAAGGTAAATACAAGAGAAAGGAGAAGAAAGAAAGAAGAAGTGAAGATGCAGCTTGGGATGAGTCTTCCTCAAGCTCTTCAAGATCTGAAGATGGAGAATGCCACCTTTCTCTCATGACCTCTACAAGTGAAGATGTAGGTGAGGTAAGTGAGATAAGTGAAGTCAATTTCCATAAGTTATGTAAGGAAACTCTCATTGATATGCTTAATGATTTCCGATCATCTTTTACTAAATGCAAATCTAAAAGGAAAAGACTAGGCAAGATAGTAGATGATCTTTATGCTAAAGTTGAGATTCTTGATAAAAATGAAAAACTGCTCCTTGATAGCATAGATTCTTTGCAAGGGCAATTTATTGACCTTGAGCTTCAACACAACGGAGTAGAGGTTGAGAATAGTGTCTATCTTAACACTATTGCAGATCTTAAGGAAGACAACCAAAGATGCCAAGATGAGATAGATGTTCTTAAAACTAAAAATGTAGAACTAAATCTCATCGATGAAGCTAGAAAGTAATAAATTCATGTTTATCAAAAGGAAATTATGTTGCGTAAATATGAAAATGATAAGTTTCTTGCTGAAGTTAATGATCTATCATCTATACCTATTTTGCAAAGTATTGAGGTAGCTAGCACTGCTTTAGAATGTGATTCTTTTCATACTAAAGCCCTATATTTAGAGGTTGATCTATTGCATGCTAGAAATGATCTTGCTAGTTTGTCTTGTACTATCATTAACCTTAGTGATGATAATGCTAAGTTAAGAGCCTCTTTGCAAATGTTTCTTGTGGAAAAGAAATCCCTTAATGTTGTCCTAGAACACTCTACCAAACAAATTGGTACTAGTGGTTTAGGATATGATGGGACTGCTCCCAAGGGTAAGAACAAGAACAAAGGTAAGGGTAAGAAGAAGAGTGTGGAACTTCCTATCTTCCATGGAGAGACCTCCAACTCTAAAAACCCTATGGTATGTGCTCATTGTAAATTTTATGATCATTACTCTACTTATAGTCCTTACAAGCCAAAAGGGACCAACCCAAAGATGAAATGGGTCCCCAAGCTAACCCCGGATCCCAAGGTTTGAGTTGGGTACTGACATCCTTGTTTCTTGTAGGTCAAAAAAAGGTGGATTGTTGATTGTGGCTGCTCAAAGCATATGACAGGTGAAATCATCTATTTCAACAAATTCATGAACAAGAAAGGAGGATCGGTGACCTTCAGGGACAACATGAAGGGTAAGGTTATAGGTGAGGGTGATGTAGGCAATAAGCTATGTATCAAGAATGTTTTTCTTGTTGATGGCCTACATCACAACTTGATAAGTGTAAGCCAACTTTGTGATAATGGATATCTTATTTTGTTTACATCTTTAGAATGTTTGCTTCTAGATTCCCTCACTTATAATGTCATATATAAGGGAACTAGACATGATAATATTTATGTTATTTGCTTGATGCTATAAAGCCCGTGCTTGATAGATGCTTGGTTGCGGATAAAAATGATATTTCTCTTTGGCATCGCCGGTTGGGTCATGTGAATATGCGTCAAATGAAGAAATTGAGTAAAAAGGAATTGGTTCAAGGACTTCACAAATTGGATTTTAAAAAGGATGAGGAATGCCAACCTTGTATTAAAGGCAAGCAAACCAAGTCCTCCTTCAAATACATAGGAGTCCTTAGTACCAAAAGAGCTCTTTAGATTCTTCATATTGATCTATTCAGACCTATGAGAACGCAAACACTTTGTGGTTCCAAGTATTGTCTTGTGATTGTCGATGATTTCTCTCGGTATACCTGGACCTTCTTTCTCGTTTCAAAAAGTGATACTCTTGATGTTTTCTCAAGCTTTTGCAAATGGGTTGAAAATGAAGCTTCTTGTCGGATTGTTCCTATCCATAGTGACCATGGGGGAGGGTTTGAAAATGATCTTTTTGAGCATTTTTGTGAAAAATCTAATTACTCACACAATTTCACTTCTCCTCATATGCCTCAACAAAATGGGGTAGTAGAGAGGATGAACATGTCAGTTCAAGAGATGGTGAGGACAATGCTTCTTGAATATGAAATTCCTAAGAAGTTTTGGGCGGAAGCCATTAGTACTGCCTGTTTTGTGCAGAACTGAGTTTTTACACATCCTTCTTTGAAGAAAACCCCCTATGAGCTATGGCATGGTAGAAAGCCATCCATTGATTTATTTCATGTTTTTGGATGTCCTTGTTTTTTTTAAACACAAAGGATTCTCTCCACAAGTTTGATCCAAAATCTTACAAGGATTTCTTCCTAGTCTATAGCACTACAAGCAGGGCTTGTAGAGTTTTCAATATTGAATTGTCTAAAATTGAAGAATCTATTAATGTTAAGTTTATTGAAACTAACCCTATTGTTGGCAAGCATGTTGTTGATAATGATGTTGCAGATGACTTGATTCCTATCTTGAAAGACCTCAACATCGACAACAAAGATAAGCAGGTGATAGAAGTAAAAGATGAAGAAAAGAAGGATCCCACTCCTCACTTTGCAAAGAATCATCCTAAAGTGTTGATCATTGGAAACCCATTTGAGAGAGTGAAGACACGAGCTGCCTACAACAAAGAACAAGCAGACAACACCTTCATCTCAGAGCTGGAGCCAAAGAACATCAAAGAAACTCTTGGTGATGATCAGTGGATCCTAGCCAGGTAAGAGGAATTAGAGCAATTCAAGAAGAATCGTGTGTGGACTCTAGTGCCAAGACCAATTGATAGAAAAATCATTGGCACCAAGTGAGTCTACCACAACAAGCTTGATGAACAAGGCAAAGTGGTAAGGAACAAAGAAAGGTTAGTGGCACAAGGTTACAATCAATAGGAAGGTATTGACTTTGATGAAACTTATGCTCTTGTTGCTAGACTTGAATCTTTTAGAATGCTACTTGCTTTTTCTAGTTACAAAAATTTCTTGTTATATCAAATGGATGTTAAAATTGCATTTTTAAATGGTACAATCGAGGAGGAAGTATTTGTTGCTCAACCTCTGGGCTTTGAAAATGACAAGTTACCCAATCATATTTATTTGTTGCAAAACCTTCTCTTGCGAGAGGAGGCTGATTGGCGACAGTGGGCCAACATTAACTGGTTGAAGCTTGGTGATGCTAACATGAGATTCTTTAATCGTTCATCAAGACTCAGCGACAAAAAAATAAGATCCAATGCCTTAGAAACAAGTATGGTGAGTGGATATATGATAAACCCCAACTGCAACATCTTGTTGAAAGTTACTTTGTGAATCTGATGGCCGACATAGTTGACACACTTACAACTCCCTACATGGTCTGTTCCTATGTGGGGCACTTCATTGCTCCAACTAATATCCATTGTAACTTCATTGTGAGAACCCCTGGACCATCAGAAATGAAGGATGTCATGATGTCCATGGCACCTATGAAAGCACCAGGGCCCTATGAAGTCACAAATGAATTCATGCAGACCCAGTGGCAACACGTCGGCAACTCTGTGATCCAAACTGTCCAAGGTGCGTTCAACATAGGTTCTATAGATCCAAGGATAAGCAACTCACTCATGGTCCTCATCCCGAAAATGCAGCAACGACAAAGGTGCAGCGAATTTAGACCCATCACCCTCAACAACACTTGCTTCAAGCTCATTTCGAAGATCCTCGTTGAGAGGCTCAAACCACATATCAATTCTTGGATCTCGAAAACCCAATCCAGCTTTGTTCTAGGGAGATAGATTACAGACAACATTCTACTAATCCAAGAACTCATTCACTCCATGAAAACTGAAAGGACTGGAAGGAAATGGGTCTGCATCAAACTGGACTTGTCCAAGGCATTCGACAGAATGCACTGGCCCTTCATCGCTGACACTATACACAAAACTGGGCTCCCTTACATCACTCGTTCCCTCATCATGGACATCATCACAAGTGGCTCTACATCGATCCTCTGGGAAGGTACCACCCTCCCACCCTTCAAGGCAACACGAGGGGTATGCCAGGGAGATCCAATAAGACCCTACATCTTCGTTCTCTGTATGGATTGCCTGAGCCAAGTGATTACTATTGTTGTCTCCTCTACTGATTGGGTACCGATTCAACTAGCCAGAGGTGGAACAGGCATCTCCCATGTCTTCTTTGTTGATGACATAATGCTTATGGCTGAAGCCACCTCCAACCAAGCTACTGTTATAAAGAAGGTCCTCCAAGATTTTGTTGTTGTCTCGGGCCGGAGTGTATCTAGGGAGAAATCACAGTTCTTCTTCTCAGCCAATGTGCCATGAATGGAATGTAGGCGTTTCTCGTGTTAAGTTGGGCATCCCTCATACATAAGACCTGGGGAGATATCTGGGAGTTCCTATACGCCACCAGAACATCAACAAGAAAACACACGATGGGATTCTCAAAACCATGAAGGATCGCATGTCGAGTTGGTCAATTAGATAGCTATCGCTTGCAGGGTGCATCACTTTAGCAAAATCCACTCTCCAAGCTATAACGGCCTATGCCATGCAATCAGTACAACTCTCACACTCTCTATGTGATCACATTAATAAACAGATCAAACACTTCATCTGGTCAGACAGTCAGGAGAAGGCCAAGCTATCTCTAGTCTCTTGGAAAAAAAATCACCCTAAGCAAGAAGGATGGTGGTTTGGGCATTAAGGAAGCCCGAGCCCAAAACCAAGCTCTCATGCTTAGGAATCTATGGAAGTTTCTAAATAAACCTACCCTGCTATGGGTGTGAGTTATGAAAGAGAAATATACTCGAGGGGGTCGCCTCTCTTCTAAACCATGCTCACCTACCTGGTCCTTCATTAAGAGGAACAAGCCAACTGTTGAAGACATATGTAGTAAAACCATTCACTCAGGCTGGGACACATCTGTTTGGCATGATAAATGGATTGCCGGAATGTCTATCATGGACTTTGATCCGAACTAATAGGTTCCAGGGAATCTACAAGACCTCAAGGTCAGCTCAATGTGCATTGATGATGGGTCTTGGGACCAATCCTTTATTGATCACTATATGCCCCCTGAACTATGGGACATGATACACCTCATTCCGCCCCCAGTCGCCACTGCTGGTCAAGACACCTTATTTTGGCCACTTGACACAAAAGGGGAACTCACTACAGCCTTGACTTATGATTGGATCTGACGAGACCTGAACCTCCAACTTCAGGGCAACTGGCCTAAAATATGGAGTCAAAAACTTCTAGAGAAGATCAAGACATTTGCGTGGCTTCTTCAACACAGAGCTCTGCTTACTAATGCTGAAAAGGCTCGATGACACATTGATGTCATCCCTATATGTCCCTTGTGTGGCAATGACGATGACACCTTACTCCATTGCCGAAGAGACTGTCCTTACAACACACCCATGTGGCCCAGATTACCTGTCTCTGATGATTGGTTCAATCTTAATGAAGACGAATGGATCCTTTCAGTTCTGAAGGGCAGTCCCAACTACAGCCAAAGCTTCCAGCCCATCATTGCCTACTAGCATATCTGGAAAACTCAGAATGATCACATTCACATTGGTCATGCACACAATGTGGACTCTAGGCTCCTCTTCATTCATGAAAGGGTCAATCTGATTGATTCATTTTACCATGTCCTCTTGCCTGTGGTGCAAACCAGTGAGGGAGCCCACCATAGCATCCCTTATGCTAACAAGTATGTTTTCATTGATGCCGCCTTTCTGAGGGACTTAGGGGGTGCAATCCTGGGCATCCATCTAGTCTCCGATACTAGAGCTTGTATCCTCAGTTCGGGTTACTGCTTCATGGCGAGGACATCTCTCAAGGATGAAATCCATGCAATTCTAGCTTCATCTGAGCTCATCTCAGAAAACAATTGGCGCAGTGTTACCATCCTCTCAGATACTAAGCAGGCTGTGGACATTTTATAGGCCACACATGAACACATATCCACGCTCAGTCCCCTATGGAGGTAGTACCAACGTTCCAGAAATAGGACCCCTTTCATTCATATGGCCTTTGTGCCATGGAGGCTGAATCCCATTTCAGACCTCATAGCAAAAGCATGCCTTGCTTTTAATTCTTCTTGTACTTTCCTTACTCTGAAGCCTCCTTGGCTTACTTTAGATGTAAATATCAATATTTCTGAACTTTAACCCTCCCAAGAGCACAGGATGAATAACAATTAAGCTCTTTACCTGCAAAAAAAAACAAGCACCTCGAGCTTGGTATGATAAATTAAAGAACTTTTTGTTAGATAATGGGTATGTCATGGGCAAAGTTGATTCTACCTTATTTCTAAAACACACTTCTAGAAATTTTCTTATAATTCAAATTTATGTTGATGATATCATTTTTGGCAGGACTGATCTTGATCTTTGCAAGGAGTTTAGTTCTCTTATGCAGAGTGAGTTCGAGATGAGCATGGTGGGTGAGTTGACTTTCTTCCTTGGCTTTCAAATCAAGCAAACAAAAGAAGGAAACTTCATCAACCAAGGAAAGTACACCAATGAACTACTCAAATGCTTTGGGATGGAGAACATGAAGCCGATGGATACACCCATGTCCAATACTGCCAAACTTGATAGAGATGAAGAAGGTGAGAAGGTAGATGAGAAGCTCTATAGAGGTATGATTGGAAGTTTACTTTATATAACTGCCTCTAGACCTAATATTATGTTTAGTGTTGGCTTGTGTGCTCACTTTCAATCTAGCCCTAGGAAATCACATCTTATTGTCGTTAAGAGGATTTGGAGGTACTCAGCCAAAACTCAAAAATTTGGACTATGGTATCCTAAGTCAAGGGAGTTTACTCTTGTGGCATATTGTGATGCAGATTACGCGGGTTGTCTGGTTGATAGAAAGTGCACAAGTGGCACTTGCTTCCTTTTAGGACCATGCTTGGTGTCTTGGTTTTCCAAGAAACAGAGCACCGTGGCATTATCAACTATCGAGGATGAATACATTGTAGCTGGGAGTTGTTGTGCCCATGTCCTATGGATGAAGCAAATGCTCCAAGACTTTAACATACATTTTGATGCTTTTCCTATCTATTGTGATAATACTAGTGTAATCAATCTTTCTTATAATCCTATATTGCATAGTAGAGCTAAACATATAGAGGATCACCATCATTTTTTTCATGATCACATTGCCAGGAAGGATATTTATATCACACATGTGGACACAGAAAATCAGTTGGCGGGTATTTTCACTAAACCTCTAGCTGGAGAGTATTTTAACTTTATTAGATCCAAATTTCTCATTGTTTCTTTGGATGATATTGATATGTGATCTAGCTAGTTGTTTCTATCCTATATGTTGTGCTCATGATTTCCTCACCTTTCTTGCCTATATATTGCTTAAATGTGCTTAACTTGCTTGTTGACATGCTTAGTTTCACTTGTTTCTGGGTTTTCTCTACTTTCTTGGTTTTATCGCAAAATAGTACCCAATGATGAGTGATATGTGCCTAAGTACGTTCAATGTACAAAATAGACTCGAAAAATGAATTTAATTAGCATGTATATGGATAGAAATTAAGTTTGATGGTTTTAGGTCAGGTTAACCATCGGTCGAGTTTCCCCCAGGACAAACTCGATCGATCAATGGCCGAGAGATATTCTTCTGAGGACCAATCGGTCGAGTTTCTGACTCTCAGAACTCGACCGATTCGCGGGCTGAAGCAAATTTAAGTTAGGTTCAGTCGACTATTATCCCTCTCAAATAGAGAATAGATGACTAAATCCTCATCTTCTAGACCTAAGCTATCACCCCCATCCCCAAACCTCCCTATCCTAGCCCTTTCCCGACCTAGATAGCTCAACCTAGACCTCCCTGGTTGGTCCCTGGTGGTGTTTGGATGGATTTTGAGGTTTGCTTTGCGTGTTTGTTCATTTTCTTTCTCCTTTTTCACCTCCATGGCCTCCCAAAGGAGAAAATGACTTGCTCCAAGCAATGCACCTTCATCTTCCTCATCTAATCACTTGATTCCCTTCGATGATACATCATTTATCTCGATTGAGGTTGTTAATAGGTATAAGGTTCTTCTTCCTAGAAGTCCTTTTCCTTTTCACACCTTGTTTGATCCTAGTCCTAGGTGTCAAGCGGTCATAGACCAGGTTGCTAGGTTTCTAGACATCCACCATCTTTCCACCCTGGCCGTCGAACATGATTACTTTAATAATTCCATGTCAAGCACTAAAGAAGTTCATGAGTTCTACGCTAATTTGCGTTGGAACTATGACTCCCTCGTTCCTTCACTGAATACTCAATTAATACTCACATCGATGATCACCGGTAAGGGATTCCAAATCTCTGAGGATATATGAAATGTCTTCTTTTTTGGAGATGAGGAAAATGATACACGACGCCAAGATTATGGAGAGTATTTTGATCTTCTGGATCCGAAAGGTTTCTACAAGAAAAATGAATTGACTCTCCCTGATATTCATCATTACTTGAAGAAACATGATGTTCATTATAAGAAGAAGACAACCCTACCTTCATCCTCCCTTGAACTTAGGAAGCGCATTCTGGCACTAGTGATCAACTGCAATATTCATCCAAAGAAAAATCAAACATATATTGTAGAGAACACTACTGTCATTATGTATTGCATCTTAGAGAACATCAGTGTCAAGTGGGCCAGATACATTCTACACCACATGACCTGCTTTGACACGGGTAAGAACACTAAAGGCACCCACCCTCCCTACCCGACCCTGATTTGTGGTTTATTCCAGTTCGCCACTGAGAAATCCCTCTTTTCTGACTTACATTACAAAGTAGCCAGAAAGGGTGTTTGTATCAGTGGGACCACAATTCAAAAGTATGTGCCTGTGTTTGCCTCGTCTACCCGAGGTGTTTCTCCCTATGCCTCAGCCTCTACAGCCCCTACATCCTCAGTCTGAGCTCCTCCTCCTCAGCCTCCTCCTAGACCTAGCCGTGCTTCGTTCTGTGTATCAAATGAAACCCTTATGGGCTACTTGATGCACCAAGAAGCATACAACCAACAGGTTCAGGACCACCTACATCAGGATTTGTGTTCCATCATGTCTACCATGAACCTATCATGTGGTTCACCCTACCCCACCTACCATCCATACTCCGGTAGTGATTATGCTTCATATGCATACAATCATTACTACCCTGCTCCCGAGCCTTCCATTGTTGCTCCTCCACCTCCACCCTTTGATGTTGGTAGCTCCGCCCCTACCTACCTCCCGTTGCCTGCTGGCCCCTTGGCCACCTTTCTTCCAACAATGGTGACTCCACTCCGTCCTTTCCACAGGTCAATGAGCTTCACGCTCCTGGTATGTCTTGGGTTGAGCATAATGCTCGTTGGCCTGATCATGCTTTCGATCCTCCTGCTGATGAGGAGATGCCTGACCGGGGTGATGATGCCAAGGTTGATGATGATGATGACAATGATGGCGAGGATGCTTCGGATGATGGTGATGGTACTGGATCTGGTGATGAAGGAACTACTACTGCACCTTTTGATGGAGATGAGGACTACAGGCCAGGAGCCGATGATGATGACACCATTGATATAGATAGTTTTGATGTCTAGCTTGTTTCATAGTTTTTAGTCTAGGATGTTGATCATATACATCTTTCTAGGCTATTTTGTATAAGAAACGTATGGGAACATTTATCTACGTTGTACTATTTTATCTTTAGTTTTCATCACTTCATGCTTGTAGTTGTTTTTATGGAGAACATGCATCTGAGTTGTCATATATGTGATGTGCACTCTTGCTATTTACTCTAATATATTTTGATCGTGATTGATATTGTATGTTTCTTTTGTCTCTGTTTGCCATATGATATGAGATTATTTGTATATATATCTGGTTGATTGTGTTTTGGAGAAGACCTAGTTTTATGACTCTTCTACCCCCCTAATTTTTGAAAATGTCAAAAGGGGGAGAGATTTTTCACTGGTTTGAAACAATCATATTGTTATTCGTTGTTATACTATTTCTTATTGCATATGAGATCCTTTTCTTGTTCATTAACTATTTTATCATGTGACTTTCAAAAGGACCACATAGTGCATACATGTTATGACTGCTATGTGTAGATAGACTAACCATGCAGGTTAGAAGAAGCATAGATTGAGGGGGGAAAATTCACATTGTTCACATCATGAATCCCCTTAATTCACAAGGCAAATGTATAACTTCTATATCCTTTTCAATATGTTTGAGGAATGGTTTGTCATTGTCAAAAAGGGGGAGAATGTTGACCTAGAGGTTACACATTGTGCATATTTTGATAATGAATTAACCATTTAATTCATATGTATCTAATATGTGTATTCAAGATTGATTTCAGATTCTAGGTACTAGAAAAGGATAAAAAACCAAAAGCCCTAGATAGGCTCAAGTTCAAGTCAAAAGAACTACAAGTGTGCAATTTTGTAAATCTATGTAAACGACCTTAGAATATTTTTTCAATCACTTGTAATGATGAATTGACTTGTAACTTAGTTGAGATTAAAAAAATTAGAGATTATAAGACTTAGTGGCAACACGTCAGCAAGAGGACGTGTCTTTTAGGGTTTATTATGCAAGAGGATGAGAAGTGGATGAAATTAGAGATTATAAGACTTATAGGAAACATTACTTCAGGAAAACCTTAGATTTGGACCAGTCAGGAACATTGGCAAAAGGGAGTCCTCGTATACCAACTTAATGGTGTGAAGGAAAATATTTCCATCCCCCAAAATCATGATCCTTTCTAGACACCATTATCGTTAGGTCATGCCATAATAATTCACCTTGTATTTTTAAATATTACTTCAAATTATCAAATATTAAATATTATTTGATAAATTTTGGGCTCGGATACATGTAACAACCTCACTTTTCAACATCCCCAACTAAGAAAGAACCTTAAAATGAGAGTGAGTACCTAAAATTTCCAAGATATAGATTTAACATATAACAAATGATAGCAAATAATTTCCATTATTTCACAAACATGGTTTACCAAATACATTATAATGCTCCTCTAAGGAGTTACATGAATTTCTAACATGGGACTAATAAAAATGAGAAGAAGTACCAAACTAATCCCCCTTTTCTTAGCTTTGACATGTTCAATCAATTTCATCTGATTCATCATGTGTTAATATCTTCATATATTGCATTTACATAAATCACTGACAAACAAAATGCGGATTAATATATTGCTACACTATGTATTTGTTATGTATGCCAAAATGTGCAAGCAATATAACATCATATAATCAATCAATTACTTGAAAATATGAACTACCATTTACTTTACATATTCTAACCCTTACTTGATATGCTATTTTGGGCATAACCACTATCCCTTCTTGGGCCAATGTACATCAACCCTTGATACATGTCATTCTAGGGTTCAAAATATGATGTCTTACTTTATGTGATACTCATACTAGCATTAAATATTTGAACAAAATGTAAATAAACATCCAATCATTTATTTCAACAATCCTTCAAAAATATTCAACAAACCCCAACAATCGGTAATGTGAGTGTTCATAATCATAACCACATTCCTTAGTGATGCGCCATATATACCATGTAGTCATACTTCTAGTACTTTAATCTTAACACATAATCAAGAAAGAAAAGATGAAACCAAGCAATCAACATTTAATCTGCATGTATGTATACCCCAAAGTGTCACCATCACATTAGTCAGGTTAAGACCAGAGTACCCTACTCAAGTCTTAATATAGGGTTTAGGCTTGTCTAGGTTTCAGATAAGTAATAGGGGTACAAATGCTAATTCCACCACATATTTGGATCCTTAAATATTAGATCATTCATATCCTTCCATTATGAACACCTATATTAGATTATGTGCATTCATATCGTGGCAAGTAATGATTTTTGGTTTCAAACTCTAATTCTTCATATATCTAAATATTCACTTTTAAAAACCTATTTTATTTATCATTATTATCATGATCATCTTGGATTACCATCATATTTAGCAACATCAGGTTATATCTCCAAAATAAATGTACTTAATGTATTCGATACATTAATCTTCAATTCTAGGGTTTTATGTATGGATTATACTAATTACATGTATTAGAAATACTTTTGGAACAAGAAACATAATCAGGAATTGGAAGTATCATATATGTATTCAACATGTTTTACCAACTAATTTGATATATAATTTTCCTATATTTATATTATCCAAGCATTTAGCATTATTTAAAAAACAACCATTTATACCTTGAATATGAGATGACATGGCGACTCCCCATTGGTCTGCCCGCTTCCAACCCACTCCCATGTTGGATGAGTGGCTAGCATCCCACACTTAGGGTTGAGACTGAAATAGTCACTTTAGAGCCAACCGACTCCCGACTCTACCCCTCTCGCTCATATTCAAGTGAGGGGTCTACTCCGCGGCTCCACAACACTACATCAAATCCGATAGCCGACACCCATCCTCTGGTAGCCGAGGCTGCCAGCCGCTAGAGATTTCCTTCTTCTCCTTGTGGGCTACCGCCACGAGGTCCTATCACTGATGTTCGCAGTGACTTCCTAGGATTTAATCTTTGGATTTGATGTCCTTCTTCTTGTTCTGATCTTCCCCTGCAGTAAGATCTAGCGATCTTACCCCCTATCTCTCAGAGTATCTCTACTCTCTTCCACTTGGTGGTCTTCTTTCTTCACTCATAGAGTACTTCCCATCTTCTAGCTTTCCTTCACAAACACCATGTTGCAGGGGTACTCTGGTGAGGGGTCAACCGTTGCAACTACCCTCACCATGAATATGCACCATCTCCACACTTTGTTGGACACTACCTTGCCTCACCTCTCATGGGACTACTCAATCATGCTCCTTGCAACATGCACAACAATGTAGACTTCTACTAGCATCAGGTTGGAGCATTGCTAGTCCAACCTTGGGTTGTCCTGACCACTTCCCGTAGAAGGTCAACATGGCAAGGTTGAAGTAGCTTGTTCTTTGTCTCCTCTAGGTTTTTGGGTTGGCAAGCATAATTCTATAGAGAAAACCCTAGACTACTGTGGATGAGGAAGCACCTACTCATGATGAGGGAAGATAGCTTTGCTAATGCACTGTTGTGGAAAGAGGCACATCCAAGATTGAGGGGATTGGGGTAGTCCTCCTTCTCTTCATCCCACTAGATATATATATATATATATATATATATATAGACACACACGCACACAAATATATATATATATATATATATATATATATATATAACTATGTATGTGGACTTGGGGGTTGGGTTTTGTGTTTGTACATAAATGGCAAGGCATCATGCTAGTAAGTAATTAAATATATTCCACCTTCCTTCCCTTATGTAAAAGCTCTTAGCTTTATTCTATAAGTCCCAATGTCACAAGATGGAAACCTCCACCTTATCATTACAACTTGGATTTGGAAACATTTGATGTAAAAGGGAAATCAATCAATATCTTTCCCAACTTATATCTAATTTATGGGATTTGTTGGGGAAACTTTTGTAAAGGAAACTTTCCTCTCAAGCATTTATTTAACTCACTTACCGACATCACATAGAAAATCATTCTATCCCAAAGTATATAATTCTCTTAGTTTTCTCATTATATTAAACTATTCCAAAAGTTGGATAGAGATATCCTTATTTGATGCCTCAAAAGTTGTGTTGACATTCATGGTTAGATAAATACTCCCTTAATTATCTAGATTACACATTATCTTAGAATCTCTTGGAAAATTGTTCAATATTCCATATTTCAATTATCTAAAAAACCAAAAAGCCACTATCCTTTATTTATGCCCGCAATCTCTTATTTCTTTAACTTGTTCAACAAACACCTACTTGCAAAGAAAATAGTCTTGTTGGACTATCATGGGCCATGGGTTGTACCCATGCCACAAAGTGGATAAAAATATTATTTAGTTAATTATAATTAGGGAATTTTTTTATCAAATCAAGTCTCAAATTCACCAAATTTGAGCATATGACACTAACCCTCCCCCTGAGGAGAACCCTACAAGATTATGATCATGATTGTCATAAATGCTCCCCTGATGTCCGATCTCTAGAACCATCACCACTAATCTTCCATACAAGACTGTCACAATTCAACATGTTCCATCCTTGGATAGGTTTATCCATGATGATTGTCTAAAGACAAAACCTCTTAATCCTAAAGGTAGTCAAGAAGACTCTTGTTTTCCAAATTTCATGTTTCTTGTGAGTGATACACTCACTTGCAATCATGTAAAGGTTTTGTGAAGCTATCAACCAAATCCTTTTTCTTTCCATCCACCTCCAATCAAACCTTCAAGAGCATCTCTCTACCCATATACACCATAGCAGCATAAGACAAAGAATTCCTATGTAGAAACTAAGCCATGAACCCCCTTTTGTTAGGGTCCAACATCCCATTAGTTCTAGGTCTAAGGTGTGTTTGGTGCTAAAGGATTTGATATCCAAACGGCTTGGCTCATGGCCCAAACTTCAATGATGACCTCCCCTTTTAATAAGCACATTTTTAAATTACTTATCATCCTTGTCCACAACACTCTCATTTAGTGATTTATATATCATAATTTCTAATATGAGGTTTGTGTTGGGAAATAAGGGCACATAGTATTTTAGAAAAAACAAAAACTTTATCTATCCATATTACCATAACAACAAGATCGTGTCAATTACTATAAATAGGAAGAATGGTTTAGCTAGTTACACCAGATCTTGGAGCTAGTCCAGTGACAACAACTCATTTCAATGCAACTGTCAACTATTTGTTCTAGGACGATGGTTGTGCAACTCCTGGTCTTTATCAAAAATAATGAACATGAACAACTTTTGTTGTTTTCCTGTGGTCTAGCCATGGACTGTAGGCTGACTTTGCTCTCCTAGAAGCAACCAAAGGACTCCTGCCTCTATAGTAGTCCATACATACTAACTAGAACTCCTGTCATTCAACTAAAATAGATAGGAATGAGTTATCCCTCGTGTTGGCATACTAGTCACCAATGTGCTCTCCAACAACAACTCTCAGTTGTTCACTCCCATAGATATCCCTCCCTTGTCTGGTAGGACTTGCTTAGGCTCTCTCGGTTACCACAACTAGAGAGGACAACATTTTTCAGAGGAACTAAATCTCCGTTGTCTATGTTGTGTTCTGGGAGGCCCCCAGTACCCCTCCATTTATAGCAGAGGTTAGGGTTAGGGTTCCCAGTCGGTGTGGGATTGTGCGAGAGTGGAAGGGAATGAAAGATATTGATTTTTTCACAACCTGCAACAACTAAAATGGTCCTTCGGGCACATGAGAAAGTCATCTCACACTGGCAGATTGTTGTCTGGTAGTTTCCCAATCACACATGAATTTCAAAATTTAAATTCCAATTAATATCACATATTAATTCCTTGCACCTCAAGTAATGTGTAATTGAAACAAGTTCAAGAAACACCCAAAACCTTTGTTTGGCCCAACTGAGCCATCTCACCCATGTGAGATGCCCATTTTGTTCACCCACATAGCCATCTAGTGAACCTAAGTTTGGTCGGTTCAACAGTTTGGACCGGTCACTTCACTCTTTAATTTGGACAAAACTTAACCAATTTGATCTTTGATTAATCTGACAATCCAAATGACCATCTCAACACTTTAGGAACTCCTCTGTCTATCCAAATGACTATCTCAACACATGAGATGGTCATTTAGTAGTTCATTCAGCCAATCAGTTATGTGAATTGAATACCTAACACTTTCGTAATTAATCCAATCATCATTCCAGATAAACTTATCTTCTAGATGAGTTCTTACATGTGTGACCCTATAGGTCCCATATCACGTCAGAAGAGAATTTCCATAACTAACTTATAACATCACATGCAAGGAGTAGTGCCTAGTCACACCTTAGTACTACCCAATTGAATGGAAAGTTGGAGAAAAACTTCAACGTACAATCTGTGTAAGGTGTTGAAGTGATTGCATAATTCCTTTGTCTCTAATACCTGGAATGAACTCAAGGCATTGAATTGTCATCCTCTCAACATTCAACCCATGTTCCTTGAACCAAGAGTAGACTATCTGAGATAATGTGACCTCAATATCATATCTTTATTCACATGTGCATCCACATGTGTTTCCCAATCTCGCCTATCAAGTGGCCAAGATATCGTACTCCAGTTGGAGGGGAAAATCCCATATCTATCACTCTCCCAATCATCACCATTATAACAACCCATGTTTCAGGATTAAGTTTGATTATGTTGATGCATACCCAATGACATGTGACAAGTATAGTAATTTTAGGTCTAAGAATCACAATCACCACCTTCACAATGAAAGATGACAATCACCACCAATGATGGTTTCCATGTGTCATTCTCAAGGTGGGTCTGTCTGATACACTATTACCTAACATGTCTTTGTGTGCTTGGTTCGATATTGTCATATCATGACTAATGAGATTATGTCATCAACTAATCCACACTCTAGTCTTATGTGTTACTGGTGTCTATCTACCTTCCACAGTAACAATTGACTAGGGACATAACAAGAATGTACACATTCTTAAAATTCATATGATCTCATCCTCCAAGGATAATACTTGAAGACATACGTCATTGAGTATTGTCATTATTTATACATTCATAATGTTTCCTCATTATCTTTTCACTTAGTGAAACATAATGAATTGGAAGCTTGCCTTTATAAGTATTAATCAAATATGTTATGGTATATGTTATGTCAATCATCACATGATTGGCTCTCTAGGCATACCTTACCAACAGACTCCCATGTGCACTTAGAGCTAATCAACCACAAATATCATTCTTAGTGATCCAAACATGTCCATCATGCTTCTGCTTTGCAAGTTCTTAATCCAGTAGGTTTGGAACACTTTGTTATAAGTCAGTATATTTCATGTTTCTTATATCTTCACTTTGAGATGAAAATACTGTAATATGGTTTCTATTATTTCTTGCCTAACAAGTAGTTCCATTGCTATCATAGTACTTCTACGGAGTCATCAATGGTTTGAACATCTATAAGTTCATCATATGAACTTCTAGATCCATATAGTATCACTCTGTATAACACAAGTATACTCAGATTCTATTGTAGAATAGAATTAATGGCTATTAGTTCAGAATCCTTCCAACTAACAACATTTTTCTTTTTAAATCATACATATTTTAATTTGTGATCACTTTTTTCATTATGGAAGCTTGTATCGATGTAGCCCTTTACACCGAACTCTTCCTTTTATTGCTATTCTTATTGACTAGAAATCTATCGTTGACTACCTCACAAGTACTAATGGATGTCTTTAATGACATTCCAATAACCCTTATTGGAATTTACCATCACCTTGTCTTGTCCAATACATACAAGATTATATGGGAAAATCACAATTATAGCATTCATGATAGATCCATTGCTACAACCTATGGCATCTTTATCATGTTATTTCCATTCTTTACAAGAATTGGAACATAAGGTTCATGAGAGACTAATATGGATTCTCTCTCACTTAATCCTTTCTGTGTTGAAATCTTACAACACATTGCTATTGGATGTGCTCAAACTTCCATTGTGAAATATTCAAGAACTATATCTATAGATCTTTATCCTTCTCATAAGATGTTTCACCTTATCCTTTATTGTTGAAGATGGTTTTAATGCCAGATCTCATTATTCATAATATTGAGATGTTATTCCTCATCATATGTGGAATATTCATATATGCTCCCACTAAATCTTTTCTAATCATAGATTTCATCTTTTATCAAGATTCAAATCAAACTCTTTGACTATATTTTCAAATCAAAATATCCCATCTTTGAGTAGCTTGTTTCAATCCTAGATTGAACTTTGTAGTTCATAGACTTGATTTTAATTCTTGAAGTTATAAAACTGTTTAGGCTATGTGACATACACATCCTCAAATGTATTCCTTTTGAGGGATTCATTTTTATCTTCATATGCCAAATCTCATAGTCTACTTTAACTACAACAACAAGTATGGAAATTGGTAAAGGAATTTCTATCACATTCAACAACTTGAACTGATTTGAAAAACTATTCAAGCAATATGTCCTTTTTATGTTATCCATGTAGGTCTTTTCTACAAGACCTAACATTGCCTTTTGGGTTTTATCCTTCAAGTAGTACTATCAAGATCATACCTTGTTAGTTCACATAGATCCCATAATGTCCTTGAGCCATTTCTCAGGTCATGGTTTCCAATAGCTTTTGGTTGACTAGTTGGATCATCCTATTATGACCAACCTATATAAATCATTAGATTCACAATCCTCCAATCTCAAATGTGTTCTACTAGAACTATTTTATTCTTTGTTACATGATGAACATGAGATTCCACAACATCTTGTGATTCTCTTAGTTCTCATTGTACCTCTTTGTTGATCTCAAACAATTTGAGTCCTACTATTACTCCCACTGTTTCTTTAGAAACTCAGTTATCCTATCAACAAAGCACTTTTGTTATTGGATTGGGATTAATGGTAACATTCAATAATCATGGTTTGTGGTCAAACCTTTTTAGGAAACTACTTTCTTTATGTAGGTTTCAATCCTCAAAACATATTGGGACATTCCCACTTCATATCATATATGATGTCTTATAAACCATCCATGTGGTACATCTTTTAGTGATAGATTTATATATATGAGGATAAGAAGATTAGATTAATTGATAATTATATCATTACTCATCATGGTAATTCCTTCATTATGACACATCATCATGTTCAGATGGATTTGACTTGTGATACATTATCATAGTCCTTTCTTTGAAGGTACTCAAGGTATTGATGTAAAATATCTCAAAATTTGATCTCATCAATGTTTCTTAATAATTTCATCTAAGTCATACTTTATTTATAATCTTATTGAGAACTTCAAGAGATTTGTGTATCTACTTTTCTGATTACATATCATCATATTACCAGTAATAGAACCAAAGTATAATTATCTATGGCATTCATACCCTAAGATCTTCAGGCATTACATATATGAGGTCTAATGGAAAGCTTCTCCTCCCACTACATCTGGTGAAGGATGTTATGTCACCTTATGCATAAATAAGGCTTTGCATGTTTCCTTAGGTTTGATAACCAAAGGAATCCAGATTAACACCAATATGTATTCTAGACATGCATCTCTTATACGTACATACATGGTGACTATTGCTAATGATAATCTTGACTCATCAATTATAATCCTTTTGGTATTAACGTTATAAACATTCATCTCAAAATATTGTGTACATAGAATATTTAGATATTTGGTCATATCTTTTGAAATAGAAATAATAATCTCATACTTTATTGATATATCATCCTTGTCATACAAAATGATCTTAAGTAAATTGTTTCTTATGTCATAATTGAAATAGCAGTTCAACTAACTCTATTACATGTCCATTGGACGAAGTTAAATTTAAATGTAGACTATGTCATCTGCAACTCTTGCTTTGCCTTTTCCGTATTTGTCCTTTCATGATGGTTTTTCTTCTTGTCAGATCCTACACAGCAGTATGCCAGATCTCTATTTGGTATCACATACCAAAATGAAAAAGTAATCAAATTTATCTTATAGCATTTATACCTGAATTGGAGGCCTCAATGCCTTCCTTCTTCTTCTTTAGTTCCTCTAACGAGAGTGGGCAATTTCTTTTCCAATGTCTAGGCTGGTGACAATGGTGACAATCACCTCTTACTTTCTTTTTACCTCCCTTTTCTTTAAGATCTCAAGACCTAGGCTTCTGGCTAGCTTTAGAAATCTTCTTAGCTTTACCTTTGCCTTTAGACTTCCCCTTTGTCTAGTTGATCATTATCATAGACTTGGGCATGTCTTTCTTCATTTGTGTCTCATTTGTTCTCAACATGCCCAACAACTCTATCAACGGCTTGTCAAAGTCATTCATGTTGTAGTTCATGACAAACTGATGGTATGCCTCTTGCAGGAACTACAAATCATGTTAGTGGTCAACTCTTGACCCAAGGGGAATGCCAATATAGAAAGTTCTCCACATACCTAATGAGCTTGACCACATGAGGACCTATTGGATCTCCTTCTTCCATGTTGCATTTGAAAAGTGTCTTGGTGACATTGTATCTCTCTTATCTTTCCTAATCTTGGCACATGTTCTTGAGATGTGTGACCATCTCAATCACACCCATATTCTCATGCTTCCTCTGCAACTCATAGTTCATGGAGCATAACACCAGACACTTGGCATCCACATCATCTTCAGTATGCTTTCTTAACAGGGACCTTGCCATCCCTTGGAGCATTATGAGGTGGTTCCTATAGTTCTGGCATTTCCAGGACATAGAGCTTTCACTCCTATGTGAGAACAATTCTCAGCATCCTGAACTTGTTGTGGAAGTTGTTCCCAATAAGATTGTCCTTCTTAAGGACCGATCACAGAGAAAAGTGATTTGTATTTGTTGCCATTTGATTCTATAAAAGAATTTACAATTTTGTCAAAAACTCATTTTTGGTTTGATTTGATTTGATTTGATTAAATTTGGGAGATAATAATTAGGTCTTTAATTCATTCAAATTGACAACCCTCAAGTATCAATTCAGAAAATTACAACGAATCAATTTTCTTATGAGAAAAATCCAAGATAATTCAACTATGGCCTCACCAACGCTACAAAACATAGTTACTTACCAAGGTAGGAAATTTTTTCCAATTGCATCATATGCAATTCTTGATAGATAATATGCGCAACCTTTGCCATAATTATCTGCATGCTTCTGGGCCAGATACGCTGAGAATCACCAGTAAAGCCTGACCCAACATCCAATACGATATAAATGCACCCCATTTTGGCGGAACCTGCATTACTACCATCATTATTCCATGAGGTAAATAGCACACCATGTTTGGGTATAACCTTGGTCAAATAAGTTTTTCATGTGTATTTCTATTGGAAAACATCTTAGACTTAATATGTTTGATTGAGGGGTTTGAATATATCACACATATATATACATATATGGTATCTAATCAACACATATACATAGTATGCATTATATACATGCTACATACCACAATGTAAACATGCAATATATAACAAAAGGCAATGGTTATGGCCATGTCTACTTGTAATTCCTTAGAGCCACAAGGAATTACTACCAGATAGGTCAAGCATAACATCACATGTATGAACCTGTTGTTGGTGTAGACATGTACTTGTCAATCTGGGTAGATCGTTTCAACCCTTGAACCAGTTGTCTTGCCTCATGGTTGATCTGTTATCATGAAAAATTGTCATTTGGCCTCCAGTCCAACAGATGTTTAGACTCCATCCAAATGGTCAGTTGGGTTCACCAGGAAGTATTCTAGTTCCATCGTTCTATACTCCATGGTCTCCCTAATGGTCGGATCGTGTCACAAACTGGTCATCTCATCTGACGATGATCATCTTCCTCGTCATTGTAAGAAAAGAAACTATCATATTTTTATTAAACTATTATATTGTTAAAACAAGCCTCAAATCACATTCGAGGGGATCTAATATGTGAAAGAATTGACTTTTACATTGGGAAGAAAGAGGTAGAGGTTCAATACATAGATCGAGATAAAGAAGGAAATCAACCAAACCATCCAACCAGACACAGATTTAGGGTTCAAGCCATAATCACACTAAACACCCACCATCAAAACTGCTTTTACGGTGACTGGTAATGACCCCACCCCTCGGTAACCCCCAATTAGTAAGACTAAGAAGCTAGATCCGTTATCCCAAAATAGGATCATATGTTTTTGCAAATAATAAAAAATAATTAATAAATTCTACCTCAACTAAGATTAAAGTAGGATAAAAAATTTCTTTTCACATACCTTCCAAAATATAGGAATTGAGGAACTTTATCCCAGCTATGAATCTCTCTATCTACAATCCTCCAGTCTTTATTTAACTTAATTCTTTCAAAGTCACTTTAAGTGATTATCAATTTTATGATAAACATATGCATGTGACCTAAAATGCTGACAAACAAAATGTCGATCAGTATAATGATTATACTAGTATGTAGGGGAACCAAAAGCTTGCATCCATTTTTAACAATATATTGCTACCAGATTATTGCTTAACAAATGAAACTTTATGTCATAAACATAACTACTCAATCCTAACATATCCTTGCCTTTGTTTTGTCCCTACAATGGACATGGATACTAGATTTCTCATATGGTAGATCCCAAATAGTCCCTTTTGATCGTACCCTACAGGTAGACCAAGACATAGAATTGTATAGTCGTATGCTCCTACCCAAAGGTAGACCAGACATCAAAACATGATAACTTGATGATTCTACCCCAAGAGTAGACCAATAACTAGGTCATCAATTTATCACATGTTCTCAAAGCTATAGAGGAGGGCTAGGATCTGAGCTTGTCATGCATATATTTATGGTGATAGCCATAGTGACTTTATAGTTGCAAGAATTAAAGTTCATCCAAGCAGTTAATTTCAAGAAACTGGTAAAACCTTCGAAATCACTATGACATTAGAGTGATTATCCATAAGCGTAACCACATACTTGATTTGATAGTCTCTAAACCAAGAAAGGTAGCTAATCAAATCAAGAAGTCCAATCACCCAAGCCAAGCAAAAAATCAAGAAAATCTTGATCCTAAATAATATTTATAACACCTAATGGTTACAATCTCATCCAACATCTTTTATTGACTTGGAATTCCATTCTAAGTGTCTGAGCCTTATTAAGGTTTCCTTAGGGTTCCTTGATTCAATTTTCCATCTTTTATCCTTTTAGGTCAACAAACCCTAAAAGCACTTTTCTATCCATAAAAACCTGAATTACTCAAATTATCCACATTAAGGGTCTTTATTCTCGAATCAGTTTAAGAACTCCATATCCATGTCTCCCATATGGATTTTCATAATTAAAACAATTAAAACTCACTACTATCAAAATTAGGGTCTCTATGTCTTTAATGTATAGGGAACCCTAAAACAAGCATATTATGTATGAAAATCATATTTTTGGATCTAAATCTTCCTTGTATTAACAACAGGTTAATGCTCGCTCAAAATAACCAAGGAACATTATTAAATCCAATTATCATCAAAGCTTATGATTTTTTATTAATTAAACCATTAACGATGACACTTTATACACTTTTTGTATTGCAAGCGAAATCACGCTTCAATATTTTTTAAAGGATTCCATGCATTTTTCTGATCAATTTCATATATTACTCACCATGATCCGATCATCCTACGCTTTATTACAATTTTTACAACTGTATCAATTATGGCCCAATAGGATCCTACCACGTAGGCAAGGAGCCCTGGGTCCCACCAAACCAACTCAACTACGTCGGCCAACCGACTCTCGCCAACCAGGAAGAGCACAACTTAGGTGGACGATCCAACTAGTGAAAATAAAAATCAAAAGTCCATATTACCCCTTACCTGTGAAGAGAAGAGCCGGGGCATATTGGACAAATCACAAGTTGTCTTCAACCTTCACTCTTACACGCGTAACGCCACCTGGGCAACTTAATTCCGCCTTTGACTATGATATTTCAATCCCCTGAGCGTAGCGTGGAGACCTCGTCGCCTTCTTTGCCTTGAGCCAAAATTGTTGATAGCTTCAATATGCCCAGTGGTGGTTGGGACCAACATGTCGTAGAGGTGGCTCCTCCAGTCATCCAATGATGAGAAGGAATGATGAGAATGAGGTTAGGTGCAAAATTGATCGTAGGGAACAAAGTGCGAGGTCAAGGGGAGTCTCGCAGATGAGTTGGTGATCTCATTGGGATTTCTACCCTCCTTATGTAGCATTGGGTCTCTGGTGTGGGGGCGTCATTCTCCCTACAAATTGGGGAAAACATGAGTCACAAACCAAAACTAGGATTGATCGACTCGGAATGGTATCCCGATCACAATGGGAAAGTTCCCACTAATGCTCGTGCATTAGGGTATGAAATAATTAGAGAATAAGCTTCTCTTGTTCCCACTCAACCTGGGACTTAGATGATGACCCGACGCCATCAGATTTGTGAGATCGACGACCCACATCATCCACGCCATCCACAGGGCCAGATTATCAAATCATATTATCATGACATTTAATGCATGTATATTTGATAATCATATCACTTTAGGAATTCTATGAAAATCTATATCTCTCTAACCTTTAATCCTTTTGCTTCGAAATTTTAAGGGAAACTCCAAAATGACTTATTCTACAAGTGCATAAAGTTTGGGACTCAAATTCGAAAGTTTGAGAGACTTTTCTTTATATGCAAGTTATCACTTAATAAGGAATATTTTATTCATATTTTCTCTCTCTTTCTCTTCTATTTCCTTAATTTGGATTCCTTTTACCATTAGAAACCATGTGGATTTGAAAACTAATAAAGGCCATCCATACCTTTGTCAAAGAATCCCACATAATTCTGCCCATTATCCTTATTTCTTTTGCCTTATTAATATTATGGGATTTCTTTTGTCTTTTCTTCCCTTTTATTACATTGGAATCACTAACTCATTAAGATCCACAAATTACTTACTTAAAGAAAATATTGTAAAAGAAATTCATTCATTGAACATATATCATATAATTATCATACAAGCACATTTTATTTCAAAAAATGCATTTCAATCAATATAAACCCAAAACTTGGGGTTGTAACATCCTTCCCCTCTTATAGGAATTTTTCCCTCAAAATTCATACAACGATTCAGGATAAGACTTTTCCATGTCCATTTTCAGCCCTCATTTGGTTTCATCCTCTCCATGGTGCTTTCAAAGAACCTTTGCCATATCTATCCTTTACTCCTGATCTCTCTCTCACCCTGGTATCTCATACCCTCATAGGTGAATCAGGGTAATTTAGCCTCCATTGGAGTTTAATAGGTTCAATGCTCAACACATGGCTCGAGTACATCACATAGTTCCCTAGATTAGGCATATGGAACACATCATGCATCATATTCTCCTGAGGGGTACGACTAAACAAGAAGCAACTTCACCAATCTGCTCTAAAATATAGAACAAACCCATGTATTAGGGACTCAACTTTCCCCTATTCTTAGCTATAGCTCAGAGGGGTTGGATTTTTGAAAACACATGCTCACCCACAGTGAACTGCAAGTCAGTCTGCTTCACATTGGCACACAACTTCTGTCAATCCTAGGCTCTCCTCATCCATTGCTCGATCAAAGCGACTTCATCAACATACAATGTGGTTACTCTAACCTCCACACCGTCCTATCACCGACATCATCCTAGTGAAGTGGTAACCGAAACGGCCTCCCATAAAGAGCCTCATATATACCGGTATTGTCTTTGGTAGCTATCATAACAAGCAAACTCAACTAGGGTAGGTATTGCTCCCGTGATCCACCCCAAATGAGCACATATTCTCTAATCAGGCCTTCTAAAGTTAGGATCATACTCTCTTGACTGTCCCTTAGTCAGGGGGTGATATACTATTCAAAACTTCAATCTAGAATCGAGTTCTTCATGTACCTGCTTCCACAACATGGAAGTGAACTTAAGGCCATGCTTAAGAATATTTGAACTCGGATTACAATGTTGTCGAACTATCTCTCTCATATATATAGTTCAACTAGATCTGTCACATTGGTAGTGGTATCTAAGGCAAGGAAACATGCTAACTTGGTAAGGCAATATACCATAACCCATATTGCATCATGACCTCTCTTGGTCTTGGGGAGACTCACCACAATATCTATCATGATACACTTCCATTCCCCTTAATAATTTCCAATCCTCTATAGCAATCCACTGTGTCACTATTGTGCAGTCTTCACCCTCTAGCATATATGGCCACTGGCCACATGCACCTCTATATCCTTCCTCATTCCAAGCCTCCAAGGTACCGCTAAAAACCTTAACCATCTTGATAGTACGAAGGTGTAATATGTACTTCAAATCATGAGCTTCTTACACGACATGATTCTTCTAGGGTGAATCCTATGAAACCCTAAAACACTCTTGTAGTGTATTTCACCACCTACTCTCCCTGAGAGGTGCATTAGAGGTTCCTCTAACAAACCTTTCATTTCGTCAAGATCTAGGTTGGCAAACTGGGAAGTTACCAACTTGGTCTATAGGACTATTTGTATTTGGACATTAGACACACTGGTCTAGTTTTCTAGTGGTCGCATGGTCCACCTAGCAACCTCTTCCATCCCTCTCCACTGGTTAGACAAGAAAGCTACACACCTAAGCTATTTCTAGCTGAGAACATATGTTACCACATTAGTCTTCTTTGGGTGATAGGTGATGATGAAGACATAAACCTTCATATACTCCACTCATCGCCTTTGTCTTAAGATTTAGGTCCATTTGAGTCAGGAAAAACCCATAGCACTTGCATCCATCATATTGATTACCAAACCCAAATCTATAAATCATAGATTCCAAACTACTCTAGATAATTACATCCTCATACTACCTTTGTTCTTTCAAACTATCTATCCACTATATTCTCCAAAGGGTGTGGTACTTCCCCCGATCCTCCATTACTATAACAAGGTTTCAAATCAAGTATTTACCTCTCATATCACTTTTATCCTTAGTATGCAATGTGTTTTTTCCTATCTCTCACACACATAACAAGATGAAATAAGCATTTTCGTGCCTTCCAAATACAAAATTCATCTTGTTGGAGTTGAGATGGTGAATCACACATCACCATTATACATTCTAGTCTTAGTTGAAACATGCTTCACATGACTCCACACAATGAATATCTCAATTCTAGGTTTACACCCATGGGAAGACTTTTCCCCATAACTTTTGGGTCTTAACATTACTCATATATACAATCCTTAGTCATTTCCTTAAGGTCTCTACGGTGTTGGTACTTTTGGGGTGATCTTACCCTCATGGATCTAGGGAGTGCCTCTCACATTTACCCCTTAGGCCCCATGAACTCATGAAGGTGGCCAACCTCCTAACCGACCGACCTCGGGCAATGGTATCTATTACCTCTCAACCCTATGGTCTTATGCATCTAGGGAATAGACAACTCCTGCTTCCATCAGTCTAATCCCTCCATGACCTTAGGATTGACTTAGGATTCTATCATATCTCGTAGTTCCTTTGTTGATACTCAAGCACATTTCATTCTTGAATCTTCACCCATCATCTCTCTAGGCACTCACAATTTACCATACACCCCTTCATGGGAAACATGGTGACCTACCTATCGAGGTTTGGCCCCATTCTACCAAAAACCTCCATGGTAATATATCCTTATGTCCCTTAGAGATGGTCGTAAATGGGTCTATAGTTTCATACTCAACTAGGTGTCCTTGAACTCAACTAGGTTTAAGGTTACGTTAAACTTAAACAAGAGTTGGTGCTCACTCCTACATGAATAGCCCATTCACATGATAGGAGAAAACTATCACTTGATAGCAACGAAGGTCACAAAACTTTTCTGAATCCAAGGTTTATATCATCATGTACATACATATCCCATATCATGCTACCCATGCATGAGGCTAGTAAGTAAACAACATATTAAACCATTTCTAAGTTCCTTGGTATGTCGTACTTGTTCATCATTCCAACAGGTTGAGCCAATATCATATGTCATCAACATGGATGAGTGGCTCATGAATAATATATCTTAGTTCAAGTGGGGTTTACTTTTATTCTAGAATATGGGGGGTGACATGCTTAATTCCTATGAACCCACTTCAACCTTGTGAGCATTATCTGCCGCAGGTATCGTTACTTCCCCTTTTTGGTCTCAGAATCTCAGGCTCATCTCTTATGCATCAATTATCTAAAGTGCATGTTCAACTGCTCAAACATGTACCAAACCCATACAAGACATGTCATAAACTTTGTAACATTCTTCCACATGAACAATCCTTAGAGTCCTACAGAAGGACCACCAACTGCCTATGAGGGCTCACAACTAGCTACCATACCATACCTCTTTAGGGTCTTTGGAGATCTCTCTTTTCTACACCTAAATGGTAGGCATCCATATCATTTGTATATCAGTACAAGAAGCCTCTTTCTTTTTTTTCTAGGGTTAGGTCCCTCTAACGGTATATAAGGTACGACAACCTCCTTGGATCATGCATGAATCAACTCCACACATCTATTCAGGGTCATCTTTTCTAGGCCACATCATACCAAACCTTCTCATGATTCTTCATCTCTTAGAGTCTAGGTTTCCAACCTTCTCCTTTTAGGTCTCACTCTCTCCTGAGTTAACACTCTACTGACCTGATACTAGGGATTCCCTCTTTGAAGATGGGATTAAGGATCCTAGGATACACATCTATTCTCACCTGGAAGAAACGTACTATCAAATCTTATGTCTAGACAAGATCATCACAAAACTCTGTGTTTATATCTTTTGGTATGCTTAGCTCATAAACTAACAGGTATGGACACTCTGGCTTAGGACAAAAACCTATTACTAGCATTGATGTCTCTCACTTCCATGTAGGTTCATGCCTCTTTCATGCTCATATATGCCTGTTAGGGTTCCTATTCGGTCACCATTAACCTTTCGAATGAAGGTGATATCCCTCTATCCTAGATCTATTCTCCTATCATGCACGACCCACCCAAGGTTGGGTCACCAAAAGGCACTAGGGGTCATGCATGTCTAGCCCACATACTTGCATGAATAGACAACTAAGGTATCCAACTCATTGTGTCCTCTCTTTCTTTATCCACTGCTTAAGGTTTTGGGTTGAGCATCGTCCTGAAAGGATGCATCAGGTCTCTTCCTCTCCCTGGAGGCTTATTCCTCTAAGGTTATCCCTCTCCTCTTCTTCCTACAAGATGGTCTAACCTCAGCAGTCTCCTGAGGGGTATCTAAGGGCACAACAACATAGTCATGCAACCTAAGCATGTAACTAATCTTGGTCTAAGTTTCATCATTTAAACTTATGTCCATGACATCTTTCTAAGATGCTTTTTATTATTGGTTGAAGGATTCCATAACTTATAGTACTCTTAACTCTAAAATTGAGGAGGAGGTGAAGAGAGAGAAAACCCTAAGATCTTACATTTGCTATGTGAAAAGGGTAGAGAAGGAATGAAAATAGATGAGAAGACCTAGAGGTATCTTATTTCGAGTCAAATCCTAAGATTTTGGCTAGGTAGTCACATGGATTCCGAGAGTCCTTGTAAACCAACTAGCGGGTGGAGGAAAATCTTACCAGCCCTTAGATTGTGATCCTTTTCTAGACATCTTTGGAAAATCTTCTAATAACTCCCTTGGGCTCTAAAGAATTTGTAAAAATTAATAATTATTAGAGATTGATTAGAAAACCAGGCTCTAATACCAAATGTAATGACCCCACCCCTCGGTAACCCTCAATTACGAAGACCAAGAAGGTAGAGCCTTCATCCCAAAATAGGATCATATGGTTTTGCAAATAATAAAAAATAATTAATAAATTCTACTACAACTAAGCTTAAAGCAAGATAAAAAAATTCTTTTCACATACCTTTCAAAATATAGGAATTGAGGAACTTTATCCCAAATAGGAATTTATCTATCTACAATCCTCCAAAATTTATTTTACTTTATTCTTTCAATGTCACTAAAAATGATTATCCACTTTCTAATAAGCATATAACTGCATGTGATCTAAAATGCCGACAAACAAAACGTCAGTCAATATAATGAATTATACTGATATGTGGGGGAACTAAAAGCTTGGATCTATTTGTAACAATATATTGCATCCAAAATATTATTCTCTTCCCTACGCTCTCCCTGGTCATCATTGCGGTGACGCAAGTCGACGATTAGGTTTTGGAGGCAGTGGTAGTTACCCCCCTATGCGGGCTCATCCCGTCTTTCTTTTCTCTTGCAGGTCCAAGTGTTCTGCTGTGGGTGTTTGATCCCACTCAGGCTTCGTTCAGTATCCAAGATGGAAGAGTTCCTGGCCGAGCAGTGTGAGAGACTAAGGATAACAGATGAAGAGAAGGTGGTGTCAGAGATTGAAGACAAGGAGGGACGGAAAGTCCCTGATCACGTTGAACTAGCTCTGATTGGCCGTATCTTTACAGACCGTTCATACAATTTTGGGGCAATCAAGAAGACCCTAGCACAGGCTTGGGGTTTGACGAGCAGAGTCATGTTCATATCTATTGATGCTTCAAATTTTGCTATCCAATTTACCCACTGGAAGGACAAACAAAAAGTAATTGAAGGAGGTCCCTGGAACTTTGACAACAAGATCTTGCTTATCAAGGAGGTAGATCTGACGGACCAGCCGGGGAATATCCAGTTTCACGAGTGCCAAATCTGGGTGAGGCTGTATAACGTGCCGTTAGGGTTCCGCACGGAGATATCGATCAGGAAGATGACGGAGCAGATAGGCAGAGTAATCAAGTTTGACTGTGATGTTTTAGGTTGGGAAACATCCGTGAGAGTCCGGGTGGGAATTGACGTTAATAAGCCAATTAAACGTTTCCAGCGAGTAAGGGGGTGCGACGGGGCTACCGTGGACGTTGAATTGAAGTATGAAAGATTGTTGTCTTTCTGTTACCGCTGCGGAAGGATGGGGCACGTCGACAAGGATTAAGGGGAGTTCAATGATGAAGGACAGAACCAGCAGGGTTGGGGATCCTGGCTCAAGGCGTCTCCACAGTGGCCAAGGATTCCATTAGAGGAAGAGTTGCTCGGAGGAACCAGGTTGAGGACCAAGAAGGGTCTGTTCATCCAAACTCAAAGCGGCTCACAGGCATCAACATCTGACACAACGTCTGGAGTGAAGACGGTGGCAGAGACTACTGAGGAGACTCAATCTATGAGCTGGGAAGGTGTATAAGGCCACGACGAGGAGATACCTATGGATGTGATGCCGGTGTAGGGAGTGGTGCGAGAGACTGAGATGAACTTGAAGGAGAAGAGAGCGGCGTGGGACCGTCAATTTCCTCTGACTCGAAGGTCATACAGCACATAGGCTCTGATGAACCTTGACACCCAAACGCCGGGGACTCAAAATCAAAGGGGGAGAGAACTAGGGGAGAAGGACTACACAACGGTGAGTAAACAAAGTCAGCATGCCAAGGAGATCTTGAATCAGGGTAAAGGTCCAACAATGGAAAGTAACAAAGAACAGTTATAGGGGGCAGCGTTTCATGGGGGCAGGGATGCCTTTGTTGTGGAGCAATGACAATTAGACCTGGCATGAAGGTGACCAGGATCGTTCTTCCTGATGAGCTTCAGATGTTTCCAGGGAAGGAAGAAGAGGTGCTAGAGAACCAATGGAGGAAAGCCATAGAACAGAAGCTACTGCGTCTCAGATCCAGGGGTGCAAAGAAAATAGTGTGTGAGTCCATACCGAAGAGTCAATCAATCTGCTCAAGGGGTCAGGTGACCACGAGGATGGGTGCTACAAAAAGATGTAGGGAACTAGAGGAAACAGGCAAAAAGGAGTTGTTACTACCCTATACAGATGGACAATACCAGGCAGTAGTGGAAACAAAAAAATCAAGGAGGGGAAGTTTGAGCATCTCTATTTTAGAAGAGTCTCCGTCGGGTGTAAACCACCAAGTAGCGGGCGTTGGGACAACACAACCACGTGAACAACAATGAAAATACTTAGTTGGAACAACCAGGGTCTGGGTTGCCCGGCAGCGGTAGATGCACTCCGATCTTTGTGTTGGGGTGAGAGGCCCGACATAGTGTTCCTCATGGAAACTATGTTAGAAGACAAATTACTGGAAACAATAAAAAGAAGATATGGCTTTATGGATGGTCTTTGCATTTCTAGAACTGGAAGGGTAGGTGGTTTGGGGTTTTGGTGGCGTGGGGTAAATGTGGACATCACTGGTTACTCGACTAGACATGTGGAATGCATGATTGACGATGAAATGACTAACACAAAATGGTTGGCATGCGGTATTTATGGCAGGTCAGCACAGGCGGAGAAGCACAAGATGTGGGATCTTATGAGACAGGTTTCAAGTAACGGGAGAGGCCAGAAAGTGTTCTTCAATGATTTAAATGAGATTAGAAATAACGATGAGAAGAGGGGTGGTCCCAGTAAACCTGACAGATATATGAAGGCTTTCCAGGACGTCATTGATGATTGTGCTTTTCTTGACTTGCGTTGATGTAAAATTTGGATAGAGTTAGTGGTGAGCTAACAAAATGGGTTGATGTAAAATTTTGAGCAATAAAGAAAAAGATTAAAATGATTGAGTGTCTTCTTGGGGAGAACAAAAAAAATGGCCGGATGGGAGGACTCTGCAGAGATGTGAGGAACTAGCCAATGAGCTTGAGAAATTACACTGGGATGACGAAACATATTGGTATGCCAGAGCAAGGGTGAAAGATATGAAGGAAGGGGACATAAATACCTCTTATTTCCACCACAAAACCTCATAGAGACAGAAAAAAATAATATCACGGGGCTGAGGAATGATAGAGGAATTTGGAGAACTGAGCATAAAGACATTCTGGGCATTATTGAAAATTTCTTTGAGAAGCTTTGTGAGGCAGGTCACACCGTGGGTACGGAAGAGGCTGTGGAAGGAATTGAAAATAAGATTAATACATCCATGTCAGTGGCTTTAGAGGCTGATCTGTGTGAGGATGAGATCAAGGTAGAGGTGTTTCAGATGCACCCGAATAAGGCGCCATGACCGGACGGTTTGAAGCCTATGTTCTACCAAAAATTCTGGCATGTGATTGGACGAGATATAGCTAGCTATATCAAAGGGTGGTGGAAAGGGGAGTACTCATTCCAAGGTTTTAATGATACCTTGGTGGTGCTGATTCCGAAGATAAAAAAGCCCAAAGTAGTGGCTGATTTCCAGCCTATTAGTTTATGCAATGTCATTTATAAAATTGCTACCAAGGTGTTGACAAATAGACTAAAACCGTTCATGGTTAGAATTATTTCTGAAAACCAAAGTGCTTTTGTTCCAGGCAGAATGATAACGGACAACACTCTCATTGCATATGAGTGTTTTCACACCATGAAGGGAGGCAAAGGAGGTCAAAAGGGGCATGTTGCGCTGAAGCTTAATATGATGAAAGCATATGACAGATTTGAGTGGTCCTTTCTAGGAAAAGTTATGGAAAATTTTGGCTTTAGCAGCAGATGGAGGAATAGGGTGTTGGATTGTGTATCCTTAGTCTCTCACACTTTTACAGCCAACAAGGAAAGATCAAACACCTTCCAGCATTCACGAGGACTATGATAGGGTTTGTACACTCTCCTAAACCTTGCAGTCAATGCAAATACCATCCATGGTATGAGCGTCTGCCGGGGGTCCCCCGAATCTCACACTTATTTTTTGCCGATGATAGTATCTTGTTTGCCAGAGGGACAAGGAACGAATTCCTGAAAATAGCTGAAATTGTTCGCCAATACGAGCAGGCATCAGGTCAAAAAGTCAATCTTTCCAAGTCTGAGATCACTTTTAGCAAAAAGATACCGAGATGCAAAAGAGATGAGTTGCGAGATATCCTGGGAGTGAAGGAGCTGGATAGGCATGCATCCTATTTGGGACTCCCTACGGATATGGGAAGGTCAAAGAAGGTGTTCAATTATATAAGAGAAAGAGTGAGCATCAAACTTCAGGGTTGGAAGGAGCAACTTTTATCCAAGCCAGGAAAAGAAGTCCTCATCAAGGCAGTGGTCTAGGCAATTCCTACATACGTCATGAGCATATTCCAGTTACCGGAGGGACTCATAGATGATCTTAACTCTATGGTGGCACATTTTTGGTGGGGAGAGAAGATGGGAGAAAGTAAATTTCTTGGATTTTTTGGGCAGGCCTGTGAAAGTCTAAAAGAGAGGGAGGTATGGGCTTTAGAGACATGTCAGTCTTCAACCAGGCGTTGCTTGCTAGAAAATTATGGAGGCTACATACTAAACCGGAGACATTGGAGGCAAGGTTCTTGAAAGCAAAGTACTATCCGAACAACACTATTTTAGAGGCACTTCTTGGTCTAATTCCGAGCTACACTTGGCGCAGTCTATGGGGGGCAAAAGCTCTTCTTAGGGAGGGCATCATGTGGTGTGTTGGTAACGGGCAAAGCATAAAAATCTGGTCTGACATCTGGTTTCAAGGTGACTGGGCGGATATGGATACATCTAGAGCAGGTGCGGGCACATATACTAGCATGGTGAGCGACCTGATGTAGGAAAATAGTCGGGAATGGAACATGGACAAGCTTCTTGATATTTTTCCCAGAGAAATTGTATCGCAGATTTTTTCTATCCCTCTGTCTAGCAGGGAGATAGTGGATAATGTGTTTTGGTGGTCGGGCAAGGACGATACTTTCACAGTTCGTTTGGCGTACTGACTGGGATTACTAGGAAGCAATGGCACGAGAAGGCGTGAAGGACAAGTCCCCCATGAACTGTGGAAGTTTATATGGGATAGGAAATGGCCCCCGAAGCTTTCTCACTTTCTATGGCATCTAGCAACGGGTAGTGTAGCAACCAAAGGGAGGTTGCAGGAAAGACATGTCACAGCTGAAAGAATATGCCCAATATGTGCAACTAATGAAGAAACTATCCCTCATATGCTTAGGCAGTGCGCGAGGGCGGAAATGGTGAGACAGGTAAGTTGGTTAGATAATTCATTACGTCTGGTTGTTGGAAACCATCTGCATGATGACTTACTGGCTCTTTGGGAAAGATGCACGATGGAAGAACTTGATGAACTTATGGTTGTTTGGTGGACTATTTGGACATGTCACAACAATAAGATCTTAAATGATGAAGCACCCTTTCCCCGACCCATCCTTCTCAATCATAGAGCCATGATTTCAGATTATAGAAAGGCTAATGGAGGAAGGGAGGCAGCAAACAGCAGCAACAGGGGAGCACGTCGGGCAGTCAGCAAGGACCTGTTCGTGTCCAAGGTGAGCGACCTCACCGAGCGGGGTGTGGACGGTAGTCGGAGTTGGGTGCATGTTGACGCAGCGGTGAGGGAAAGAGAAGGTTGTGGGTGGGGAGTGGTGGTTTGGGATGGGCTGGGACGTTTCTTGGGTGCTATCCAGAAGAGGATGAGGGTGGATTGGAACTCGGATATAGTCGAAGCTATGGCCACAAGGGAGGGAATACAGTTTGCACTGTCGAAGTTGGATCTAGGAAGCAAAGTGGTGTTATGCTCGGACTCTTTGAACATGATTAATGCCTTGAAGGACTCGAGAAAAAGACCGGACTACCTGGGGTTGATAGCTGAAAACATTTGCTACCTTGCTTCTGCTTTTTCTTCCGCATGTTTTGTCCATGTAAAAAGAGCATATAAATCTTTGGCTCATCTGGTTGCTCAAGATGCATTACATTTAGCTGGTCATTTTAGCCATCGGGCATCCTTGCCTGTTAGATGGAAAACAACAATTGAAGATGATGTATTTTTTGTACCTTGATTTTAATTGAATAAAAGGCAGTGACTTCAAAAAAAAAATATTGCCACCAAATTATTGCTTAACAGATCAAACTTTATGTCTTAAACATAACTTCTTACAACCCCGATTTTTGGGTTCATTTGGTGAGAAATGTAATTTCTTCTATTAAAGATAAATGAACAAATAATGATTGAATGCATGAATATCGTTTAAAATAGCCTTGTTGATTTATTTGTGGGCTTTATTGGCTATTGGGCCCAATAACAAGGAAAAGACAAAAGAAACTCCATTATTAATAAGAAATGGAAAAAAGAAAAATGTAGAAACCTCTAGAAGGCAATAGAGTGTAATCCAAAGGTATATTTTGTGCCTCTTGGGTTCCTTGGGTCCCAAGGAGTCCAAAATTGCAAAGATAAAGCAATAAGAAAAGAAAAGATCAATTAGATGTTTCTTCATTAAGAAAGAAATTGAAAATAATGATAAAATGTGGAAAATAAGTGAAAAGAGGTACAATGGAGTTATCCTTGGTGGATTTTCATATCCAAAGGATTCCTAAGGATAAAAGGAATGCCAATAAGGAAAACAAAAAGAAAGATAAAGGGAAATCCTTGATAAGAGATATTTTACTAAAGAAAGGAATAAGAAGTGAAATAGAAATAGATAAGAGAATAAAGGCAAGTAAATGTTCTCCAATATGGGAGTTCGTGCCCTTAGGTTGTCTTGAGGTCCAAGGGACCCAAAATAACAAAATAATAGCAAATGGAAAAGAAATATCGATTAATTTTGGATTAATTAAGAGATAACTTTGGAGAGAAGGAAGCTTACACATTACTTGCTATTTGTTTCCTAAATTTCGTACAAAGCTAGACAATGCCAAGACAAACCTTCCCTTAAAATTTGAGTTAAATAAGAGTTATGGTTTGGGAGATATCGGTTTTCCAAGTCATCTCTAATTTGGAAATTATTCTGAATTAAAGCAATAAATCTTTTCCCTTGTGTTTGATCACGGGCGATGAGATCCGTTGGATCTTAATTCAATGATGGACAGTCATCGTCTAAGTCCCAAGCGGACTAGGACTCTGCAAGTTCCAAGGGAACTTTCCCACCTTGTTTTCTCGTTATCCAGTGGGCATGCCAGCATGGTATTGGTCCCATTAGATTCAAGAGTGAGAAATGAAGGGATTCATCCCTGGTTCGATTAGGATTGGCCGAGGTTTTGGGAAATGCCAAAATCTCGCAATGCCTGCCCCGACCCTATATATAGGGGAGGGTGATCTAAGGCACCAACATCCCTAATTGCTAGTTCAATTGCTGCGGAAGAGATCAAGGATCATCTTCATGCCCTCAATTGCTCCGACCACCTAGACCTTCGCCTCTGTTCCAGTGGTGTACATCGCCAGAGTCCGACAAGTAGGGGACGAAGTTGGCGCGTGATCGGGAGGAATTGAACCAGTGATTGAATTCGACGGAGGGAGGTGAAGCTCCCTGGCCTATCGCGTGGCTCGTAGGTGAACTAGGGTCCGAATTCAACTCCTCAGTTGATCGCGGCGTTGTTGTACCTCGAAGCAAGGTTGAAGACGACAAATCATGGTCTTTGACCAAAGTGCCCCTCGCCCCCTTCAATCACGACAAGGTTAGAGTTGTCTTTCACTTGTTTTATCGCTAACTAAGGCACGTACATGCATGTCCGTTGGATCCTTAGTGGACTGCGGACCATGGATCGGGCAATCCACGAATTTTCTAAATTAGCCAATAAATCAATAAAAAGGAGTTTTCTTATAAAAAATCGTACTTGTTGATAGAAAACTCGGATGAAGAAAGTTAATACATAAAAAATGATCAGAAAAATATGAGGAATGCACTAAAAATGGTTGGGAAATCTAAATCAGTATGTTTTTGCAAAAGTACATATTTTGGCTAGAAAATGTATTAATTTGTGGTTAGAAACCCTAATTGTTGATAAAAGATATATTTAATCTTGCAATTAGGTTAATTCCAACATGGTTAACTTGTTTAATGATAAAGTTAGATTTTCACCTATTTTGATGAAATTGCAAGAATTAGGGTTTTAAACCTAATGTTGTAATTAATACACTTAGAAACCCTATGTGAGGAAAAAGGGAAGAAAAGATAGAGTAATCCAAAAATTAGGGTTTATTGGACGAAACCTGAACTTAAGAATCTTAATGGAAAATAAGACAAGATAATTAGGGTTTGATGGATATTTTGATAAAAGTAAAATAAAAGTGGTAAAAAGGAAATGGAACCCTAATTTTCAAGAAACCCTAAAATTGGAATAGAAATTCTAAGGAATAAGATGAAATTGGATAAATATTGATAAAAGGAAGTTGGAACGTTTATTTCAGGATTTCTGTGCACCTTGCTTGCTTGATTGGATTTTCTCTCTCTACATAATTTTGTCTCCAAATCTGCGGTATAGGTATGTGGTTATGCCTATGAATATCCTGAATTAGTTTCCCGAGGATTTTTGAGGTTTTATCGATGACTTGAATTAAACTGTTGGTTGCATTAAATTCTTGCAAATTATAATGTGGATATGACTATCACCTAAGATATGTGCCTACTAGCTCAGATCCTAGTCCCCTATATAGCTTGATGAATTGACCTAGTATATGGCTACCGATGGGGTAGGTCCATCAGGTCATTGAATGACTTAGTACATGGATACCAATGGGGTAATTCCATCAAGTCATCATGAGTCAGGGATTGGGCTACCTTTGGGTAGGACCATGCGATTCCATAACCCTATGTATTGACTACTTGTGTGGTAGGGCTATGGGGGGTAAGGATCTACCATATGAGAGAGGTTGTATCCATGTCCACTGCAGGGACAACACAGAGATAGGGGATAGGAAAGGATTGAGTAGTATTGCTTAAACCGTAATCTTGGATGTTAAAGGATATTTAAATGACTACATTGTGAACATAGTTGCACAATTATTGTTTCCCCCACATACCAGCTTTGGATGATCGATGTTTTGTTTGTCGGCGTTTTAGGTACAACCCTGAAATGAAAAAATAGTAAAGTGATACATTGTGAAACTAAGAAATAAAGTGCAAGGAGGATTAGATAGATTAATTCAAGCTCTGGATAGATAGATTTCCAAAGTTTATCAAAGGTAAGTAAAGTTTTTATTTTATACCCAGTTCCAGTTTAGTTAGTAGAATTTCATAATTATTATTGATTATTTGTCGAACCTTTGATCCAGTTTATTGGGATAACGGCTCTGATCTCTTGGTCTCGCTTAAGCGGGGGTTACCGAGAGACGGGGTCATTACGTAACTACTAAATCCTAACTTATCCTTGCCTCTGTGTTGTCCCTACAGTAGACATGGACACTACCTTTCTCATATGGTAGATCCCAAATAGCTCCTTTTGATCATACCCTACAAATAGACCAAGACATAGAGTTGTATAGTCATATGATCCTACCCAAATGTAGAAAAAACATTGACTCATGATTACCTGATGATCCTACCCCAAGAGTAGACCGATAACTAGTCATCCTTTTCTCACATGTACTCAAAGCTACAGAGGAAGACTGGAATCTGAGCTAGTCATGCATATATTTATGGTGATAGCCATAGTCACTTTATTGTTGCAAGAATTAAAGTTCATCCAAGCAGTTAATTTCAAACAATAGGTGAAATCTCAAAAATCACTGTGAAACTAGAGCAATTAGCCATAAGCGTAACCACATACCTTATTTGACAATATCTAAACCAAGAAAGGTAGCTAATCCAATGAAGAAGTTCAATCAACCAAGCCAAGCAATAAATCAAGCAAATCTTGATCCTAAAAAATATTTATAACACTTACTGGTTACAATCTCATCCAACATCTTTTATTGACATGGAATTCCATTCTAAGATTTCTAAGCCTTATTAAGGTTTCCTTAGGGATCCTTGATTCTATCCATAAAAACTCGAATTACTCAAATTATCCACATTAAGGGTCTTTATTTTCAAATCAATTTAAGAACTCTATATCCCTGTCTCCCAGATGTATTTTCATAATTAAAACCATTAAAACTCACTACTATGAAAATTAGGGTATCTACGCCATTAATGTATAGGGAACCCTAAAACAAGCATATTATGTATGAAAATCATATTTTTGGATCTAAATCTTCCTTTTATTAACAATAGATTAATACTCACTCAAAATAACCAAAGAACATTATCAAATACAATTATCATCAAAGCTTATGGTTTTTTATTAATTAAACCATTAAAGATGACACTTTATACACTTTTTGTATTGCAAGCAAAATCAGGCTTCAATATTTTTTAACAGATTCCATGAATTTTTTTGATCAATTTCATATATTACTCACCATGATCCGATGATCCTATGATTTATTACAATTTTTACAACTTAATCAATTATGGCCCAATAGGATCCTACCACCTAGGAAAGTAGCCCTGGGTCCCGCCAAGCCAACTCAACTGGGTCATCCAACTAACTCTCACCAACCAGGTAGAGCATGACTTTGGTGGCCGAGCCAACTAGTGAAAAAAAAGAAAATCAAAAGTCCAGATTACCCCTTACCTACAAAGAGAAGAGCTGGGGCAGATTGGACAAATCATAGGCTGTCTTCAGCCTTTGCTCTTACACACGCAACGCCGCCTGGGCTAGTCAACTCTGCTATTGACTATGGGATTTCAATTCATTGAGCATCGCGTGGAGACCTCGTCGCCTTCGTTGCCCTGAGAAAAACTTGTTGATAGCTTCAATATGTCCGGTGGTGGTCAGGACCAACAAGTCATATAGGTGGCTCCTCCAGTCACCCGATGTCGAGAAGGAACGATGAGAATGTGGTTAGGAGCAAAATTGAGCGTAGGGAACAAAGTGCAAGGTCGAGGGGAGTCTCACAGACGAGTTGGTGATCTTGTTGGGATTTCTACCCTCATTATATTGCATTGGGTCTCTGGTGTGGGGCATCATTCTCCTTATGAATTGGGGAAAACATGAGTAACAAACCAAACCCATGATTGATCGACTCGGAATGGTATCTCGATCACAATGGGAAATTTCCCACAGATGATCGTGCATCAGAGTATGAAATAATCAAAGAAGAAGCTTCTCTTGTTCCCACTCGGCCTCGAACATAGATGATGACCTGACACCATCGAATTTGCAAGCAACTGGTAAAATATTAGAAATCACTATGAAACTAGAGCAATCATCCATAAGCATAACCACATACCTTATTTGACAATCTCTAAACCAAGGAAGGTAGCTAATCCAATCAAGAAGTCAAATCAACCAAGATAAGAAATTAATCAAGCAAATCTTGATCCAAAAAAATATTTATAACACCTAATGGTTACATTCTCATCTAACATCTTTTATTGAATTGGGATTGCATTCTAAGGTTTCTAAGCCTTATTAAGGTTTCCTTAGGGTTCCTTGATTCTATTTTCCAGCTTTTACCCTTTTAGCTCAAAAAACCCTAAACACACTTTTCTATCCATAACTCCTGAATTACTCAAATTATCCACATTAAGGGTATTTATTATCAAATAAGTTTAAGAACATCATATCCCTATCGCCCAGATGGATTTTTATAATTAAAACCATTAAAACTCACTACTATCAAAAGTAGTGTCTCTAGGCCCATTAATGTTCATGGAACCCTAAAACAAGCATACTATGTATGAAAATCATCTTTTGGGATCTAAATCTTCCTTTTATTAACAACATGTTAATATTCACTCAAAACAACCAAGGATTATTATTAAATCCAATTATCATCAAAACATAAGGTTTTTCATCAATTAAACCATTAAAGATGACACTTTATACAATTTTTGTATTGCAAGCAAAATCAAGCTTTATTTATATTTTTAATTGGATTCCTTGCATTTCTCTGATTAATTATCATATATTACTTGCCATGATCAGATTATCCAATGATTTATTACAATTTTATCAACTTAATCAATTATGGCCCAATAGGAGCCTGCCACCTAGCCAAGGAACCCAAGGTCCCACCCAGCCAACTCAACTAAGCTGGCCAATGACTCTTGCCAACCAGGCAGAGCATGACTGAGGTAGCTGAGCCGACTAGCAAAAAAAAAAGTCCAGATTACCCCTTACCTGTGAAGTGAAGAGCCAGGGAAGATTGGACAAATCACAAGTACTCTTTAACCTTTGCTCTTGTGCGCACAACACCACCTGGGCTAGTCAACTCTATCGTTGACTCTGGGATTCTGATCCCCTGATCGTTGTGTGGAGACCTCGTTTCCTTCACTTCCATGAGACAAACTTGTTGATAGCTTCAATTCATCCAGTGGTGGTCGGGACCCATAGGTTGTAGAGGTGGCTCCTCCAATGAGCTGACACTGAGAAAGAATGACGAGAATGTGGCTAGGAGCAAAATTGAGCATAGGGAACAAAGCACGAGTTCTAAGGGAGTCTCACAAATGAGTTGATGATCTCGTTGGGACCAGTACCCTCCTTATATAGCTTTGGGTATCTGGTGTGGGGCTTCATTCTCTCTATGAATTGGGAAAAATGTAAGTCACAAACCAAACTCGATATTGATTGACTCATAATGGTATACCGGTCGCAATGGGAAAGTTCCCATAGATGGTCATACATCCAGGTACAAGATAATTGGAGAATAAGCTTCTCCTGTTGCCACTCGACCTAGGACTTGGACGATTACCCAACACCATCCGATTTGTGAGATTGACGACCCAAATCATCCGTGCCATCCATAGGGCCGGATTAACCAATCCTATTGTTGTGACATGTAATGCATGTATATTTGATAATCATATCACTTTAAGATTTCTATGAAAATCCATATCTTTCCAACATTTAATCCTTTTGGTTTCAAATTTTAAGGGAAACTCCATTATGACTTAATCTACACACATGCAATGTTTGAGACTCAAATTCAAAAGCATGAGAGACTTTTCTCCATATGCAAGTTATCACTTAATAAGGTAGGTTTTATTAATATTTTCTCTCTCTTTCTCTTCTATTTTCGTTATTTGGATTCCGCTTAACATTAGAAACCATGTGGATTTGAAAACTAATCAATAAAGGTCATCCATACCTCTTTCTAGAGAATTGCACATAATTCTCACCATTATCCTTATTTCTATTACCTTATTAATATTATGGGATTTCTTTTGTCTTTTCTTCCCTTTTATCACATTAGACTCACTAACTCAATAGGATCCATGAAATTACTTATTTAAATGAAATATTGCAAAAGAAACTCATTCATCGAACATATACCATACAATTTTCATGCATGCACATTTTATTTGAGAAATTGCACTTCAATCAATATAAACCCAAAAATTGGGGTTGTAACAATGATGAGTGTAATTGCATATATATATATATGTGTGTGTGTGTGTGTGTGTGTGTGTGTGTTTGTGAGTTGTTTGGGATTATATGGTCTTTGATCATATACACATATGAGACAGTTTAAATATTTGCATCGTATGCAATAAATGCATGATTAAACCAAAATACAATCATATCGATTATCCTAAATCATTTTCAATTAACGTGGCTCTGATACCACTGTTGGGATATATGTGCACAAAGTATAGCAGCAAAAACAAAAAAAATTCTATATGTATTTCCATAACAGTAAGATAACGCCAACTACTATGAAGTAGGAAGGATGGTTTAGCAATTTATACCTAGTCTAGGAGCAAGTCCAATGACAACAACTCACTTCAATGCAATTGACAATGAGTTTCTCTTGGATGGTGGATGTGCAAATCCTAGTCTTCACCACGAACAATGAATACAAACAACTTATGCAACTCTCTTGTGGTCTAACAACAGACTGTCGGCTGAATTTTCTCTCCTAGCACCAACCAGCGGACTGTCGGGCAAGACCACCTTCAGATAATGGGTAAGCTAGGCGAGCCCAACATGAGGGATGCATGGAACTGCCCCATAAGAAATCAGAGAGAAGCAACTCCATCCTACATAGCACAGCAGGAGGAATACCACCCATACGAAGCCAATAGCTAATCAAACCCATAGAACAATGTTTGATGAGAATAATGTGTCCATCCATAGAGATTTTAGAACCCGACCATCTTTGAATCATGTCTCTCAGTTTGTCCAAACATTCATGATAGTGATGCCTCCTATGGTTACCACCTGCAATAGGGAACCCAAGGTACTTTGTTGGCCATGAACCTTGTTGCATACCCAAGAAATTGATCAAGGCATCCTTATTGCGGCACAAAGAAGATAGAAAAATGTGGGTTTTATTTGGGTTACATTTCATGCCAGAGGCAGACCCAAAGTCATGTAGAATTTTCTTGAGATTGACAAGGCTACACATACGACCTTCAGAGAAAATAAAAATATCATCCACAAACAGAAGGTGACTAAGAGCTTTGGTCCTATTAATAGGATAGCTATGAATAAGCTTGTTGTCATAAGCAACCTCAATGCATCTACTGAATCCTTCCATAGCCAGAGCAAAGAGTAAGGGTGACAAAGGGTCACCTTGTCTAAGTCCATTGGAGCTTTTGGAAAATCCCACTGAGGAACCATTCAACAAGAGAGAGAATGATGGAGTTTCCACACATTGCTTAAGAATGGAGATGAACTTATCATTGAAGCGAAGGCCAACCAGACAGTACCATAAATAAGACCAGTGAACGGAGTCAAAAGCCTTTGTGATATCCAACTTAATGCAAGTAGCAGGAGGGTTGATTTTGTGGTTGAATTTAAGAGTAAACTGAGCCGCAAGAAGAGAGCAGTCCTCAATACTTCTACCTTTAACAAAAGCACCTTGGAAAGGAGAAACAATATTTGGCAAAAGAGTGGCCATCCTTTTGGATATGACTTTGGCAATGACTTTGTAAAGCATCGAGCAGCAAGAGATAGGCCTGTAGTCAGCAGAAGAAGAGACCATCTCCTTCATAGGAATGAGGGAAAGGAATACATGGTTGACTTGCCTCACCATGTTACCACCTTCAAAAATCCACTTGGTGGCTTTATGGAGGTCATCACAAATAATATCCCAGTTATGTCTATAGAAATAACCATTGAAGCCATCCGAACATGGGCTTTTATTAGGCCCTATGTTCCACACAGCATCACGAACCTCATTCAAACTCAGTGTAGATCAAAGCATGTCATTGTCATTACCAGAGACAAGAGGAATACAGTCTGGGATACAAGAACTTGATGCAACTTGAGGTTGATTATAGAGCTTCTCAAAAAAGTTGGCAGTATCATTCACAATGGCATTGCTATCCTGCAAAAGATTACCATGTGAATCAAAGAGTTGAGTGATAGAATTAATAGCATCCCTCTTCTTAACAATGGTTTGATAAACTTTGGTATTTCTATCTCCATTAGAAAGCCACTCCATCCTACTATGTTGCCAGAAATACACCTCCTTAGCCTTAAGAAGAACATCCAATCTTGCTAGAGTATGTTTTTCAGCAAGAATAAGATCAGAATCAAGGGAGCTTCATCATAGAATAGTAGAGATATCATCTGGAAGTTTCCCAATCACACACAAATTTGTCAATTTCAATTACAATTAATATCAAAAATTAATTCCTTGCACCTCAAGTAATGTGCAATTGAAACAAGTTTGGGAAACATCTAGAACTTTCATTTAGCCCAACCAATCCATCTCACCCATGCAAGACCCCCATTCCATTCACCCATATGGCTGTCTGGTGAACCTTAGTTGAGTCGGTCAGTTCAACAATTTGAACTGGTCAATTCAGTCTTTAATTTGGGCAGAACTTAACCAATTCGATCTTTGATTAACTTGACAATCCAAACAACCGTCTCAACACTTGAGACACTCATCTAGCTGTCGAAATGGCTGTCTCAACACTTGATATGGTCTTTTGCAGTTCAATCAATTGCGTGAATTGAATACCTAAATACTTAAGTAATCAATCCAATCATCATTCAAGATAATCTCCTCATCTAGATGAGTTTCTATGTATGTGACCTAATACACCTCATTTAGATGAGTTCCTATGCGTGTGACCTTATAGGTCCCATATCACATTGATTGTGAATGTCCATAACTAACGTCTGACATCACAAGTAAAGGGTGGTGCCTACTCGCACAACAGTGCTACCCAAATGAATGGAAAGTTGGAGAACAACTTTAACCTACAATATGTGTAAGGTGTTGTAGTGATTGCATAATTCCTTTATCTTTGAAATCCGTAATGAACTTGAGGTGTGAATCATCATCCTCTCGACATTCAATCTTTGTTTCTTGAACCAAGAATAGACTATTTGAGATAATGCGACCACAATATCAAGTGTACATATCTCCTACCCACTTAAGATGGACGTGAATATATGTGGAGGCTAGGAGATTATAGTTGTAAGACACAAATTTAGAACACACAGAAGAAGATAGAAAGCAAATCTCAACTTTGTTTCTCTCTAGAATGGATGCTCAAATGTAGCTTGTGTGTTGTGTATGTAAGTGATGATATGGGTGTCCTAAGACCTCTCCTATTTATAGGAACGGTTTACAAGTGATTAGGGACATTGTAGGGAGTGTCTATAGTGTTCTTAGTGCTTAACTAGCCATTAGGTAGAAAGTAGTTGGGTTACAATGGCTAAAATGTTCATTAAATGAAAAGTTTCCAAAACTTTTCTCCGTCAACAATATTATTGATCATATGACTCTCGGTCCACAATATTGTCAACTAGATGATTGTCTGGGTTCATCTGGTTGTATTTTTATATTAATTTCTCAACCATTTACAAGGGATGTTAAGCCCTAAAATAATATGAGATTCCTCTAGGCTCATAATGGAATCAATAAATGTAACTCTAACCAAATGTAAGGGATGTTAATCTCAAATTGTTGTAGAGAATCCAACTAAGAGCAAAATCCAATGTACTCACATTATATCCAAGAATTTTGTGAGCTCCCACTTAATCTCATAACAAAAGTCAGCTTAAAAATACTAAGGTATTTCAATCGTAACCATCTTCAAAATCAATTGATTAAGTAAGCTTATGAGTCAATTTTTATAAGCAATCTTGTTTCTTACACTATTTTGGTTTAAAATTTTCTCTTATTCTAAGTATTTAACATGATGAGCAAATTACATATTTAATATACCAATGTTGGGTGCAAGTTAATGATTTGATTTATAAATAAGCATTTCTGTCAGGCTTATTTTCAATCAACCATGACTTTGACTGGGATGCCCCTCGGTCAAACTCCTTGTCGGCCGAGAGGCAGTTCTGCAGAATTATCTAGTATAATCAAGATATAACATTTTCTTCTATATTAGCATAATCAACTTTCTTTATGTATACTTGATCATATTTGAAGTCATGGGTTTAACAACATAGATATCTTCTCTTATGATTTTATTTTGGAAATAATTGTTACATCCATTTGAAGAGTATGATGTCTTTATGAGTGGTTAGAGTTAAATGACCTCAAGTCTTAGCCATTAATGAATCTGTCATATCAAATATTTCTTCTCATTATATCCTAACTTTGTTTCATCATGCCCATATAGTTCCAATGAATGTTTTGCCTTTAGGTCTAGTAACTGAATTTTATTCACTATTCTTGGTAAGCACATATAGCAATTGTCCAATAATCAAATATTTTAGGATATGACTAAGTCTTGGTGTGTATAATCATTAGTAATGTATACTTATAAATCCTAGACATTTTTCTAGATGTTGAATATTTTAGGATAAAACCTTTTTGTGACATAAGATCAAAAGTTTCTTTACCATCTTTTGTTAAAGATAGAATTCACATAGAGCCAAATAAATTTATGTGAATGAGTTATAGTGATAAAAGTTTTATTTTTGAAAAGATCTTACTTTTTCTTACCTCATACATCAATTTCAGAATCATCACAAAAATTCAAGTAATGATTATATTTTAAGCTAGTTTCTTGTAATCTTTTTATGTCATAAACGATTCATTGTTAAGAGGTTTACAATCATTTTTCCTTTATCAACAACTTTTATATTTTCTTATGAATCAAAACTATTGTAATAGTACATATTATGTAGTTCTTTTACAAATAGAACATTTAAAAAATTTGTACCAAATAACCTATGACAATAGTATTACCTTTGAAAATTTCTCCAAATGTGACTAATAATTCTACCATTTCTCTAAGTGTATGAAAATCTTCTTATTTTGGATCATATGCTTGTTAGAGAAATTTCAATACACCATCCAAACCTACAAGGTATGAATGTTTTGGTCCCCATATAGTGGCCGTTTTGGTTAGGATCATTCAAATATTTACAACAATCTAATATGAAGAGTCCATTATAGATTTGAGTCACCAAAATTAGTTTCAATTGGATGATTTTATTTTCAATAAACATTTTTGATAGAACTATTTTCGACACTTTTCTTCAACGGGGAGAATTATCAGTCGAACTATTTGTCGACCGAGAAGATTTGCCATTAAAAACAATTTTGACAGAATAACCTTCAGTTGAATATTTCTTCGACCGAAAGAGATATCGGTTGAGCTCTTTGTCAACTGAGATGAAGTTATGTGTATTTTTAGTATATTCAACATTTCTAATGTATACAAATCATGCTATTATTTTTTGATAACAAAATTAAGCAATTAAAACATACAATAATATACAAGTTAAATCTTATTATAGTTGAGATAAGACATTTTGAATTTCAAAATGAAGTTTAGGTCAAATCTCAACAAATATGACCAACAATTTTAAGTTGGGGGTTCTGGAACACAAATTAAGTCAACATCTTTCTTTTTCATGTATGGACAAGAGAATGAATAGTGTCCATGACATTGATAATAGTGACAACTAATAAAATCAATTTCATTTCTCTTCTTAGCACTATGGTCATGAACAAGATTGTCTTTAGGCACATACATGAACCTTGGTCTTAGGTACTTGTGTCTTTGTAGATAAAGTATTTTTATAGGATTTATCTTTGGTTACATAGCCTAGGCCTCTTCTTCCAATTTGTCCAAATGAGTTTTCCAAGATTTTATCAAGAATATTATTACTCATTAAACTATCAACATGTTTTTGTAACTTAGCAATTTCATCAATTCCCTTTGCAATATCTAGTTTTGCATGATCTAAACTTGAAAGCAAAGAATCTCTTTCTCTAACAATGATATCATAATTTGAATGAGAACATAGAAAAGGTTGAATTTGATAATCATTTATCTTTGCAAGCAATTCAACTTTTTCTTGAGAAAGAAGATCATTATTGTTTTCTAGAGCAAACAATTTGGTATTAAAATCATTAATAGAATCTTTCAAGGAGTTATTTTTAGGAGAGAGATCAATTATTTTGGCATACAACTCATCATTGGTTTTTAAAACCTTTTTAAATTTCATTTTGCATTCAACATACTTGTCATGGAGTTCTTCTAAACTATTAGCTAGCTCATATTTAGATAAACCAAGAAGACTTACCTCATTTTATTCTTCATCAACTGTTGCAATGAAACAACTTACCTTGTCTTCTTTACTCTCACTTGATTTTTCCCTTGCATCTTTGTGGAACTTTTCTCCTTTCTTCTTATTTAGACAACCGAATGATGAGTCACCTTTTACTTCACATTCAAAGCAATATCTACAATCTTGGTCACTTGTTGATTCCAGCTCTTGTGCATCCTATCCATGTTGAGGTTGCTAGAAAGACCATCCACCATTATTTTAAGACATGTTAAGGCTCCTTTAATACCTGCTCTGATAGAAATTGAAAGATCTAGAGGCAAGGTGAATAGAGCTTTTAGTACTTTAAAATTTTAATTAAAAACTTAAGGCAAAGAAGGAGGAGGAAACAAGGAAGACACTTCAATGTAGAGTGGTTCCAACCATTGAATCAAAGGTTGTCAGTCCCCTACCCAATTATTTCCAATTGGGATTTTAAGAGTGATTTAATTTATTTACCTCGTAAGGATGTTACAACAAGTAACAATCACCTTCAACTTGAAGTGGCCTTCACCTTGAAGTAGCCTCAACCTCTTTTAAGAACCCTTCTTGAAGTAACCTCAAGCAACCTTGGAGCAGCCTTCACCACCTTGAAATTGCTCTGCCACCTTGAGATAGCCTTCACCTAGAAGTAGCTCCAACCTCCTTTGAAGCAACCTTCTTGAAGTAACCTCAAGCAACCTTGGAGAAGCCTTCACTTCCTTGAAGTAGCTCCACCACCTTGAGATTGCCTTCACCAAGAAGTAGCTCCAACCTCCTTTGAAGCATCCTTCTTGAATTAACCTCAAGCACACCTTGGAGAAGCCTCCACTTTGTTGAAGTAGCACCAAACAACCTCCTTTAAACAACCTCCAACCCTAAGAGTAGTCAAGGATAACAAAGTACAAACTAAAAGAAATAGATTGGAAGAAAGGAAATACTTAACCAATGATGTACAACACTTTGATCCTATATAAAGTGTATATATCTCCTATCCACTTAAGTTATATGTGGCTATATGTGGTGGCTAAGAGATTGTAGCTGTAGGATAAAGCTTTAGAGCACAAGTAAGAAGATAGCAAGTGAATCTTAGCTTTGTTTCTCTCTAGAATGGATGCTCAAGTGTAGCTTGTGTGTTTTGTATGCAAGTGATGATATGGGTCTCCTAAGACCTCTCATATTTATAGTAATGGTTTACAAGTTATTAGGGATGTAGTAGGTAGTGTCAAGAGTGTTCTTAGTGCTTAACTAGTCGTTAGGTAGAAAAATCTTGGGTTGCAATGGTTAAAATGTTCGTTAAATGCGAAGTTTCCAGAACTTTTCTCAGTTGACAATATTATCGACCGAATGACTCTTGGTCCACAATATTGTCGACCGGATGCATGTCTAGGTTCAGCTGGATAAATGTCTATTTCTCTCTTGTTTAAACCTATTACAACAACTATATCTCGGTTGACAAAATTATCGACCGAGAAGGACTTTTTGCAATGGTTTTGCATTGTACGTGAGGTCCTATTAATGACTCATATGGAACCTATCAAACCTAAAGTCTTCATGTGAATGTAAGATAGGGTTTTGGGTGAATATCGAAGATCTAACGTCTGATTATATACTTGTACAAGTTTTTACATTGAGTACAATCATGAAAATATTAAACATTGAAGCACATTGATCTTCGACTAATACTTCGTATGATCTCCTTATTTTCTTGAACCCTAAAATACTCAAGTATCACGTTAGATCCCCAAGAATGAAATGTTTTTCATCATCAAGACAAAGTGTATGCTAATGTCCAATTCTGCCAACAACCTATCTCACTGGCAGTGAATGTCCATAACTAACTTATGACATCACAAATAGGAGTTGTGCCTAGTCACACATCAATGCTACCCAAGTGAATGGAAAGTTGGAGAACAACTTCAACCTACAATATGTGCAAGGTGTTGTAGTGATTATATAATTCCTTTGTCTCTGATATCCAAAATGAACTTGAGGCATGGAATCATCATCCTCTCAACATTCAATCCATGTTCCTTAAATCAAGAGCAGACTGTCTGAGATAATGTAACCTCAATATCATATATTAATTCACATGTGTAAGCGCATGTGTTTCTCAGTCTCTCTTATAAAGTGGCCTAGATATAATACTCCAGTAGGAGGGGAAAATCCCATATCTATCACTCATAGTCTATCCCCATTTATCAATGTCGCCCAATATTCACCATTATAACAACCCATGTTTGAGGACTACGTTAGATGATGTCAAATCGTACACAACGACATGTGACGAGTGTAGTGATTTCAGGTCTAAGAATCACAATCACCATCTTCACTATGAGAGATGACTATGACCACCAATGATGGTTTCCATATGTCACTCTTAAGGTGGGTCTTTCCGTTACACTATTCCATAACATGTATCTGTGTTCTTGGTTAGATATTGCCATATCATGACTAATTATATTATGTCATCAACCAACCCACACTCTAGTCTTATGTGTTACTTGTTTCTATCTACCTTCAACAACAACAACTAACTAGGGACATAACAAGAATGTACACACTCTTAACATCCGTTTGATGTCATCCTCGTAGGCTAATACTTTAAGACATACGTCATTGCAAATTGTTGTGACGTCCCCAGATTTTCTAAAATTTAATCTAATGTGTGATGTCCAAATTGAAACCTGACCTCAATGAGACTACAAGTTAAACACCTCTTACTAGGCTAAGGAGAAGAAAGTCAGAGGAAGTTAGAAGGAAACAATAGTAGCACATGCACATGAATAATAATAAAACCATATAACACATGTTCACCATTCAACATATAATTAGAACATGAATTGTTACATATTTAATATTACATATTGAACAAAAACTTTTACATATACATGTACTAACACTAAATAATAGGATCTTAAGACAACTGGTCCACCTATACATTAGCTCGTCATACAACTCCCAACTATCTTGGATATTCAAGATCATATATCCACAACATAAAGAAAAGATTACATGTGGTACACATTAACACAAAATTTAAGAATATTGTATTGATCATGCCTACATGTCTTTTTATATACCTCTTAGTACTAAGCATGGAAATAAGATAAAACTAGAACTTAGAAGTAATAAACAAATATAAGAAAAACATATACTTGCACAAAGATGTTCATTAACAAAAGAGAACACACATTTTAAGGTCATTTTCCATTATATCATCCATGCATTTACTAACTGATAGTTGAATGCATCAAGGCTTTTATGATCTACTACCAAAGAGTGTAAGATCATTATACATGTGATCTACTACCAAAGTGTTTGAGATCATTATACATGTGATCTACTACCAAAGAGTTTGAGATCACTTCCAAGTACTATACTTTCCAGTACTTTACTACAAAAGAGTTGAAGTGCTTGGATACAATGGAATATATATATTATGTTTCATGTGTTCATAGCCATAAGTATGGAAAATCAAGCAAGATATCATATAAGAAAAATCTGTTCATCCAATATCATTTGTAAGTGTTTACTACACATATAATGCAAGCATATTGTATAGTAAGCCAAGTAAGAGGTAATGGTATACCTTCAAGAAAGACAAACCTAATGCACACGTCACTAATATCAACTATATCCTTGTCAAACCCTGATCAAGACAAGATCATATGTACCATCAAGTTCTCATCATCATTAACCCTAGTTATGTCCATTAGGGTTTTCTTAGTTCATTAGGTCATTCCCATCATTACTTGTCTTATCTTTTTGTAATTAGGTTACTGGTCTTATATTCCATATTAAGATACATAATATGATTATTTGATTACACTCAATTTTTGTGCACATATTAACCCTAGGTTACATCATTCACTTAAATTAGTGTTTCATAACATGTATTAAGGGTCATCTTCATATAACATGAATTATATGCATCTCACTAATCTCATAGTTTCATATTAACTTCCAGTTATAGCTATAAGGGTGTTTCATAAATTCCATCATTTATTCAGCATGTATTAATTTATTGCATTTTATTTAGGGTTATTAGCCTTAAATAGATAGATGGAGCAAATAACATGATTTTGTGCATCAATATTACAATTACTAACATCATATGGATTGTAAATCACATTTAGGAGTTACTGGAATATTTCCATAATTTTAGTCCATTGTTTGATATTTATTATCCATGAAACAAGCATTTCACAACTTACATGATATCACTTAGATTAGTGCATCACAATACTAATATTATGATTTCATGTTGTTCTACACATTTTTTTGAGATTTTTGGTATCTTAGTTGTAATTTTTAGATGAATGAGCTAATTTCTATGATTTATTAAAGCTATACATATTTACTGAGCTATTTACCTCCGGTGGCCAATCACGTGTCGCCATGTCAGCCCCAAGTGTAGGTGAGAAGCAGAGGAGGTGAGGGTCTGTAGTGATCCCTCATCGGAATCTGTCTAGGCCGACAGTGTACAACTGGAAAATTTGAAAGGTCTCGACTGTGATGGATCCTATGATTGCATAGGAGGAAGCAACACCCATGAAGAGGGCCTAACAGAAGCTGCTTTGCTCACTGGGGTACCCAGCTATGGAGGCGACCATGCTATCACAAAGTAGAGATCGCAACACTGTGGGATCACGTGAGAGACAAAGAATACATCGTGTCCCGAGAAGAATAAAGAGCCCTGAAATGGGTCCAAAGCTGGACCAGCGGGCTAACACCTAGACCAGGTGGGTCCCAGCCCTTGATGCATTTACTACCTAAGAGTTGAATGCATTAAGGCCTTTATGATCTACTACCAAAGAGTTTGATCATTACACAATGTGATTTACTACAAAATAGTTTGATCATTACACAATGTGATCTACTACCAAATAGTTGGATTACTTCAAAGTTCTTTACTACCAAGTTCTAGTTTTATCTTATTGCCAAGCTTAGTACTGAGTGGTATATAAAAAGACATGTAGGCATACTCAGTATAATATTCTTGAATATTGTGATGAAATGTACCACAAATAATCTTTATTTAGGTTTTGGATATTTGATCTTGAATATCCAAGATAGTTGAGAGTTGTGTGATGAGCTGATGTACAGGTGGACATGTTGTCTTAAGATCCTGTTATTTAGTGGTAGCACATGTATATGTAAAAGTTTTTTGTTCAATATGTAATATCAAATGTGTAACAATTCATGTTCTAATTATATGTTGAATGGTAAACATGTGAAATATGGTTTTATTATTGTTCATGTGCATGTGCTACTGTTGTTTCCTTCTGACTTCCTCTAATTTTCTTCTAATTATCCTAGTGTTAGGTGTTTAAATTGTAGTCTCGCTGAGGTGAGGTTTCAATTTTTATGTCACACATTAGATTATGCTTTAGAAAATTCGGGGATCTCACAATTGTCATTCTTTAGGCATTCATAATGTTTCCTCATTATGTCATAACTGAGTGAAACATAAAGAATTAGAAGCTTGCCTTCACAAGTATTAATCAAATCCTTTATGACATATCCCATGTCAATCATGACATTATTGGCTCTTTGGGCATTCTTTACTAGAAGTTTGTGGGTATGGTATAGTGAGAGAGTTTCTAGTTAAAAGTGGATACATTTTTCAAAAGGGTTGGGCTCAATACCCATATAAATATAGAGAGACATCACATTCATGCAATCCATCTATTTCAACTTATCAAAAATTTAGAAGATGATTCCAAAAATAGCTACTCTCTCAATGCTAGGTCCATCGCATCCCTGAGTTGACAAGATGTCTTGTCAATGTCTCATGCCATTCTCAATCACAAGCGTCACAAGGATATTTATGTTCCATCTAGATCCCCTTATTGTGAGATCATGAACAATAATGGTAGGTATTTCCTTGACATACCCAAGCTTCCATATCCTCATCATGTCATCCCCAAAAAGTGAATTCCAAGAAAAGAGTGTTACATAATACAAGTTCCCATCCTATGTTTTTCATTATTCTAAGGAACACATCCCAAACTCCCTACCAGGAGATTGATGTTATAAAGCCTTTTTGAAGAACCATTGGTGTTTTTCATCTAGGACCCATCTCCTTCTTCCATATTTCCATGCATAATAAATTGCATATAAACACTACGTTCCACCCTACCTTGATGAGATTTGCATGGTATGTACCTTTGAGATTATGAATTCCAAACCCACCCTCTATGATAAGTTTCATCACAAAGTCCCAGCAAACTCAGTTCCTCCTCTTCGTACCATCCATTGATGCCCAAAGAAAATCCACCATTTCCTCTCAAGATCCTTACATGTAATAAGAAGAATCAAATATGTAGTCATGATGTGTTTGTGTATAGAGATAAGGATAGGATTGGTGATAGCGAGATTTCTAGAAAACTATAAAAACATGCCCAATTGTAATGAAATGTGTCATGATTTTTTTGATAATGTTGTCATAGTGTCTAATCATTGTCTTACCTTTAGTCAACATGCCCCCAACGTATGTAATAGATTTAGTGCACCACATAAACCCCCTTCCCATAACCATCACATTCCTCACACAATCATCCACTTCCTAATAATTAGAGAGTATTTAACTTGGTTAAACTTTTGTTCTATGAATCTCTCAGTTCAATAGAAATCAATCCATTCTAGCTCTAGAGCCACCCACTAGGTTGAGGAAGGATATTAAATCATCTACAAGTATGAGATGAGAAGGTGATCTCTCCCATTTTTGGGTTATGTATCTAGAAACCCTACTTTTTTCTAAACCTTTTTCTCATATACATCCCTAGAAAATCTTATGCTAGGATGAAGAGATGCCATAACATAGGGTCACCCTACCTCAGTCCCCTAAACAACTAGAAAACACCATCCAGATTACCATTCACCAAGATGAAGAAACACACCCATTTCAATATGATCATAACAATTCTAATCAATCTCTTGTCAGATCCCAAAGTACTTCAGGTATTATCAATAAAGTCACGGTCCACCCTATCAAATGCATTGGACATATCCACCTTGTAAGCTACATTTTCACATTGTACTCCCCTGAGTTTTGGGTCATGTATGATCATATAACTTTCTTACTATTTCTTTATGTAGAATACTTTCCTTTAATGTAGAGAGTAGACCCTGAATTTTTAATAAAACCAATGGAGCTAGAGAATAATATTGAGTATATAATTAACCAACATCACACATGTTGTAAGTATTTTTTTGTTATCCACATTTTCCACATGTTGTGTATATGTGGACAATGATAAATAAATCTAATAGTGTAGCATATTGAAACCTAACTTCCTAAAATGAAAAACCATATTCACTGGTTTGCTTGCCTCTGGGCTTAGTTAGTATAAACCCCAAACATGGTCAAAGTTATATCTCAAGGAACCTACCTAGGATGTTGATAGTTGTTGTTTTGAAGACTAACACTAAAGATGAAAAAGTTGGATATTTTGCAAATTTAACCATATGTTACTTAATATACATATCTGATACACTAATTTTATAAGTGAGATAATAAATCTCAATACACAAATTGGTAAAATATGAATCAATAGATAACATTTCATAACCCACCTATTCATACAATGATTGTCACATCTAAATACTTTAATTAATATGCCAAGTGAGATAATAAAGCTCAATACAAAAATTGGTAAAATATGAATCAATAGATAACATTTCATAACCCACCTATTCATACAATGATTGTCACATCTAAATACTTTAATTAATATGCCAAGATCCCGGGACAATATATTTAATTTGAAAATTGGGTTTAAAAATGCTAAAATGAGTTTGCACATGTTCATATTAATATTAAATTACATACATATATTAGTAGTAAGAAAAAGAAATTACATTTACATATAAGTAGAGCTTTTAATGTTTAAATATAATTATTTTGAATAATAATTTCATGTGGGTATTAGATCTATATGTTACCATTATAATATATTCTAGTTCATAATTTGTTCTCTAGAATTTTATGATTTGTGAGGAAATCAAGAGTCAACAACAAAATTTGGGAAGTTTATCTACAAAAGGTTAAAAAATTACTTCACATGCGAGTAAATATATATTATATATAAAAACTTCTAAATGTAAAATAAACTAAAATTTGGACTCCTCATCACTCAATTAGTTACACATCAAATTTTAAGTAATTAAACATTAAATACTCACCTAATTTGACAAGGAAAAGAATATAAATCAAATATGTGAAACTATATATAAAAGAATATAAATCAGATATGTGAAACTATATATATTATGCTTTAAATGACTTGGATGTGTGTCACACCAGACCTTCCTTTTTTTTTAGCTAGGATGGGTCCATTATACATCATCTAATATTGATTGGATGGCATGAGGTTTATCTCCTGCTTTGGGTAGGAGACTGTTGTTGTGTGAAAAGTGAGCACAACCACTCCCTATTCCCCTCATCAATTGCTTCAACAAAGTCCCAATTTTCCTCCATCAACCACATCCTTTGAAGCCATCTTTTCCTTCTCCATGTACCCCCATAACTGCTAGGATCAGATTCCACCTAGGGTAACACTCTTCACACCCTCCTCTTCCCAACCTTTTGTTTGATTTCTTGCACTTTTTTGCCCAATCTTCCTCCCCTAATCTCAACCTCATACCTTCATGGAGGGATTGGTTAGTTAGGAAAGGCCCCTATGCATTTTCTCCTTTATTCTCCCCTCTTATCCATTTGTTTCTATGTTTCTCTCCTTGGTAATTGTTTTTTTGTTCACCTATTTTCATTCTGATTTGTTGTTATATTTCCCAAGCGTGTATATTAAGAACTTATGGTATCATCATTATTTGTCTTGAAATAGCATACGAGGCAAAATTGATTTTTCCTCCAGGTTTTCCTTTTAAAAAATTTGTATATAATCAAACTTGAAAATTGCAAAATTGATTATTAGAAATACCTATAAAATATAAAAAAATATTTAAAAAAAAAAGAGATCTTTCTTTATAGACTTTTCAAGGTTTAATTTGAAGGTTTCCATGAATTGAATTTTAGACTTTAGATATAGGAATGTTGATTTGCAAAATATGTTTGTAGATGTGTGTAAAACCTAGTTGGTGAAGACAGTAGTTTTCACTTTGATCTAGTCTCTGATTGGTTTGGTGTAAGTCATAAGTTATGTTGAACTCATTTTTTGGGAACTCTTGATCAATTTCTGGAACTTAAATTACATTCACTTCCATGTGATTGGTCTTTCATAAGTGTAAATATAGAAATCAATTAAAAATGTATATTTTATTGTGTGATATATAAAAGGTGAGAATGACAAAGAAATAAAGAAAGAATCATATCCATGACTAATCATAGTATTTTATGACCACAATAATCTCAACTAGTGGTCATGATGTGGAATATTTCTCCTTTAAAAATGTTTCAATGTGATATATTTATAATTTTTACAAAAATATGATGGTTCAAATAACATTATAATGTTTTTGTTTCACCTTGTATTAGGAATGATATGTACATTTTATGTGTTTGAAAATATAATTTTTGGTTCATCACTGTTTAACAATATGTAAAACATTAATTTTTACTATATTCTTTGCATATGGTAATAGTTGACAATCATTTTTCACATTATATCATTTAAACATGAATATAAAAATATGTTTGATAAATCACATTTTTCTCACATTGTATGGTGTGATTACTTTTTCACAGTGTTCGTATATTTTATATTTTGTAGACCACAATGATAATGCTAGTTGTACAATAAAATATTTTACATGCCTTATCTTATATTGTATAATGTTGTCATATTATGTTAGGATTTTGACAATAAATGATATCCACATGCTAACATTCCTAGTCATAAATATTTTACATCTATCATTTATGAAGAATGAAAAATATAATTGTATAGAAAATGTTGTCAATTGTTTTGGAACTCATTTTTCTCTCTTTTTTAGAGGGAACTCAGGGACTCTGTTCTATACGTAACTTCATAACTCAGTGGAAGTCACAAAACTCAAATTTGAACACTTACTTTGAAACAATCATTAAAAACTGCTTTAGGAACTCTAATTCATATGTCTTTCGAACTAGTTATAGCAAACCAATCAGACCCAAGATCAAATTTGAGGTATGAGAATCTTCTATACTATATTTTGGGGCTTATATTGATGAAAACCCTAAAATTAATAAATCAGGAACATCCAGTGTAAATGAATAATTTTTTTCTTATCCCTCTCATTCTTTGAAAGATTTTTTTATTATGAGGCTTTTTGTCCCATTGGCTACTGATATTGTGGAATCACTATTCAAGGATCCTTTGGTCTCCACTTGATACAATATGGATGTTCTTATGTCCATGTATTTGAAATGAACATGTTTGACCTTTCATTATGCATCATATGGTGACTTATAAGCATAAATGGATATGTCGTTTATGTGTAATAAATTCCCACAACTCTTGCATTGTGCAGTGGTAATAATTCATGTGAATGAATTTAAAAGAGAAGGTGTTCATCGTGTCCTACTCAGAGCATATGTGTTCTTTTCTTTCTCACCTCATATTATAGAAAGCATGTGTATCTTTTCCTAAACACTCCATGTTATAACAAGGATGTGTATTTTTCCTAGTCTCTCTATATTATAGAGAAGATATGTATCTTGTCCTTCTCACTCAATATTACAAAGATGAAGTGTATTTTTCACACTCACCACATATTAATAGTAGATGTATTTTTCCTACCTAAAATCCTTATACTTTATCACATGTAAATACATAGATGCTTTTAACTCATATTCTAGTTTGTAAATATTTATGTATTGTTCTAGTTAAGTTAAAATCCACATTTATTGGCCCAAGTATTTACTTCAAAGTAATTCCTCTTGAGTACCTTTCTCTTGGGGACTTAAGTACTTGTTTAAACTTTTCATAATCAATGTCGAATACGTCTATGTTGTACATACTCAATTTATACTAATGCATACTCTCATTTGATTCCTTCTTATGGGTTTTGTTCCCAATACAACCAGATGATGAGTAGAATTGGACTTCTAAGAATCTTCTCAAGTTTAGTTGTTAAGGGATTTGAGATGGCTAGGTTTCCAATTATGTTAGCCTAGCGAACACTTTTACCTTTCCCTTTTGTTTGTCCTTTATCGACCAATTTGATTAACAATGTACAAGGTTTGCAATAGTCCAGTTTGAGTTCCGCTTTTAAAATATTGTATGTTGTTTACCATACTTATTGAGAAGTTTGCATGAACCCATTTATATTGACAAATTTTATGGTATGATAGATCAGTTGGGGTTTGTGTATGCCCTTTCTCTTAAGAATAAGTGTTTCCCTCTCGACTCCTACTCCATACAATTAACAATGACAAGTTTTGATTGTTTCCATGTATTACACCGCAAGCCTCACACCATTCACACAACTTCTAATTGTACATCAAGACCCCCATCATGGCATGAAAGAGGCCGATGAAACCCACTTTGGTACATTATAAATTTAGAAATGTGGATACAATCAGTGATGTTTATACATAATTAAAATCATGGTAGTTGTATCTCATCAATGTCTTTATGATTCCATTTCATGTTATATTGTATTTTAGTTCTTCTTTCTCTTATTGTTTATATCCTATTATTCTTGTCTCTTATAAATAAGGTCCTTAGAAACATAGATGGTAAATCCTTGAATTATATCTTGGTGTCACAGTATGAAAAGATTTGATCCATGAAATCCAATTCTTCTATGACAAAAGTTTTTGTTGATGCTCCCACACCAAGTTCCATGCCAACAATCTAATTTGGAGTTTTAATTTGGGGTATCAATCAAGAGAAATGTCCTTGATGGAGCATAAATATGATCAAAGTATATCCCTCGATGAAGTTAACATTACAATCACATTCATGATTTAAAGAAAAATTATAAATAGGTGGACATTTGGTACATTGACAACAAGCAATCATTTGAGATCAGGCAAGATAGGTGAGATATGATGTCTCTAAGCCGTTGTTCACATGTAAAATGGAAGAAGGAGATCCAGTAGATCCTCATGTGCTCAACCTCATTGGGTATATGGAGAACCTTTCATGACTGGGACTCCCTTTGGATCAAGAGTTGGACACTAATGTGATTCAGTAGTCTCTGTCAGAGTCACATAGTTAGTTCGTCATGAACTGCAACATAAATGACTTTGACAAACCATTGACAGAGTTAGATAGCATGTTGAGAATAGTTGAGGAATAAATAAAGAAATACAAACCCAAGTCTGTGATGATGATCAACAAACCAAAAGGGAAGTCTAAAGGTAAAGGGAAAGCTAAGAAGAGTTCTAAAGATGGCCAGAAGCCCAACCCTTTAGCAATCAAGGAAAAGTAGGAGTGAATAAGGGAGGTAAGTGTCACCACTGTCATCAGAATGTACACTATAGAGGAATTTCTCCCTCTACCTGGAGGAACTAAAGAAGAAGAAGAAGGAGATAGAGATCTCCACATCAAATTATATACATTATAAGATAAAATGAAATACTTCTTCATCTTGGGTCTATGATATCAGATTTAGATCTGACATGTATTTGGATATGCAAGATCTGATGAGAAGTAAGCCTTTGTGAAAGGGCAAACTTGGACTGTATGTCACAATGAAGCAAGAGTTTCTACAACTTAAGTCTATATTTAGAGTTTATCTTAGCCCATAGGGCATGCAATAGATTTAGATGAACTACTACTTCATTATTCCATTAATAGAAACATTTTTTCAACATTTTGTATGACATGGATGATTATGAATAAAGAGTAGTCAATGTTATAATCTGAAGATATGATCTTATGTTGCAGTGAATTATGATCTTGATAGAATCTAAAGATAAAAGTTCATAATGTAAATACCAAAGGATTATAGTTTGCTATCTCAAACAAGGAATACCTATAGCATAGTCATCTTGAGTACATATATGAGAAATGCATTTCTACAATCCATGATGATGTTTATCTACCCTCTTTTGGTTATTCAATTAGTAAGAGACACACAAGTCTTACTTATGTGCAACATGACAAGTCACCTTTCACTAGACATAGTGGGAGAATAAGCATTATATTAGGACTCGTACATAATTATGTACATAGACTTATAGAATAAATGTTAGAGGTAGTTATTTGTACTTCATTATATTTACTAATGAACTCAGTAAATATGGTGGTGTGTATTTGGTGAAATACAAACATTAATCTCCAAAAGTGTTGAAAAAGATTATGGGTTGAAAAGAGATGTCTTGAGCAATCAGAGAAGCACTTTGATAAATAGATTTGATCTTTACCAACTCAATGGAGACCATCAGGTCTCATGGAAACTAGCATAAACAACTTCTGATGGCTTTGTGGGCCTACCGCACATCCATTAAAATTTTGATAGGGGCTATGGCATACTCCCTGATGTTTGGGATGGAAGCATTACTTCTAGTTCAGATGCAATTCCCTTCACTCTGCATACTATAAAAAGTAGTCATCCAGAAGGCTAAATGGAATCAAGGCCAAGTTTACAATGTCAACACTCTTGAAGTGTGACAAGATAAGTCCTAAACCATGCACAATGCTATCAAGAAAATACGGCTCAAGCAATTAACTAGAAGGTTTGACCTTGCAACTTTCAGATGCATGATATTGTATTGAGAGTCATCTAGAATATTAATTCTAGGGGAAACTTCAACCCTAAATGGTAGGGACCCTACATCATCCACAACATCTATGACTTGGGAGACTTGTGCCTGAAGACATGGATGCATATTTTCATCTTCATCACACAAACACCAACCTCGTCAAATGCTATTCTTGTTGATCAAGCTACCACAATGAGCAAACCTATAGAAGAAATCCGTGTAATGGAGACAAAATCTCCCAAATATTTTGATTAAAACACATAAATTCTACTTAAAAACCTAAACACATACACCCTTATACCGTGATGCAGAAAGGTTAAAGTAGAACCAAGGGCCTAAGATGGAAGGAGTATGGTCATTATCTGGGGCCCCAATAGTTCTCCAAACTTACAATAACTACTTAAATAGGTCTAACCAAAATCAAAACCTAAAATGTTCATGATTATTTCTCAAGCTAGGAGAAGCCCCATGATAAAAAAACAAAGGTGACAGAGACTTTGAGACCCCTTAGGAAAGTGACATCCGATACATAAAAATCAAAATCTAGACACCTATACCTGGGGAGATGCTATTGTTTTTACATCTATTTGGGTTATCCTTAAAAGGTAAGGACTATTGGGAGAAGGGTGAAGATTGAAATACCTTGAATCTACTCTCACCTCCCTATGACAAAGAGGTGGGACCAAGTTCTACACATGCCAATTCAGGAGTCATGGAATGGGAAACCCTCACTAAGAAAACCCCATTCATTCCTCACGGAACCCTCTTCTCTCGTACTAAGGCCATGAGAATAAATGTCTAAAAAAATAGATTTAAAATAAAAGACTCACAATTAAGGGGTACCATAAAAGAAAAATACATAAAGCCCATTAAACAGGAAGATATATGCTTGTGGTCGATCACTACTCAAAGATATGTTGGAATAAATGCCCAGTGGGGTGTCTCTGGCATCTGGCACCTTGGCCCAACTGGATAGGGATTTGCCGCTTGCACAAACATAATAATAGCATGGTTTTATCTCTTATGTGACTCTCTAGTCCAGTAGAGCTTCTTCCATCTTTCTCCCCTAGGATGACGACCCTCCTCATGATAGAACAGAACACGAATGTTCAAGAGGAGAAAACATATACCGGATTAGGATGAGAGGTAGCTAAAAGTTAATGGGGTTTCTATCTTCCAACTTCATGCAAGGAGGTAGATGAGGAGGAGGTGAAACCCAACATATGAAAACCTACACCTATCCTTGGAGACCCAAAATGCATAAATAAGAGTTCTAGACTATTTGGAACTGATGACTTGTCAAAAAGGGAACTCATAGTCCTAAGTACCTCATGGATTCCAATCCAACACACATTTCCAAAGCATCATGGAAAGAGTACCCAGCTAGTGCCTCATTTCATGAATAAAAAAATTATTATAGAAATAAAAAATAGTACAAAACTCTAGCTCCTTATGCCAACAAAATGTAAGAAACAATGAAAATACAAAAAGAAGCATCATTGTGGTTCTCTAGAAGGATTGTAGGTCACTACCACTGAACGTTTAGATGAAAGCCATGTCAAGTACTCAAGAGAGAAGTCCCAACTAATAACACCCAAATTCAGGTATCTATGCTAAGCATTTATTTATGGTTTTGTGTCAATATATCCTTAATATGCCCAAAATAACCCTAGATCCTTATCTTTTAGTAATTTATATCTTTTCATAGATAAAGCTGCTCAACTAGCCAATTTTGGGACTTGTAAGAACCGAACCTAAAATGACATCTATTATCCAAGATTTCACCCCAAAACATGGTTTTTACAGCAACTAGACTTTGATCCATCACGACCACGGTGGACTAAGCATCGCACTATGTGCACCAACTTAGGAGATGACCAATCCTTTATCAAAAACATTTGATATCTTGGACCCTATTTTTGATGGCCACTCATTTATCAGAATACATCCTCTCAAATCAAAAGGTTCATCGACATGGGCCCACTGACCACAAGTAGCCCCCCCCCCCCCCCCCCCCCCCCGCAGGGTGGGTTTGGTCCGTGATGCGATGACCACAACCAAGGATGCTGCGACCGCGGTGATAAATGCATATTTATCCCTTTATTCACATCTTTTAGATATCTTTCTAAGATTGTTTGTTATTTATCTTCTTCATTTTGTTATTAATTGCATTAGTTTGGAATTTATATTTATTTAGAGTTTTAAATGTTTTTTTTTGTAGGAAAATAGCTCATGAGTAAATTTCCCTAGAAGATATTTTGCACAAATTCCCGCAGTGTCTGACTTCAGTATATACCTTTCACCAAAATTGGTATAACTCCCACATCCCTAGGAATATTTTCATGTGAAAGTATGTGTTAGATAGAGAATTCAATTATATACAGGAAAAATATATTTTTGGACCACTTCCAAATTTATGACTAGCCCAAAAATATGCATGAAATCACTGTTGTGGGAAATTACTACAAAAAGAATGCAAACCAATCAATTGTTTCTTCTATTGACTAGATCCAGAAAGTTAGCAGCCACCGCCGGCCATTTATTTTACTCTAAACCTAATGTATACCTCCCTCCTTCTCCTATAAAAGGAGGGGCACTTCCTCCTATTGGGGCATCTTGGTTTTTTACTTCTGTACTAGCATTCTTGGATCATCTTATTCTTGTATTCCCGTAGTTCAGCAATAAAGAAATTTTATTTCTTGAAGCATCGTTCATTCTTAGATTGTTCCTCAACTCTTTTATTCCATTTTAGATCCAAAACTCCTTTTCCCCTTCCTTTAGTTCTGGAGCAAGGAATTAAGAACCTGGCCATTTCATTGTCTCTAGCACAAGGATTAATTTCCTATTTTGGGCTAGACTATGGCCAAGGTACTTTCCTCCTCCGTCTCACCCTTCTCCTAAACTATGAGCAAGTACTTATATATCAAGATAAGGGGAATATCCCCTTAGCCATGGTTTGATCGAATTAGTTTTAATCGATTCCCTTAGACGACGATTAGTTTATTAAATCGATAATCTAGCAAAATAATTACTCACTTAGATTCATATGTTAACCCAGATGGAAATGGCCATGGAAATCTGGATTTAGAACGATTAAACAAATTCACATAGAGATTTTGATGTGACCGCATATTTATCTCTTTTCGGATGATGAACCAGGAAACATGAGCACCAGGACCAATGGGCTCATGTGGAGTTCATCTTTTGTGTTTCTTTTGTGATTCACATGTCGTCGCCTATTGTCGATTAATAGTTAATTCACATTCTTATCATGGATAAGGTGGTGAAAACTCCTAAACCCTCGATTCTCTTCCTTTGATTTCAATCACCGAATGTCTTGTTTGTCTTAGTTTTTAGTCTTTTCAATTCACAATAGTTTCTCATACTAACAACACTCTTTGTTTACCTCTTTGCAGGGCAAATAAAATTCTTGTTTAGTGCATCTTCAATTTATACAATTTTCTTTCTTAGTATAATCAATCATCAACCAAACCGACTTTTACATTCTCATTAAAAATATGAAAATACCAAAAACAAATAAATTAGTTTTTCAAACAATTGGATTAAGAAGAAATAATCTTAAAAAGTTGTCCTTTGGGATTTGACCCTTTCTATACTAACCTTACCTGGAAAGTTAAAACGTTTAAACTCTAGGATTAACAATTTTAGTGATTGGTGTGTTAAGAGACACATATCAATTTGGTGTCGTTGCCGGGGACAACGGATTTGTTTCTTTTGAACCCCAAAAATTTTTGAAAAACTTTTTTTCTTTTTTTATGCCTTCCGAGTAACATTCTGGAAGTGCTACTCCTCCTTCTACCAAGTTTCCATTCTGGTAGTCCATTTTTTTTACACACGATTAACTATTTCATTTGTGCATGCGGCGCTCGAACGTTAATTTTCAATCGTTTGATCCGAAAATAGAAAGGACTTTCCATCATTTAAACCATCAAAATCTAGCAAGAATGAATGAAGAAGAAGTCTCCTGTAGAATCGACCAAGCTCTCACAGCTCAAAGAGAGCTCATCCAAGCCGAACAAGCGAAAATAGAAGACGCATTACGAGCAGCCTATGGGGCTGAATAAGAAGCAATAGAAGTCGATAGGAGGGAAGCCAAAAGGCAAAAACAATTAAAGGACTTTTCTATTCCCAAATTTGCCTATGCACAACATCCGGTCATACCCCCTGACATCATTTCTCCTCAATTTGAGTTTCGAACCCTATGGATCACTATGATGCAAGCCAACCCCTTCTCATTCAACAATGGGGAAAGTTGCCAAGATCACCTTCAAAGGTTCATTGACCTTTGCTCTCTGAACAAACTCCCAAGCATCTCTGAAGATACCATCCGCCTTAGATTGTTCAAGTATTCCCTCTCTGGTAAAGCTAGTAGCTGGTACAACACTATGGAGAGTGAAGAACATGTCACAACCTGGGAAGTTCTACAAAGCAAGTTTATTGAGAAATTTTACCCCCTTCTCTCACCTATGAACTCAGGGGTCAAATCACTCACTTTTCCATGTCCCCAGGAGAGTCTTTAGGAGAAGCCTGGAAAAGGTTCAAAGACTTACTTAAGAAGTTCCCCCACCATGATATCTCTCAAGCCCAACTCATAGAGATCTTCTATCATGGTGTTGATGATGATACCAAATTCTTTCTCGATTCCTCATCTGGAGGAAATTTCTTGCATCAAAGCTTGACTAGCACATGGAAGTAGTTAAACTGGCTTCTGAAACAAGGGATAGAAGAGGAATGGGTGGAATCCTTAAGGTAGCCAAGGCAGAAGTTAATCATGATATCCAAAGCATAGCAGAAAGCTTCAAATTAATTGCCTTAAAACAAGTTCGGTTAGCATCATCCCTAGGCATCCTTAGGGAGTCACCCGAACAAATAAAAGTTGTGGACTCTCTTTGTGGCATTTGCCAATGATACGACCACACCACCCTCCGCTATCAATATCTCTACAACATGCCCATGCAACCTGAAATGGGACAATAGACAGAATACCTCAATTCAATCCATACCATACCAAGCAAAGGTTACTACAACCCCAACCAAACTAGAAACCACCCTGGTTTTCAATTTGGGAACACTTTAGGTGCCGTGAACTCTAGACAACTCCAGACCCAACAAAGGCCTCCTTACCCTCAAGGTAACAATAGACCACCAACTAGATTCCCATACAACAACCAAACGAACTTTGGAACTAAAGGAAATTACCGACGAAACCATCCAACCTGACCACCATATCAAGGACAAGAATTTCAAAACATAAACCTTCCCCCTCAAAACCTCAATCAACCACCTCCTCAACCAAATGTTCCCAACTCCTCCACCCCTTCATCAGATGAAAGGATAGCTGCCTTGGAGAAAATCATCATTGCTCAACAAGCTCTTTAAAAGGCGACAGATGCCCAACTAGCTCGTCTGTTTTCCCAATAGAAACCCCCTATCAGAACTTTTGTAGGGCAGCCTGAAAACAACCCCAAACATCTTGAATAATTCGAGAAAGGTGCACACCCCTCCCCCTCTAGAAAAATCTTCGGACCCATCTCTAGAATTCGAGGATGAGGACATGGTAGTTGTCAAACCTGAAGCTACACCCAAACCATCCGTCCCCAAAACCCCTCAAGCAGAAGACGAAGAACCAATCTACAAACCCCGACCTCCCTAGAAAGACCACCTCAAACAAACATGACTTGAAGCCCACTTCATGAAATTTAGGGATGCTATGAAAAAAATACAGGTCGACATTCCTTTCCTTGATGCTTTGGCAGACATGCTTGCCTGGTCCAAGTACATGAAATCTCTCTTGACTAGGAAGTATGTTACTAAAGAATACGAGACTGTTAAACTTTCTAGGGCCACTTCATACATTATCCTAAGTAAGATGCCTAAAAAATAGAAGGACCTAGGTTCTTTTGGAATATGATGCTACTTGGGTGACAATGCCTATAGAAAGGGCCTAGCTGATTTACGAGCCAGTATATCCATCATGCCCTATAGCTTTTGCAAAAGTCTAGGATTCAATGACATGTTACCCACAACCATGACTATCCAACTGGCGGACTCATCCACAACCAAACCCATGGGAATCATAGAAGACATTCCGGTTAAAGTTGGAAATGATGCCTATGTACCTTGTGATTTTGTGATCATGGACATCAAGGAAGATTTACGCTACCCTCTCATTTTTGTACGTCCCTTCTTATCCACTGCATGTGCCTTGATTGATGTTGAGGCTGGTACCATTTTGTTAAGACTAGGGAAGCAAACCCTAGAGTTTAGGGTGTTTGAAAGCATGAGGGGGCCTAGTATTGACGAAGAGGTCTACCTCCTTGATTGCATTGATGAATTATCCCAAGTAAGGTAGGAATGGGTGTTAGTTGATGACACCCTACATACTGCCCTCACTATCCCCGCCGAATGTGATTTTGACAATGAACCATTAAATCTACTCAAGATTCATTTAGATAAGTTTGAGGAGATTCCCAATACAAAAATTGAAGACCTTAAGATGATATCCATCATAGAAGAAAAGCCTGAACCACCAAAGGCCCCCAAAATGAAGACTGTCCCCATAGGCCTAAAATATGTGTTTCTTGATGAACACCAATTATGCCATGTTATTATCAATTCTGACCTTACCATTGAACATGAAAACATGCTTATGGGAGAACTTAGGGAAAAAAATAGCTTTAGGGTACAAAATGATGGATTTAGTTGGGATAGATCAATCCATTTGCATACACAAAATCCCAATGATTGAAAATAGCAAACCTTCCCGAGAACCGCAAAGGAAACTCAACCCAAACATGAAGGAAGTTGTCCGTCTTGAAGTGATTAAACTTTTGACTACAAGGATCATCTTCCCCATCTCTGACTCTCCTTGGGTCAGCCCTGTCCAAGTTGTCCCCAAAAAAGCGGGACCAAAATCATTAGGAATGAAAATAATGACCTCATCCCCACCCGTACCATCATAGGGTGGAGGATGTGCATTGACTACAAGAAACTCAACAAAGAAACTAGGAAAGACCACTTCCCACTTCCCTTCCTCGATCAAGTTCTTGAATGTTTAGCTCATCAACAATACTTTTGTTATATATATGGCTACTTAGGTTTTTATCAGATTCCCATTCATCCTGAAGATCAAGAGAAAATCACTTTCATATGCCCTTTCGGTACATACGCCTTTAGACGAATGCCTTTTGGCCTGTGCAATGCACCAACCACTTTTCAAAGATGTATGTTTGCCATTGTTTTAGGGTTAACTGAAACTATCATGGAAGTTTTCATGGATGATTTCTCTTTCTATGGAGATATTTTTGATTCTTGCCTTGGAAACCTTTCCCTTGTTCTTAATAGATGCATCGAGTCACACTTAGTCCTTAATTGGGAGAAGTGTCAATTCATGGTTAAGGAAGGTATTGTTCTGGGCTATAAGGTAAGCAACCAAGGCATTGAAGTGGACAAAGCTAAGATTGAGGTCATTACCAAGCTTCCCCCTCCTACCTCAATCAGAGACATCTGGGCCTTCCTAGGACACACTAGTTTCTATCAGCATTTCATTCATGACTTCTCTAAAATCACCAAACCTCTCACCAACCTCCTTCCAAAGGAGGTTCCTTTCAATTTTGACAAAGCTTGCATGGACAACTTTCTATGCTTGAAGGATGCTCTCACCACCACTCCTATCATCCGTGCTCCTGAATGGGCCTTACCCTTTGAAATCATGTGTGATATTAGTGATTTTTCTGTTGGTGCCATTTTAGGACAAAGAATTGACAAGAAACACCATGTCATTTATTATGCATCCAAGACCTTAGATGAGGCTCAGCAAAATAACACTGCCATTGAAAAAGAAATGCTAGCAATTGTCTATGCATTCAATAAATTTCACTCATATCTTGTTGGTTCAAAGGTTGTTGTTTACACTGATCATGCAGCCATTCGCTACCTCATGACCAAGAAAGTTGCCAAGCCTAGACTCATAAGATGGATTTTGTTATTCCAAGAATTTGATCTAGAAATCCTGGACAAAAAGGGATCTGAAAATGTCATGGTTGACCACCTAAGTAGACTTATCTGTAGCCCCATCGATGAAAATCCCATAAATGAATACTTACCCGATGACCAATTGCTCAAGGTAGACTCCCAATTTCCTTAGTTTGATGATTTTTGTGAATTATTTAGTTGCATGTGTATTGCATCCTGAATATAAGGGACACTCTAAAGCTAAATTTTTACATGACATCAAAAATTATTATTGGGATGAAACTTATCGTTTCAGACTTTGCATTGACGGTTTGTATCATTGTTGTGTTTCCCAAGCAGAAAGCATTGACATCCTAGAACAATGCCACTCTAGCCCCTGTGGTGGACATATGAGTTCCCAAAAAACCTCTAGAAAGGTCTTGCAATGCGGTTTCTATTGGCGCACCATCGTCAAGGACTCTTATGACTATGCTCTTTCTTGTGATCAATGTCAAAGGATAGGAAACATTTCCAAACGTGACCAAATGCCCCTAACATCTTGGCAAGAATTAGAGATCTTTCATGTCTGGAGAATCTACTACATGGGCCCATTTCCTTCTTCTTATGGGTTTTCTTACATCTTATTTGCAGTCGATTACATGTCCAAATGGGTTAAAGCTATTCCCACCAAAACATATGACTCCAAGCCCGTTAAAAAACTTTTCAAAGATATTATCTTCCCTAGATTTGGAGTCCCACACACCGTCATTTCTGACTGGGGATCCCACTTTCTAGAAAAAAGTTTTGAAGCGTTACTGAAAAAATATGGAGTCTACCAAAAAGTTACGACCACTTACCATCCTCAGACTAGTGGATAGGTTGAAGTATCCAATAGACAAATCAAATCCATTTTAGAAAAAATAGTGGGTCGCACTAGGAAAGATGGGACGTTAAAGATCAATGACGCTCTGTGGGCATACATAACAGCTTACAAAACACCCATTGATACTACCCCCTTCAAACTGATCTATGGCAAGTCATGCCACTTGACAATAGAATTAGAGCACAAAGCCAGCTGGGCCATAAATAGCTTAAACTTTGACCTTTCTTCTGCAGGAGAAAAACATCTTCTCCAAATGAATGAGCTTGATGAACTTAGAATGAGTGCCTACGAAAATGCTAGAATCTACAAAGACCGAACCAAAATGTGGCATGATGGTCACATCAAATGTAAGGACATTAGAGAAGGAGACCAAGTTTTAGTTTTCAATTCAAGATTAAGACTTTTTCCTGGGAAACATAAGTCAAGATGGTATGGCCCCTATATTGTCAAATGTGCCTATCCTCATGGTACATTTCTTATATGGGATAAAGTTTTAGGAGAATTTAAAGTTAATGGACATCGGCTTAAAAGATACATCACCACTGAAGACCTTGTTGCTTCAGATTCAAACAATTGTTCATCTTTGAAAGACCTGAACTTATTCGATCCAAGAACTCCCCTAGAATCCCAATGACTGATCCATCACTCATCAGGCTTCGACGTAAAACTAGACACTTATTAGGAGGCAACCCACTCATTTATTCTTTTCAAATTACTTCTAAATTTGTCTTAGCTAACACTTGTGTTTCAATTTTAGTTCTTGCTCACAAAATAAGAAAGAAAAAAAATCAAGAGCCAACTACTCCATCAGGCCTACCCTTACTCCCCTTGTTGTGGGCTTCACACTTTCCTTCGCCAGAATGATTTTTTCCCTCCATATCCAATTTAGGTTTTGCTCAGGATGAGCAAAAGTCTAAGTTTGCGGTGGAGGTGGGTGGTACGATTCTATTCCACCCCCTATATTTTCTTTATTTGTTTTATTTTTCCTTTTCATCTTTTTCATTAGTTATTTTAGGTTATGGCCCTTATCTAGTCGGCCAATTTTTCTCCTTAGTTGTAAAAATGCCATTATCTAGTCGACCCATTAATTAGACATATATCATTTTACCCCAAATTGAATTTAGTAAACTTTTTGCAAAGACTATTACAAATTTCCATGTCTGAAACCACCATGTCACCTAGGACCCCTAATAACATCACTCCTCAGAATAGTTGGCAAGTCAAAAGAATCGATCAGAACCAAGTATAAAAATTTCCCTATATTTAAGCAATGGATTATCTTGTTATAAAACTTGTATGATGTGATTTATAGGAATACTCTAACTAGAGCAATCACACTCTCTGACAAAAATATACGAAAAAAAAAATGAAAGTTATAAGCACAATAACATCTCTTCCTTCCCTCTATTTTTCTTCTAAAAAGAGAAGCAAAGAATCACCACTAGACAAAAATCAAGTCCGGGATGGCATGCTTTCCAAAATAAAAACTCCATACCCCACAAAGGGGTGTAACATCAAAAGATGCCAAAATTACACATGAAAAAAAAATTGGGACCAATATAGCCACAACTCCATAAATTCATATCCCAAGTCGAATAGAGGAGGGATCAATATATTTTTGTCACTTCTTTCTTTATTTTCACACCCCCAAATTCGTCCTATTCTTGTGCAATAACTAAAAAAAAGTAATAAAAATTGAGAGTGTCAAAGCAAAAGTAAGACGATGCCTATTTTTCTACAAATTCTTATTTTAGAAGCTAGATTTGATAATTGTTTTGATAGGGAATATAAAATTTTATGCTATGTGGTTCTAGGAGATTGGGTCACTTGGCCAAATTTTCAAAGTGAGGACTGTAGTGATGTTATTATGGTGAGGATGGCATATTGGGATTATAAATTGGACTTTATTTGTGATTTTATTTTCTTGAGTACAAGTAAAGATTCTAGTCTGGGGTATTTTGATAAATGTATATTTATCCCTTTATTTACATCTTTTAGATATCTTTCTAGGATTGTTTTGTTATTTATCTTCTTCATTTTTTTATTAATTGCATTAGTTTGGAATTTTCTATTTATTTAGAGTTTTAAATATATTTTTTTGTTTTTTTTGTAGGAAAATAGCTCATGAGTAAATTCCCCTAGAAGATATTTTGCTCAAATTCCCACAGTGTCTGACTTAAGTATATACCTTTCACCAAAATTGGTATAACTCCCACATACCAAGGCGTATTTTAATGTGCAAGTATGCGTTGGAAAGAGAATTCAATTATATACAGGAAAAATATATTTTCGGACCGCCTCCAATTTTATTACTGACCCAAAAGTACGCTCAAAATCACTACTGCGGGAAATTACTGCAAAAAGAATGCAAAGCAATCAATTGTTTCCTCTATTGACTAGATCCAGAAAGTTAGCAGCCACCGCCAGTCATTTCTTTGGCACTAAACCTAATGTATACCCCCCTCCTTCTCCTGTAAAAGGAGGGCCACTTCCTTCTGTTGGGGCATCTTGATTTTTCACTTTTGTACTAGCATTCTCGGAGCATCTTATTCTTGTATTCCCGTAGTTCAACAATAAAACAATTTTATTTCTTGAAGCATTGTTCATTCTAAGATTTTTCCATGACTCTTTTATTCTGCTTTAGATCTAGAACTCATTTTCTCCTTCCTTTAGTTCTGGAGCAAGGAATTAAGAACCTGGCCATTTCATTATCTCTAGCATAAGGATTAATTTCCTATTTTGGGCTAGACTATGGCCAAGGTAATTTCCTCCTCCATCTCCCCCTTATCCTCAACTATGAGCGAGTAGTTATATATCGAGGCAAGGGGAATAGCCCCTTAGTCATAGTTTCATTGAATTAGTTTTAATTGATTCCCTTAGACGACGATTAGTTTCTTAAATCGATAACCTAGCAAAGTAATTACTCTCTTAGATTCATGTGTTAACCCGGATGGAAATGACCATAGAAATCCGGATTTAGAATGATTAAACCAATTCGCATAGATATTTTGATATGACTGCAGATTTATCTCTTTTTGAATGAAGAACCAGGAAACATGAGCACCAGGACCAATGGGCTCAAGTGGAGTTCATCTTTTGTGTTTCTTTTGTGATTCATATGTTGTCGCCTATTGTCGATTAATAGTCAATTCACATTCTTATCATGGTAAAGGTGGTGAAAACCCCTAAATCCTCGATTCTCTTCCTTTGATTTCAATCACCGACTGTCTCATATGTCTTAGTTTTTAGTCTTTTCAATTCACAATAGTTTCTCATGCTAACAACAATCTTTGTTTACCTTTATGCAGGGCAAATAAAATTCTTGTTTAGTGCTTCTTTAATTTCTGAAATTTTTTTTCTTAGTGTAATCAATCATCACCAAAAATGACTTTTACATTCTCATTCAAAATCTGAAAATACAATAAACAAATAAATTAGTATTTCAAACAATTGGCTTAAGAAGAAATAATCTTAAAAAGTTGTCCTTTAGGATTCGACACTTTCTATACTAACCTTAACCAGAAAGTTAAAAGGTTTAAAGTCTAGGATTAACAATCTTAGTGATTGGTATGTTAAGCGACGCATATCATGCGGCCAAGAAGACAAAGCCATGATCGCGACCAAGACATTGTGTCGACTAACACTCAGCATGACCGGGCCTAACTCGGCACAGTCAGCCATAGGCCAAGGCCGCGATCGTGGTACACCAACACGACTACGACTGCAACATCAGCCTCGACTATGGTGTCTGTGTAGGACCGTGACTACGGAACAACCACCTCAACTACGAGATCTTCCTCGACTGCGGTGTCTACGTCGACCGCCACCCCCAACATGACCGTGCCCAGCCTGGCATGATCAGGTCGAGATCAGGGCTGCGACCGGGATAGGTACCACAACCACTCATTACATACACTCCAACTTCACCTATAAATATCGACCCCTCACGACCTGGGGAGCAGTTCCAAAGATTGGAAGGTCTCGTTCTATGGTTCTAAGATTTAGAGTTCTGCGTTCGGACATTTTTTTGGTTCCACATTGTGGTTTCGCACATTTTTAGTTCCCAAAGCCCCGTGGGTAATTTCCAAAGTCAGAAAGGGTTGAAGTTCTCATCCTACATCTATTCCTTCAATTTTCTTCCATCTACCACCATTTTCCACTAGATTCACCCATATCCTATCATTCCCAGCCATCTTCCACATATATACACCCACAATGGTGCTGTTTGGGGCAGAATCAAAGAGATAGGAGGCCAAGGAGTCCAGAAGACTAAGGCAGACGACCCAAAGATGAAATCCAACCTATATGGAGGCTAAGGAGCAAGAGCCACCTCTCCTCTATGGGCTAAATCTCTTCTTCTTCTCCTTTCTTCTATTGTTCTTGTTTGTGCATGTACAAACAAAGTTCTTCCATCTTTGTTTGGTGCCAACTATACTTGTCCATGGCTAGTTGAGATCCTTCTTGGCTATGTAGCCTATTTTGTGCATGTTTATGTACTTTTACCTTAATCAAGTAGTTTTATTTCAGATCTAGTATGTTTTCTATTCTATCTTCTCTTTCTGGTTATGATTGCTAGTTTGGTTGATCTCTTTCTTGCTTGAACTTCTATTTCTTCCTATATTGAGAGATTCATTGTAGCAATAGATAAGAGAGAGTAATTTGGATTGGAATCTGAAAGGAGGATAGTTCAAGGTGATCTATACAGAACCATAGACTTGGCCATGGCTGGGCCAAGCATGTCACGGTCGGGCCCACTACCAGGTTCTGCCATAATCACACATGTTCCTAGCACCTCAGAATATTCTAAACATGATAGGGTATCTAGAATAATATAGGATGTTGATTTGTCATCCTTGAGATGGGTTTTATGTCATTGATGGGATTTAGTCACGTGGCACAAAAGTGAGTGGGATGACCCCACAAGAATAGGTACCATAGTACGTACTATATTTGGATGTAGGTTGCTTGTTGTGGTGTTCAAGGGTTTCCTACACCTGAGAATAGGTGCATAGACTTCCCAACTTGTGGTTACATAGCTAGGAACTCCTTCTCTCTGATTAGTAGAATCCAACAGACTCTGTATTGTTTTCTTTACTTTTTTCTTGTTTTATTTCATGACAACCTGCTAGACTAGTTCTAGCTCCATACTTTTATCAACTATTAGATTGGTTTATTTGACTTAAGATAAAGATCTTAAGTGTCCTAAATGTCCCCACATCCCTATGTTCGACCCCGTATATCTACTCCAACCCCATGGTAAAGTTGCGGGGGTCCCTGAAGGTTTCGGGTTATAAATTTAAAGTTCGATCCTTCTAAGTCTACCTCCTTTCAGATGCGTGATTTAGGCTGCATCACTGACTCACTAGGAATGATACCCAAGTCTAACTCTTTTGATGCAAACACATTTTTGCCACCTTCTAATGAAATTTTTGGGAATCTAGATTTAATTTCTTGAAAATTAAAGGAAGATCTTCAACTTGATACATACATGTTTGACTATTAAATTGCCACATCACTGACATAGGGTGGTATGTAATGCATTCCTCCATGCTAGGAAAGATGATCAACAATTGAAAAGCATGAAAGGTCACACATCATCTTGAATTATCAAGGTAGAACTCCATCCACCCATAACAAATATGTATATCCTATAACAAGCAAGTCAATGAGCCATGCCTTAATGTAGCTGAAGGGGTTCACCCACCTGATTTCTCTTCGACAAAAACTTCTTATCCATGCTATAAGGATGATTCAAAGACTCTATCAATTTGGTTGGACCGATCCGTATTCCCAGATAAATTTGGAGAACTTAGAAGCATCCCCTTATCTTTCCATTCAGCTATGCTTCATCCAAGAACCTATACAACCCAGCTAGTATCAAATGATAATGATTTCCTTTTTCCATAGAGCAATCATGACTCTAGAAGCAACAACCATCAACTATTTGAGATTCTCTCTAAGAAGAACTCTCCCAACATGCTCAAAGTATACACCAACATGCAAGGCATATCAGGAGAATCCACATCATGACACACCTCACTCTTAAATGAGTCCAACATGGAGCCCATCTGAATGAAGATGTCATCAACAATCAACCATCGGGCCACTTGGAATTTCTACATGCTAAGAAGATGCCTCAACTCAGCAACCAATGTTGATTTTCCTTGACACCATAGGCCATATGTCATGTAGAGAAGTTAGGTGATCTTAACCACATCCTCCAAGGTGGGAGTCAGAATGACATCACCAAAATAGAAGGTATCATTTTTTTGGATCCCAGAAGTGGATCATTATCAACATCAAATCCCTTAACAGATGGATGTATGCCAGATTGTGAAGAGATTGGGTCATGCTAAAGCTTGCAAACTCGACCTCTTTAATCTCAGAAAGATTTGTGATACAATGACACAACAAAGATAAGTTGACGAGAGGACATCACAAGAGTGGGATCACTTAGATCATTCTCTTACATAACCACGAGTGGTAAAAGATAGGATGTGTTAAAAGGATGAAGTGTATAACTCTAATTATGGGGAAAACTCAACTCCAAAAATGGAGACTTCGTGTCCTTTTTCCTAATGGAATTGTATTGCATCGACGACCAATGTCGACTCACATCCTAAGTCTAAAAAGACTCTGATTCCAGCTCGATGGATCACCATGATCTACCACCTAATATCATCACACAGATACAGGCAATCTGCCAATCAACCAAGCATCTTCCAAAGATCAATATCAGAAATTTGATCAAGATTTCAAGATCACAAAACCTCACATTTCTAAAAATGAAACTCAAATTTTATTTAAATTTTAAAATAGTTTACAAATACCTGATTTTTCTTGTAGAAAAGGTAAATACTTCATGGAGTAAAATGCTAAAGTCAAGCATCTACTTCTTCATCTTCTTCTTTAGCCATTAAGTCAAACACTTGGTCTAAGGCCAATCATCAGTAGAAGAAGACCCTGAAGATTGATGCTCACTACATTCGTTTGTGTGAATGCTATGGCTAGACTACCAGTGACCAGATGACAAGCTCTCTAAAATCACCTCAACAATGAAGGCATCATTTCTATGCCTACTGGAGCCTGACCCTACACCAGCTATAGGCTAATCTGCACTCTGAATGGGGACATTTGAAGAAATCCCCCATGCATGGGAAGATCCTCGAAAATGTTAATTGCGCTCATAGCCCAGTGGGACACTCAAGCAAAAGAGTCCTCCCAGAAGCCTCATTTGTCTCTACAAAGGATTTGTTACAGCCAAAGTCACGTGGGAAGTGACATCAGCTTCCACTGTTCAAATCTCGATGGGGCCGCAAGCTGTAGAAGTTGTGAAAGCCACTAGTATCAATTGGTGGATAAAGCACAACCTCAGGTGCAGAAACTGCCTCAACCAACAATACTACCTCAAGAGGGGGTAGATGATGAAACTCATACCCCTGATCATTCTGCTCCGTAGTTGAATCATAATCAATCAACTATAAAGAGAACACATGTCAAATATAATGAAAGTAGACACAAAAGTAGGATCAAATTCTAACACTCACCATAGGTGGATGTAGGATCCAATCATACATCTCTCTAGAAAAGAGGAGTTGACCATGTGTGTAATAACACCCTAAGTACTCATCATGTTCCATCTTCCCATACATCAGCTCCCATATAGTGTGATGGATCCCGAGCCCAAAATGAACTAGCCCTGATAGAGGGTCAAAAGGGATATTCTAGCCAAAAACCCATAGACGAGTTGAATACTCACCCATATACAACATGCTCCCAGACGGAGACACGAACTAGATTCAGAAAGCATCCAAAGCGAGTGCCTCAAATTAGGTCATACAAGAAGTTGTTGCCTCACCATACTAAAACCTAAAGAAGATCCTAAATAAGGCCTGGGAAAAGTAGAGGATTTATAGTCAACTAAAGTATAAGTGCACAATAAAATATAGTGACAAAAATACTACATATATCTCAGCAACGATCATCATATCCATCTCGCATCTCCACTGCTCATATGACACCCTACTAGCACAACCGGCCCAGGAGACATATAGGAAGGGAGGCATACATATACCCTTTTGAGCCACTCAAAGTGATGAATCTATTATTTAAAAGTGCTCATAACCCCACATCTGCAACAAAAGAAGCGTTAGACAAAATCATCTACTGTAGATATTGAAAAGAAAACAAAAAGAAGTAAAAGCTTACTGCAATCAAGCCTACTAAGCCTTGATAACTTTTTGCAGCCTAGACCTTATCTCCTTTGAAGTTACCCAAGAAAAATCTCTACAAATGCATCAGTAGATGGGCATACACCCTACCACCATAGTCAAAGGAAGAAACAACATTCAGATCTAGAAGAAAGTAGAACTGACGGACATCTCATCTATTCCTAGAATAAGTTCTAAACAAGCAAGAAGTAATCAGGACAAATAGGAAGACATGGACTTGCATGGTTGCATAGAAATTGATCACCAGTGCCTCACTGATCACCCTCATAAAAGATGGTGCCTATATCCATGTAAATCAGATTTTAGACTTCAAGGAAATCTCAATATCTCTGAGGTTGACTCCTAGAATCCCATCCATGCGGTAGCGGCCCCACTCTTGTCAGTCAGGTAGAGCACTAATAAGAGTCCCACCACACTCTCACCAAGTGATCCTGACAAACTCACTCAACGTGATTCCTAGCTTGCCAAAGGCTAAATGAAAAGTACTGGTCTTTATACGGAAGTTCTCAATCAAAAGAAGGAGATATGATCTATCTGTGGTCTCACACTGACTAATGCTCCCAAATTCAGTCATATACAATAGTCTCTCTACTCATCCACCAGGCTCTCATATAGATACCCAATCTCATTCTAACGAGTCTACTAGTAAATGTTATAAAATCCAATACCCTAACAAAATAAAGCAGGGGATAAAGCATAATCATCGTTACAGGGTGAAAATTACTGATTCAAGCTCGATAAAGTAGAAAGAAATAACAAGGATCCAAGTTTCCAAGTTGTATTGCATCAACTTCTTGATAATCTTGATGATGCAAATTCATACATAACATGCTCAGATGATGGATGAATTTCTTAACAGGGAACAATTCCCACTTAGTCATGCTCACACTGCCATGACACATGCCCAAGGAAGACTTTGGTTAGAATATTCATAGAGTAGACATAATCACAAATCAAAATGGTAGATACATATCATGGATACGTCTTTACCCCTATGCCATCACTGCCATCTTGATCAAGAGGATCCTCCTCATTCTAGTCATGAGCAACCATCTACACCACACTAATGACAATGTCTAGGCCTTTCCACAACATCTGAAATCAACTCGATCAGACAAAAGAATGACAAAGAAAATAACTAAATAGCAAATTTAGTCAGATCGCAAAAGAGAATGCGAATATAGGTCATTTTTACCCTCCACACAATGAAGAATGCTGGGAAGAAAAAAAACTAGATCTTGCCATCAAGGATCAAAATAGCTAAACTAAAGTGCAAAAATGAAAGCTATACCTTCCCCAAGAAAGATTTAGCTGGAAACCACACTGAACCATCATCAGAGAGGACCACCATAGGGATCCCTATTCAATTACACCACCACCCAAACCATAGGACCAATGATTAGAGGATCACCCCAATCTGCTGGCTCTGAGCTAGCAGATCACATTGTCTGTCAGGCTTGCTTCTCTCTCCTCTTGTGACAACCACTACCACTATGGAATGCCCTGAGTTAATTATCATTGCCACTGCCACTAGTACAAGAAGAGAAAAAATGGGAAGGGTGTTCGACCCTCGTCCCATTCCCATTATTTTGAAGATAAAAAAACTAATTAAAAATTTACAAATAGTTCACTAGATTATTTTATAAATTTCCAAAACCCTAAAAAAAGTTAATATACAAAAGATTGGTAAAAATAAAAAAAAGGTTAAGTCATGACTCCAAAAAAACCAATGATCCTTTTTTCTAAAATCGTCACCAGATCTACCTATGATTAATCAGGGTCCTAGACTATGACCCTAAACTAATCCAACCATAGTTTTATTTCCCAATCAATCAGGGTCTTGAACTGTGACCCTAAACTAAACTAGTGACGCTTCAACATGCAATCTTTTAGGGTCTTCGCTCACAAACTTAAACTCAACTATATAAAACCTCATTTCAATACATTTCTAGGGTCTCAGATAATGACCCTTAAACTGAGCCTACACAAAGCTTCACAACTCATTTTCTAATATGTTTTGGACCACGACCAAGACCTTGTTGGGTTTTAGGGGAGGCAGAGAAGGCAGCGGAAATAAAAATTTCTCCCCAAAAACCCAGAACAAGGAAACGCGTCAACGTCTATATAATAGGAAAGGATGGTTTGTGGAATCATACCTTGTCCTGAGGCTTGCTCGGTGACAATACCTCGCGCCTTGCATGGTCTTCAACTCCGGTCTTGGACGGTGTCTGTGCAGCTCCTGGTCGCACCCGGACTGATGACTCCTCTAACCGAACTGTCGGGATTGACAGTTGTCCTCCTGAGCGGCAGAAACCTCCCGCCTCTGAAGTAGTCCACATGGACCACCTGGAACTCCACACTCCTTGTCCCACAAGGAAGTGGAAGGAGTTGCACCCTCATGTTGATGTACTAGTCTCCAATACACTCTCCTGCCTCTAGTTGCAACTACAGTTGTCTTTCCCTTGCTGCACCTCCCTTTACGGGAAGCACTTGCTCGGGCTCTCTCTCGGTTACCAAAACCAGAGAGAACGACAACTTTGCAGAGCAACTGGTTGCATTGAGTTGTACTTTGAGAAGTCCCCAATACCCCTATATATAGGAGGGTCATGGGACAGGGTTCTCTGTCCCCGTCAATATGGGACTAAAGCAAGAGTAGAAGGGTTCAAGATTTTCCACAAAAAAGCAACCAACTCGCAACCTGAACTGATCGGTTCACAAGTGAACCGGTCGGTTTGGGACCTGAACCGGTCGGTTGGAACACCAACCGATTGGTTAGGACCCATGAGCCGATCGGTTCATTTCTGAACTGGTCGGTTCGTGGTCATGATCAGTTCTCGATTGATTTTCCTTCTTTTGTTTCTAATTGGTATCGAATACCAATCCTTGTTCCAATCAAATTGGGCAAGTGAAACACAAGGAAAATTCTCACCGACCTGACTTTCCCAACTTGCTCGGTTGCACCAGTTGAACCAATCGTTTCAACACTTGAACCGATCGTTTCACTCTGACCATGAGCCGATCGACTCAACACTTGAGTCGACCGGTTCAGCAACCTCAGCCGACCGGTTCAACACTTGAACCGATCGGTTGGGAGTACAGGTTGTGCAGAATCAGTCAAAAGCAATTTCAATCAATCTGATACTCCAATCAATATGTCCAACTCCTTGAAAAATATGATATTGAGCTATCAATTGATTGAGTGTTTAATTGAGCTACTAAACTCCTTTAGTAATCAATCTAAACATTGTTTGTGGACAAAACTCCTCTTCCAAGTGAAATCCTATGTGTGTGACCCTGCAGGTCCATTTCACGTTGGCAGTGAAAGTCCATAACACTTATGACTTCACAAGCAAAGAGCGGTGCCTAGTCACACATCAGTGCTGCCCAAGTGAAAGTAGAAAGTTGGAGAACAACTTTCAATTCTACAATCCGTTAATGGTGTTACAATGAATGTATAATTCCTTTGTCACTGATATCCCGAATGAACTCGAGGCATGGAACAGTCATCCTGTCAACGTTCATTCACATTCTTGATCTCAGAGTAGATTGAACGAGATATGTATGACATCAATATCACATACTGATTCACACATGCGTGCGAACGCCTATCTCAATCCTACTCATCAAGTGGCCTTGGATATCAAACTCCTTCAGGAGGGACAAATCCCATATCTATCACTCACCCCTCAAAAGCCCCATGTGTCAAAGCCACCCAATCATCACCTTTATAACAACCCTTGTTTCAGGACTGCGTTTGATGGTCAAAGTGTGCCCAACGACATGTGTTGAGTGTAGTGATTTCAGGTCTAAGAATCACACTCACCACCATCACTGTGAGTACTGACTGTGACTACCATGTCATGGTTCCATGTGTCAAACTCACAGTCGGTCTGTCCGGTACACTTGTTCTCTAACAAGTACCTATGTGTTTGGTTTGATATCTCTATATCATGACTAATGAGATTTTGTCATCAACCAACACCACAATCTAGTCTTGTGCGTCATTGTTTTCTATCTACCTTCCACAACGACATCCGACTAGGGACATAACAAGAATGTACAAACTCTTAGCATCTGTATGATCTCATCGTTCAGGTCATGAACCTGAAGGCATACGTCATTGAGTAATGTCATTCTCTAGACATTCAATCTGTTCTATCACTATCTCATATGACTGAACCAGAACGAATTGAAAGCTTGCCTTTGATGTTTATCAAATCAATCTTAATGTATCCCACCAATCATCCCATGATTGGCTCTCAGGGCATACATACCAATAGACTCCCACTTGCACTGCGAGCCAATCACCCTTGAATCATATTCATAGTGGTCTTCAAGCATGTCCTACATGTTACTGTGCTCTAGTGCTATCAATGTGAGTAATGGAAACACCTTGCCAAAGTCAGTATAAATTGCATGTCTCTCATCTCTTCATTGTACGTCACACGAATGAGATGGAGTTGTCGTAATATGCAATCTAGTATTCCTTTGCTAACCTTTAGCCACATTGCATGATCAAGGATTCCATACTTGTCATCAATGAGCGGATTATCTATAAGTTCATCTCATGAACTTCCAGATCCATATAGTATCCAATGTTGTTCTCTAACACATAGATACTCGGCATTTCCTTTCAAATGGTTTTATTGGAACATTTCCAATTATCAACAAACTTTCACTTTTATACATCCTATGTATATTTTGTGATTAATTTTTTTTTGTCCTTTCGGAAGTTCGCATCAATGTAACTCTTTACATCGAACTCTTACTTATCTCCATAGAACTAGTACTTCACAAGTACTTATCAAGTTCTCATGGTATTCCAATAACCCTTACTGGAAGTAGACAGACATCCACTCATCATGTCCCACATACGAGTCATCAGGATGAGCATATCATATTGTCATGTCATACATACAAGATGATGAATGCATTTTGTTCTTGCCATGCAAGATAATGGGATGATTACATACATGATAGATCGATATCTATTCTTAGTGTTCACATTATTCATAAGAATTGGACACTTGGCCTTGGGATACTAACTCCATGTAGCATGGACAAGTTTTCTCCCACTTAATCTGTGCATACTGAACCCTTCAGTACAAATTGCCAATGTATGCTTTCTCTTTTCAGGTCAAGAGATTTTTTAAGAACTATCTCTATAGATCTCTATTCCTATCACATAGGAAACATCTCTATCTTCCTCAAAGATAATTTCCACTTTTGGATTTCCATTCTAGAACATTTTCATTTCACATCAACATGTGGAATGTGAATACGCTCCCACTAAATCACATATCCCTTCTTTATCTTTGACATATCAGTCAAACCCTTTGACTATATCATCAAAGTAAAGATCCAATTCTGAGTTTCTTGTACTCAATCAATCACATTGATTAGTCCATTGTAACTTATAGACTTCATTTGCATTTATGGATTCATAAACCTTATAGGTTGTGTCACATACACATCCTTGTTTTATTCCTCATAGGAATGTAGTTTTCGTATCCATATGCCAAATGTCTTAGTCATTAAGTTGAAACCAACAAGCATCATCCTTCTCAAAATTTTATCCATGTATCTTAACACTTAAGATTCATTTGCACTTATGGATTTCATCCAATGAGTGCTACCATCAAGGTCATGCCTTATGGTTCATATGGATTTCATTTAGGATGTAATGGTCATAAACCATAACTCAAAATTTGGTTCCTCATATTCATCTAGATAGTTAACTCATCACATGAACAACTTATCACATAGATAATTGAGGTGTATCTGTCAAGGATATAAGAACTCACAACTCCTGGTGATTCTCAATGTCCTTTATTAGTGTGGGGTATTCATTTATTAAGAAGAATTCAGTTATTTGATAATCATTCTCTAACTCCTTAGAGTATGATTCCTTCTTGATTTAGACATCACCATGCCTTAATCATGAGTTCACTATGATACATTATCATAATCACTCATAAGGATCTCAAACATTTGGTCCAAGTATTTCATTAATTGATCTCATCAAGAATTAACACTTTACCGAATTTGCACTTCATCTATGATAATCTTGAACTCTTCAAGATATTCATATTGGTATTTCTCTAAACACCTTTTTGAAGTATTAGCATTTACTCCAATAGGTATGTAAATACATCACATGTATTATACCTAATAGAACAATCAGTCTCCCACTACCATTAGTGAAGATTGATTAATCATGTACAAGAGATTCATGTCTCTTACTGGATCTCTAACCAAAAGAGTCTAGATTTATCCATCATATGGAAACTAGAAATGAATTTCTCATGATTGATGCTAATTTGATTGTTTGAGTTATCAATAACTTTAGGTATCATTTTATCTTATGCATACCATGTATCACAAGATAAGCAAGGCATTGCCACAAAGATCATATCTTTAAGATTGAAACATCAACTTTATTAATTGCCATCATTGTCATACAATATGCAAAAATAAAGTGTTTCTATCTATTGGCAATATATGAAATAGCAGTTCTCAACTCTATTTCGTGCCCTTTAGGCTGAAATAAACTGAAAGGTACTCCTATCTATGGCAGCAACACTTGCTCCAATGATGGGTACTCCTTTCTGGGTCCTTTCACAAAGGCCATCACTTCTTTGTGGATATTGCATATCATATATGACATATCCATATCTTAATATCATATACCTCAGATAAAGAAGAGGTTCATTTCATGATACCTTAGGTGGAGATCTCCATCCCCTCCTTTATCTTCTTTTGTTCTTCTAAATATAGAGGGCAATTCCTCATACACCCTTTCCCCATGTGCCTTGAGGCTGAAGACGGCTTGGATTGCTGGCTAGCATCAGAACACTTCTTTGATTTGCCCTTGTCCTTGCCCTTAAGAATTACCTTTTCTTTGATCACATCAAAGATTATGGTTCATCTTTGCCTCTACTGTTCTCAACATGTCCAACAACTCTGTCAATGCTTGTCAAAGTTGTTCATGTTGTAGCTTATCATGAATTGTATGATTCTTGCAACATTTGCAGTATCATACCAATAGCCAACTCTTGGCTCAAAGGGAATCCTTCTTAGTCAGGTTTTCCACATACCCAATCACATTGAGTGTGTGAATACCTTACTGGATCTCCTTCTGTCATGACATACTAGGACAGTGTCTTGGAGACATCATATGTCTCATGTTGTCTATGCAACTCATAGTTCAGAGAACACAACATCAGGCACTCCTCATCAATGTATTCCTCGATATGCTTCCATAAGCATACTTTCAGCCATTGATGTGGTGGGATTGAGTTTATCTGCTCTTGGTATAACTAGGACTTAGAGCTTTCGCTCTTTGAGAACACTTATCATCATCCTAACCAATCATGGAATTATTCCCATTTAATTTGTTGGTCTCAAAGGCCGGTCACAAATAAAGTGATTTGTTGATAAACCATTTATTTTAACAAAAGGAAATATATGCAATTTTAGTCCAAAACTCTTTTGACTTATTTGATTGATTTGAAAATTTTACGATATAATTGGGCCTTTAATTAATTATCGTTCCCACTATTTTAGTTCAAATTGATAGCCCTCACCATCAATTTGGAAGATTGCAGCGTACAACCTTCTAGTGAGCAAGATCCTGAAATCCTCTAAGCCATGGACCAGCTAGGGCTGTCACCTACAACATAGATATCTCAGGTAGGGAACTCTTGCCAATTGCATCATATGCAACTCATGATAAGATGTCATATTCAACTCCTTTCCATGATCATCTCCATGCCTCAAGGTGCTAGATCCTATCTAGGTCACCTTGTTAAGTCTGACCCAAAGCAAACACGATGAACATGCACCCTGCTAGGGCAGACCCACACATTCATCCTTCAAGCTTCCACGAGATAGACGGTGCACCACACTAGGGCATGCCCACACTTGGTTGATCAAGCTTTTCACGTGTGTCGCATTTGGAAGGCATCAAAACTTAATATTTAATGAGGAATTTGGTTTTTATATACTTATACATATCCAATCACCACAATAAATAGTATGTATCATATACATGCTATATCCCACAAAACATGCACAAACGATAAAAGCGATGATTATGGCCATCCTAATGTGATTCCTCGAGCCAAGAGGAATCATGGTCATCTAGGTCTACATCACATGCAACCTTTACAAGATGAACTCTGTGCTTTGCCTTCGGAGTAGATCAACTCGTCACATGATTGACTTTCTCATTTTGGCTCAGTCATCTGGGTGCCACCAACCGATCGGTTGGCTCCTCCAACTGATTGGTTCGCCTGGTCGTCGTGCATCTCTTCATGTCCACCACCCGGTCATCTCGCTCCTCGAACTGGTCATCAACCGATCGGTTCACTCCTTGAACCGATCGTCTGGAACGTCAACCGATCGGTTCACGCCTTGAACTGATCATCTCAGCTGTCGTCTGGATGTCTGCCTTAAGGAAATAAAATCTATCCTATTATTACATTGCTTTAAAAGGGAAACCCCGAGTTACATTTTGGGGAAGCAAAGGTAGGAAAGAATCTTGAATTATTTCGAGTTACATCAGGAATAAGAGAGGGAAGATCGGTGCGCAGACCAAGATGCAAGCAACCACAAACAACCATACACAGATAGGGTTTATTGGCCATAACCACACTATACATCCACCACAAAACTAGTTTAAGGGCGCCGCGTATCGAGTGCATTAATGATACATATCATATATGTAATTTGGGATTTGTGGATTTAGGATTGGACATGCATAAAGCCAATATTATTCGCATCGTATGCAATAAATAAAGGCGACAAACCAAAATCGATCATATCGATATTCCTAAAATATAGAGCAGTTGATGTGGCTCTGATACCACTGTTGGGTTTTAGGGGAGGCAGAGAAGGCAGCAGAAACAAAAATTTCTCCCCCAAAACCTAGAACAAGGAAACGCGTCAACGTCTATATAATAGGAAATGATGGTTTGTGGAATCATACCTTGTCCCGAGGCTTGCTCGGCGACAATACCTCGTGCCTTGCGCAGTCTTCAACTCCGGTCTTGGACGGTGTCTGTCCAACTCCTGGTCACACTGGGACTGATGACTCCTCTCACCGGACTATCGGGATTTACAGTTGTCCTCCTGAGCGGAAGAAACCTCCCGCCTCTGAAGTAGTCCACACAGACCACCTGGAACTCCACACTCCTTGTCCCACAAGGAAGTGGAAGGAGTCACACCCTCCTGTTGATGTACTAGTCTCCAACACACTCTCCTGCCTCCAGTTGCAACTGCAATTTTTTTCCCTTGCTGCACCTCCCTTTGCGGGAAGCACTTGCTCGGGCTCTCTCTCAGTTACCAAAACCAGAGAGAACGACAACTTTGCAGAGTAACTGGTTGCACTGAGTTGTACTTTGAGAAGCCCCCAGTACCCCTATATATATAGGAGGGTCATGGGACAGAGTTCTCTGTCCCTGAAAATATGGGACTAAAGCAGGAGTAGAAGGGTTCAAAATTTTCCACAAAAAAGCAACCAACTCACAACCTGAAACGATCAGTTCACAAGTGAACCGGTCGGTTGGGGACCTGAACCGGTCACTTGGAACACCAACCGATTGGTTGGGACCCATGAGCTGATCGGTTCACTTCTGAACCGGTCGGTTTGTGGTCATGATCAGTTCCCGGTTGACTTTCCTTCTTTTGTTTCTAATTGGTATCGAATACCAATCCTTGTTCCAATCAAATTGGGCAAGTGAAACACAAGGAAAATTCTCACCGACCTGACTTTCCCAACTTGCTCGGTTGCACCAGTTGAACCAATCATTTCAACACTTGAACCGATTGTTTCACTCTGACCATGAGCCGATCGACTCAACACTTGAGCTGACCGATTCAGCAACATCAGCTGACCGGTTCAACACTTGAACTGATCGGTTGGGAGTACAAGTTGTGCAGAATCAGTCAAAAGCGATTTCAATCAATCCGATACTCCAATCAATATGTCCAACACCTTGAACAATATGATATTGAGCTATCAATTGATTGAGTGTTTAATTGAGCTACTAAACTCCTTTAGTAATCAATCTAAACATTGTTTGTGGAAAAAACTCCTCTTCCAGGTGAAATCCTATGTGTGTGACCCTACAGGTCCATTTCACGTTGGCAGTGAAAGTCCATAACACTTATGACTTCACAAGCAAAGAGCGGTGCCTAGTCACACATCAGTGTTGCCCAAGTGAAAGTAGAAAGTTGGAGAACAACTTTCAATCCTACAATACGTGAATGGTGTTACAGTGAATGTATAATTCCTTTTTCACTGATATCCCGAATGAACTCAAGGCATGGAACAGTCATCCTGTCAACGTTCATTCACTTTCTTGATCTCAGAGTAGATTGAACGAGATATGTATGACATCAATATCACATACTGATTCACACATGCGTGCGCACTCCTATCTCAATCCTACTCATCAAGTGGCCTTGGATATCAAACTCCTTCAGGAGGGACAAATCCCATATCTATCACTCACCCCTCAAAAGCCCCATGTGTCAAAGCCACCCAATCATCACCTTTATAACAACCCATGTTTCAGGACTGCGTTTGATGATGTCAAAGTGTACCCAACGACATGTGTTAAGTGTAGTGATTTCAGGTCTAAGAATCACACTCACCACCATCACTGTGAGTACTGACTGTGACTACCATGTCATGGTTCCATGTGTCAAACTCACGGTGGGTCTGTCTGGTACACTTGTTCTCTAACAAGTACATATGTGTTTGGTTTGATATATCTATATCATGACTAATGAGATTTTGTCATCAAACAACACCACAATCTAGTCTTGTGTGTCATTGCTGTCTATCTACCTTCCACAATGACATCCGACTATGGACATAACAAGAATGTACAAACTCTTAGCATCCGTATGATCTAATCGTTCAGGTCATGAACCTGAAGGCATACGTCATTGAGTACTGTCATTCTCTAGACATTCAATTTGTTCTATCACTATCTCATATGACTGAACCAGAAAGAATTGGAAGGTTGCCTTTGATGTTTATCAAATCAATCATAATGTATCCCACCAATCATCCCATGATTGGCTCTCAGGGCATACATACCAACAAACCTATAACTAGACAATGAGCCTTGTCATGAACAAGCTTATAGACCCTTTTATCTTTCCATATGAGGTCTCTACTCACGAATAAGGACTAGAATTGAGATGGCATTTAGTGCAAAACCATTTGTTTGATCCTAGATCATGAATAGGATTATCAACTTTGCTTCCATGCATACATCTTCTGACAATTACAGATCATGACTTGAATTGAATTGCCAAACACACCTCACGACCTTGAGTTATGGAAAAATATTAATTTAATCACACGGACAACTAATGGATACAGTAACTTGGAAGAAACGTTACCTTAAATCTAAAAGCTTGTCTGAAAATCAAAATTGCTAAATCTTGACTAGCTAAGCCCTATCCTGGTAGGCAAAATCCCCACATTGTTCCTTTTAAGAGTTCTAGTCCTGACTCTAAATCATCTGATGCTAAAAAATGAAAAAGAAATCAAACTAAAGATGTATAAGTTGTTGGGTTTTAGGGGAGGCAGAGAAGAAGCAGAAACAACAAAAATTCTCCAAAAACCCAAAAAAAAAGAAATCGCGTCAACGTCTATATAATAGGAAAGATGGTTTGTGGATGGATACCTTGTCCTGAGGCTTGCTCGGTGACAGTACCTTGTGCCTTGCACGGTCTTCACCTCTGGTCATAGACGGTGTCTGTGCAGCTCCTGGTCGCACCAGGATTGAAGACTCCTGGTCTCACTGGGACTGTCGGGATTGACAGTTGTCCTTCGTGCGACAGAGGTCTCCCGCCTCTACAGTCGTCCACACGGACTGCCTGGAACTCAGATCTCCTTGTCACACAAGGAATCAGAAGGAGTCGCACCCTCCTGTCAGTGTACTAGTTGCCAACACACTCTCCTTCCACCAGTCACTTTCTGCAGTTGTCCTTCCCTTGTTGTGCCTCCCTTATCAGGTAGCACTAGCTCGGGCTCTCTCAGTTACCAAAACTAGTGAGAACGACAACTTTGCAGAGCAAATGGTTTGCACTAAGTTGTACTTTGAGAAGCCCCCAATACCCCTATATATAGGAGGGTCATGGGACATGGTTCTCTATCCCGAGCAATATGGGACTAAAGCACGAGTAGAAGGGTTCGAGATTTTTCACAAAAAACAACCAACTACGCAACCTGAACCGATCGATTCAACCCTGAAACGATCGTCTGGACCCTCCTGCCGATCGGTTGGACATTCCAGCCGATCGTTTGGATCCATGAGTCGATCGGTTGGACACTCCAGTTGATCAGCTCGTGATCCTGGTTCAACTCAAATTGACTTTCCATGTTTGTTTCTAACTAATCAATATTAGTCCTTATCCAAATAAAATTTGATAAGTGAAATGAAACGGAAGTTTCTCACCAATCTCACTTTCCCAACTCGCTCGGTTGCACCAGTTGAGCCGATCGGTTCAACCCTTGAACCGAGTGTTTCACTCTGGCCATGAGCCGATCGGTTCACTAGTTGAGCTGATCGGTTCACCAAGCTCAGTCGATCGGTTCATCACGTGAGCCGATCGATTGGGAGTGCAGATTGTGCTGAATCAGTCAATCGTAGTTTCAATCAATCTAATACTCTAATCAAGCTTCCCAACACCTTGAACACTATGATACTGAGCTATCAATTGATTGAGTGTTTAATAGAACTACTAAACTCATTTAGTAATCAATCTAAACATGTTTGTGGACAAACTCCTATTCCAGGTTAAATCCTATGTGTGTGTGACCCTGTAGGTCCATTTCACATTGGCAGTGAAAGTCCATAACACTTATGACTTCACAAGCAAAGAGAGGTGCCTAGTCACACATCAGTGCTACCAAAGTGAAATAGAACGTTGGAGAACAACTTTTAATCCTACAATCCATGAATGGTGTTATAGTGAATGTATAATTCCTTTGTCACTGATATCATGAATGAACTCAAGGCATGGAACAATCATCCTCTCAACATTCATTCATTTCCTTGATCTCACAGCAGACTGGGTGAGATGTGTGTGACATCAATATCACATATTGATTCACACGTGTATGAGCATGCCTTTCTCAATCCTACTCATCAAGTGGCCAAGGACATCAAACTCCCTCAGGAGGGACAAATCCCATATCTATCACTCACCCCTCAAAAGCCCCATGTGTCAAAGCAACCCAATCATCACCTTTATAACAACCCATGTTTCAGGACTGCGTTTGATGATGTCAAAGTGTACCCAACAACATGTGTTGATTGTAGTGATTTCAGGTCTAAGAATCACACTCACCACCATCACTGTGACAGCTGACTGTGACTACCAAGTCATGCTTCCATTTGTCACTATCATAGTGGGTCTGCCTGGTACCTTGTTCTCTAACAAGTACCTATGTGTTTGGTTTGATATCACTATATCATGACTAATTAGATTTTGTCATCAACCAACACACAATCTAGTCTTTAGTGTTATTGATGTCTATGGTTATTTCCACAATAACAACCGACTAGGGACCAAACAAGAATGTATACTCTTATCATCTGTATGATCTCATCGTTTAGGTCCTTAACCTAAAAACATACGTCATTGAGTAAAATCATTCTTTAGACATCTATCATGTTACACTATCATCTCAGAAATAGTTTAAACATATAGATTGGAAATTGCCTTTATTATTATTCAAATCATTTACAAAGTATCCCATTACAATCATCATATGACTTGCTCTATGGGCATACATACCAACAGAGCATACATACCAATATAGGAAAGGGGATGTCTACTCTTTTTCTCCAAGAACTATTTTTCAGGCATGGAAGTTGCCACTATCTTCAACAATTATGCACTCTTGATCATTCATGCCTCACTAACAAGCTAAACAAACATCCACTTTTTCACATTCACCTTTTTCTTGCTAAGGCATAAGTTTATGGGAGAATAATGCATGCTAAATTCAAGAACTGGAGTAGTGATGAGAGACAATTTTACGGCAGATAAACCTCTTCTAGATCATTAGACCTTTAGGGAAACAAATGATGGATCTAACACATGGATTTCCTAAGCCATAGGTTGTCCTTACTATAAGAATTAATTTATTTCCAATCTTTCCTCACTAATCAGCTTTAGAAGGAAGAGATATCACACTCATTTTCCACCCCATACAAAGTTTGTCAAAAGGTCCATGATGAGTCCAACCTTTTTGTCCTTTCACGATCAGAAATGGGGGTCAGACTTGGATCAAGCTTGTGATTATCACTTTTATCTAGAACCTAGCCTTTATAGGGGATACATATTTGTTGGTATGCATGACCAAAGAGATAATCATATGATGATTGTAATAACATGTCTTATATACGATTTGATTAATAATAAAGATAATCTTCCAAAAAAAATTTATTTAGATATGAGACAATGATTTAACATAATAAATGTCTAAAGAATGATATTTGATAACGCCAAATTTTGTTATGTTTTAGACTATTTTTCTGCTATCAAAACTACCATTTTAAATTATTTTCCTCTCTTTTATATGTACTTTCGCAATAATTGGCCAAACGACGCTCTTAATACAATATTTCCAACTTTTGTAGAGTTTTCCTACAATTTTGACCCGATTGTCATCAATAAGGCCGTCCCGGCCCACAAGCAAGTTCCACCTGCATCGGCCTTCCAGATGGCCGATACGATCACTGCCCGATATGATGAGCGCAACGCACTGACGCGCAGCATGAGGATGTCGCGCAAGAAGAAACTGGCGGGTGATACGTCTTTTACCCGACAGGGAGCTGAGGCTTGCCACGACAACTAAAGATTGTGGCGCGACACAGGCCAGCCGCCGACAGGCACCGCTCGTCATGTGACCAATAGCCGACATCCTTGTGTCGGGCGATACCTATATCGCCGTCACTGACTCCAAGATGAAAAGGGGGTATATTGGCGCCCTGAGCACCATAACTTCCCCAAACCACTGCCTATAAATAGCAGCTACAGGAAGCTAAAAATACAGGTCAGAACCCTGCGCAAGTCACCTCAGGAAAACTACAAGGAGTGAGTGTATCGTGCCCCAGTGATGTGTCGGGAGATCCTAGGTGAGCTCTTCTCCATCCCGAGAGGGAGGTGAACGGTTCACTTAGTATCGTCCCGAGCGACATTGCAGGCCGATATTGACCGACATGGATCTCCGACCTAAGTGACCGATACTAGATGCACCGGCTAGCCCGACACGATACCCAACCCGATACGCCTCACCCGTCACGGCTTGTCGCCCGAGAGGGTGCCGCCCGACATGAGCGTATCGGGCCAGGGACTTCATATGATGCAATCTGCCCGTCACAGCGTGCCACCTGAGAGGGTGTGCCACCCGAAATGGTTGTATCAGGTTGGGCTCCTACCCAGTATCGGGCTGGAGGGTCCGCTGTATTCTGTCGTCCTTCTATATCAAGAAGGCGATACCTATATTTATTTCTGTCATTTAATTCTTTTACTTCCGCATTGCAATCAACCCTTTTGTATGTTAATAGAAATAGAAGAGTTTAATTATCTGATGTTGTATGCTTGGCACCCTTGTTGGATGATCTCTATGTTTAATATCTAAACTCTAGCTTGCACGTTGGATCGCGTTCCGATTAGCTACCAAATTATGTTTTCCCGTCACAACAGCCTTGAGAGAGGTATTGTGGCTCTAGTGTTTGGTCCGATTCGGGAGTACGAGAGTGCCCAAAATCAGAGTTGCTTTAGTAACATTCCACTCTAACTTAAAGTCCAGCAACCTCGAGAGTGGTGTTGATGATTGGTTAGAGGTACCCGCTCTGAGAGGAGGGGTACATGATGTTCCTGTTGCTGCTTGTTTTACCGAAGTTTTCTCCTTCGTACCTTGCATTACCTTTAGTATTATCTCTCTATTTCTGTTGCATGAAAACCCCTAAAAACTGCTAAATGCTTAAAAATCTAAGTTTTCCTTGTAAATCCAGTTGGAGATAGGGTTTTCTCTTGTTTTATCGTTCTTGTTCTACTATTCCCTTTTGGGAATTTTATCATCTCTTATCCTAGCTGGAGTGTAGCATGTCGATTCTGAGTTCTCAACACTACCACCCTTGTCCCTGTGTTCGACCCCATATATCTACTTCGACCCCGTAAACAAAGTTGCGGGGGCCTAGAAGGATTTGGGTTATAAATGTAAAAGCTCGACTACCTCAAATCCGCCTCCACTTTTTGGACGCGCGATTTAGGCCGATCAATATTACTCAATGATTTTTGTCTACAGGTTGAGGACCTGAACGATGAGATCATACAAATCTCAAGAGTATATGCATTCTTGTTATGTCTATCAGTTGTTATTGTGGAAGGCTAATAAACAACAATAACACATAATAATAGAGTGTGTGTTGGTTGATGGAAAGATCTCATTAGTCATGATATGTGATATCATACATGTTAGAGAATAGTATATCGGATAGACCCACCTTGAGAGTGACACAAAGAAACCATGATTGGTTGTCAGAGTCATCTGTCATAGTGGTGGTGGCAATTGTGGTTCTTAGACCTGAAGCCATTGCACTCATCACATGTCGTTTGATGTACTTTGACATATTCACCATGACCATGAATACAGTTTTCCATAAAGGTGATGCCTGGGTGCATTATGATACATAGGTATGACTATGAGTGATGTAGATGGGACGTGTCCCTCCTATAGGAGTATGATATCCTACCCACTTGATAAGCAATACTGAGAAATCCATGGCCATGCTGGTGTGAGTCAATATGACATATTGAGATTACATATATCTCAGACAGATTTCTCTAGTTCAAGTACATGGATTAAGTGTTGAAGAGAATGGCGTTTGCATGCCTCTATTTCAATCTGGATATCATATACAAAGGAACTATACAATCACTATAACACCAACCATAAATTTTAGGTTGAAGTTTTTTTCCAACTTTCTAGTTACTTGGGTAGCACTAATTTCTTGCTAGATACCACTCATTTCTTGTGATGTCATAAATTAGTTATGGATATTCATTACCAACATAACTTGGAACCTATATGGTCACACACATAGGATACACTTAGAATAGGATTATGTTCATGAATGTAGTTTAAACTTGATTACTAAAGATTTAGGTATTCAATTTAAACAACAATGGATGAAAGTGGACTGACTGGACTCTGAACCAATTGGTTCAAGTGTTGAACCGATCATTCAAGTATCAGGTCAATTTAACCATTATTGGCAATCTAGTCCATGAGACAACCAATTCAGGAAGTGAACCAATCAGTTTAGGTTGTGAACCGACCATTTCATAGATTAATATGATTGGATCAAGAAATGATGATGATGTCATGCTGAGTATTAATTGAAAATTAATTTCCAATGCAATTTTGATTGGAAACATAGTGAAATGATCATTTTAAGGGTTGAACCGATTAGCTCATGTACCAACCGGTCAGTTTAGTGTTGAACTAATCATTTTACTATTTTGAGGTTCCAGAAAATTCATGAAATTCCATCTCTTTGACTCTTATTCAGAATGGAAGCCCTGACCCTAGACCTCCTATAATTAGAGGGGTATTGGGGTCCATCTAGATGCACAACAATAAGCCTTACAATTATTGTCTTCTCACAATTGTGGAAACCTGAGACCCCAAGCAAGTTATACTTGTTAAAGAAAGGAATAGCAAGGGAGAAACAATTATGGGAAGGAAAGTCAGAGCTAGCACACTGACTGGGAGTGACAACTCTTTCCTGTCTGTTCATCTAGGATGACAAGAATTCCCAATGGTCTCTTTGGACTACTACAGAGGCAAAGAGGTTGTTTCACATAGAGAGGATGCTGAATTTCACTGGCATATGTCGTGACCAACCAGGAGGTTGTTGGTGACGTTGTCCAAGTGCAACTTGAAGAAAGGTTCACACTACTACAAGGGATAGTCATGAGACTTGCTCCAAGAAGATGTATAATCCTTGTAAACCCTCTTTACCATTATATAGTTTTTTACATGATTTGTTGTCTTAGGGGAATATGGAAGAGTAAATTTTTGTTTCCTCTACCTTATATGATGCCATATTTACCTAGAATGGTATCAGAGCCACATCATTTTCTATGTTTTAGGATTTAATCAATATGATTGGATTTTTGTTTTGGCATTTTTTTATTGCATAACAATGTGAACCCTTAAAAGCAATAATCTGCAGATCTGACTAAATCCTATATACAGTCCCAATATATATATATTTATATATATATATATACATACATACATATATATATATACATACATATATATATATATATGAAAAACATGTCAGTTTAAAATCATTTTGATGTTGATTGGAAGCATAGTTATCGTCTTTACCCCAAGACCTTTTGTGCTTGGTTGATTGGTTATTGTTCCTATTTATATCTCAGTTTGCATACAAAGCCTCACTTTTCTTTTCCATATGTAAATGTATTATTTCTTTTCTTCCTACTCTTCCCTCGAATGTAAATTGAAGTTTCCCAATTACAATGTAATATATTAAATAGGATTAGGGTAACTTTTATGTCCTAATAGAGTAAATAGGACATTTTGCACCATGTGAACCAACCCATTCAGGAGAGAACGGATCTGCTGGAGGACTAGGGTAGACGATGTTAAGAGGAGCCAAACGATCGACTGGTGGCCCAACCAATCAGTTGTAGGAGTCTAGGCATTCTAAGGATCAGAGGCCATGCTACCAATTTGAAAGACCAATTTACCAATCCAAAGGCCAAATGACCAATTAAAGGGTTGAATCAATCGACATGGACTGGTTCCAACACTGATCATCATCAATAATAGGTTTCTATATATGATTTGGACCTTAGGTGGTAGTAACTCCTTGTGTCTCCAAGGAATTACAATAGAATGACCATAACCATTGCTTATGTTATTATGTCATATTTTGTTGTGGTTATAGCATGTATATGATATGTACTATAAGTATATGGTGATTGGATATGTATATGTATATAAATATAAAATCCTTCAATAAAATATTAGGTCTTAGATGATTTCCATAAGAAACACACATGAAAAACTTGATCGAATAAGTGTATATTATGCCAAAGTGTGGTCCACTATCCATATCGAGGAAGTGTTATGGTAGATATGTATATCTGCAAAGGTAGGGTGCATATTCTATCACATTGGCTTATGAGATAGACTTAACTTGGTAATCATAATGAGATTAAGCACCTAGATGCATGAATATGGATTGTGACAAAGAGTTGTGCACACCATCTATCAAAGAGTTACATTCATATGAAATTGGCAAAAGTTGCCTACCTAAATAGTCAAGTTGTGGGTAATGAACCAAAGCTGACTCATGATATGATGAAACAGAGATCGTGGCTCATTGGAAGATTGTAAGATGCAATCTTCTGAATTAATAACTGAGGGTTTTCAATTTGAAAAAAATAATAGGAGTGATAATTAATTGACTAATTAAGTATCATCATATTTTATTTTAATCAAATCAAAAGTGTTTTGACAAAATTTAAAAAATCATATAGTAACATGTTTTCCTTGCAATCAATCCTTGAGAAGAATAAGTTGAATGGGAATAATTTTCATGGCTGGTTTAGGACTTTGAGAATTGTTCACACACAGGAGCACAAGCTCTATGTCTTGGAAACACCAGAGCCATACGAACCTGTTCCCACTGCGCTTAAGCCTGACAATGATGCTTATAAGAAGCAGTCTAAGGATGTCATAGATTTCAAATGACAGATGTTGTTCTCAATGAACTATTTGTTGCAAACACAACATGAGAACATAGATGTGATTGATATGGTAATAGATCTTAAGAGCATGTACTAAGATCAGGAGAGATAGGAGAGATATGATGTCTGCAAGGTGTTGTTCAAGTGAAACATGGTAGAAGGAGATCCAATACGTCCCCATGTGCTCAAGCTTATTGGGTATGTGTAGAACCTTGCGAGAGTGGGTTTTCCCTTGGGTCGAGCATTAGACACATGACATTATTTTGCAGTCAATGCTAGAGTCATATAGTTAGTTTTTCATGAACTACAATATGAATGATTTTGACAAGCTATTGTCAGAATTACGTTGCATGTTGAGGCACATATTAAGAAAGATAAGTCCAAGTTTCTCATGACGGTCTGTAGAAAAGGGAAGTCAAAGGGCATAGGCAAAGCTAAGAAGATTTTTAAATCTAGCCAGAAGCCCATGTCTTCTACACTGAAAGAAAAAGGAGGGGTGAACAAGGGAGAAAATTGTCACCACTGTCACCAACATGGACATTGGAAGAAGAATTTCCCTCTATACCTAGAGGAACTGAAGAAGAAGAAGGAGTGGATAGAGATCTTTATATAAAGTATATATGTTATTGAGATATATTTGTCTGCTTCTTCATATTTGGTACTAGATACTGGATATGGATCTCACATATTCTCAAAAATGCAGGATCTCAAAAGAAGTAAGCCGTTGTGAAAAGGCAAAGTTGAACTACACATCACAAATGGAGCAAGAGTTTCTTCCACTACAGTTGGAACCTATAATTTATCTCTAACTATGAGACTTGTAATAGAGTTGAAGAATTGCAATTTTGTACCTTCCATAAATAGAAACATTATTTCTATATCTTGTATGGACAAGGATGCATATGAATTTCATATAAAGAATGGTCAATGTTATATTTCAAAAGATGATATCTTTTATGTAAGTGTGTCGATGTTCTATGGTCTTTATTTATTACATCTTAAGACAAATGTTTATAATGTAAATACCAAAAGGTTAAAACTCAATAACTCAAAAAACATATCTTTGGCATTGTTGTCTAGGGCACATCAATGAGAGTTTCATCTCTAGATTCCACAAAGATGGTTATCTAGACTCTTTTGATTTCAAATAAATAGAGACATGTGAGTCTTGTTTGTGGGGCAAGATGACCAAAAATCCCTTCACTAGCAAAACTGAGAGGGCTAGTGATCTATAAGGACTCATGCATATTGATGTATGCAGCTCTTTTAGAACAAATGCTAGAGGTGGTTATCAATACTTCATTACCTTTACTGATGACTTCAGTAGGTACAGTTATGTTTACTTGATGAAACATAAGTTATAAACTCTTGAAAAGTTCAAGGATTTTATGAATGAAGTAAAAAAACAACCTAGTAATAATATTAAGGCACTTCATTCTGATCGGGGTGGAGAATACTTAAGCAAAGAGTTTGAGGACATTCTGAGAGCCCATTGTATCATATCTGAATGGGATCCACCTGGAACACCACAACATCATGGTGTATTAGAAAGAAGTAATCGCATATTGCTAGATATCATGTGATCAATGATGAGTTTTTCCAAAATTCCAACTTCTTTCTGGGGTTATGCTCTAGAAACCGCAATGTTTACACTTCATCGCATACCATCTAAATTGGTTCAAAAGACACCAGATGAGATTTGGACCCGGAGACGTCCCAAAATGTCTTTTATGAGGATTTGGGGGTATCAAGCTTATGCCAAGAAAATGTTTCCAGAAAAATTTGGTCCTAGATCTTATAAATGTTATCTTATTGGATATCCCAAAAAACTAAGGGGTACTACTTATACAACCAATCATACAACAAAGTGTTTGTTGCTAGAGATGATGCATTCCTAGAAAAGGAATTCAATTCCAAAGAAATATGTGGGAGGTAAGTAGAACTCGAAGAAGTTTGAGATCAACAAAGATATTGTTGAACATGTTGAGGTACAATAGGAACATAGATAGTCACAAATAGATGTGGAATCTCAAATTCCTTATGTGACACATGAATCTCTTAGATCTACTAGGATACGCCATGAGCCAAATAGATTTGGTTATCTACTAATTCAAGATTGGTCATTGATTATGAGCCAACTACCTAACTAGAAGTTGTTAAAGGTCTAAAGACTCAAAAACAGCTTAAGGCCATGAGATCTGAGATGGAATCCATGTACACCAACAAGGTATGGACCTTGGTGGATCCACATGAAGAGGTAAAACCATAGGGTGCAAGTTGGTCTTCAAGAAGTAGATCGATAGAGACGGTAATGTACAAATATACAAAGGTCGATTGGTTGCAAAATATTTCATACAAGTTCAAGGCGTTGATTAGAAAAAACCTTTTCTCCAATTTCCATGATTTAGTCCATCAAGATCATGCTCGCCATTGTAGCTTATCATGACTATGAGAATTGGCACATGGATCTTAAAATTCCATTCCTTAACAAGAATATTCTTAAGGATGTTTATATGACACAACATGAGGGTTTTAAAATGTAGAGGATGCAAATAATGTTTGTAAGCTACAAAGATCAACCTATGGATTGAAGAAACCATCTCGAAGCAAAAATCTTTGATTTGAAAAAATAGTCAAAGAGTTTGGCTTTATTCAAAATGAAGATGGACCATGTGTATACAAGAAGGTTAGTGAAAGCATGATTATATTCCTCATTTTGTATGTGGATGAAAAACTTTTTATGGGAATGACGTCCCTACTTTATAGATAGTAAATACCTGGCTAGGAAATAAATTCTCTATGAAGGAATTAGGTGAACCATCCTACATCCTAGGAATCAAGATCTAGAAAGATAGACTAAAAAGTCTTCTTGGACAAAGTAAGACCACATACATTGACAAAGTGTTGAAGAGGTTCAGCATGGAGAACTCAAAGAGAGGAAACTTCATGTTACTATCTCTAGAGCTCAATGTCCTAATTGTTGTGCAAAAAGGGAATGCATGAGTATGATTCCATATGCTTCTACAATTGGATATATCATGTACGCAATGTTATGTACTCATCCAGATGTCTCGTATGCCTTGAGCATGACAAGCATATATCAGTCAGATCCCGATGAAACTCACTGGACTACCATGAAGAACATCCATAAGTACTTGAGAAGTATAAGGATGAATTCCTTGTCTATGATATAGAGGAAGAGTTGGTGGTAAAGGGTTACAGAGATGCAAGCTTCCAAACTAACGAAGATGACTATAGATTTCAGTCTAGATTTGTATTTTTCCACAAAAATGGAGTTGTGAGCCAGAAGAGTTCCAAGCAAGAGACAATTTCATATTCTACAATAGAGGTCAAGTATATTGATGCATCCAGTGCAACAAAGGAGGTTGTTTGGATCAAGAAGATCATCTCAGAACTTGGGGTGGTTCAAAGCATCAATGATGCAATTGAGCTACATTGTGACAACAATGGAGCTATTGCACAAGCTAAGGAGATGAGATCTCATCAGTGTTTCAAGCATATACAAATGTAGTTCCATCTCATTCGTGAAATTGTACATTAATCAGATGTGAATATCTATAGAGTACTAACTAAAAGCAATGTGGTTGACCCATTGGCAAAAGCACTTTTGCATTAGAAGCATGAAGGTCATGTTAGATCACTTGGGATTAAGTTCATGGGTGATTGGCTCTAAGTGCAAGTGGGTGTCTATTGGCATGTATGCTTAGACAGCCAATCATATGATGATTGTAATTGTATCTTGTACATAATTTGATTAATAATAAAGGCAATCTTCCAATTTATTATGTTTTAGTGATTTATGAAATAATGATGTAACATAATAAAGATCTAAAGAATGATATTACTCAATGACAAATGTCTTCAACAGGAGAACCTAAACCATGAGATCATATGGATGCCAAGAGTATATGCATTATTGTTATGTCCCTAGTTAGTTGTTATTATTGAAGGCTAATAAACAACAATTATATATAAGACTAGAAAGCATGTTCATTGAGATCAGATACTCATTAGTCAGGATATGTGATATCAAACCAAACACATGGATACTTGTTAGAGAATAGTGTATCAGACAGACCAACGTTGAGAGTGACACATGAAAACCATGATTGTAGTTAGAGTCATATCTCATAGTGATGGTGGTGATGGTGGTGATTTCGGTTCGTAAACCTGAAGTAACTACACTTATCACATGTCATTTGATGTTCATGTCATTTGATGCTCTTTGACATCATCCACTATGACATTGAATAAGGATTTTCATAGAGGAGATACATGGGTATTTTGTGACACATGGGGATGACTGTGAGTGATATAACTACCCTAGAAACATTTCCTCTCTCTTTTGCATTAATCCACAAAACCCCTTGTAACATTTCCTAATATATTCAGGAGAGCATTTTGGATCTAATGACCCCAAATTTACCCTACGTTTTAGAAGGATCAAATCATTCCCAAAAGTCTATGGGGTCAGAACTCCATTGTAATGACCCCGCCTTCCAGTAACCCCCAATTAAGGGAGACTGAAAGGTCGGTGTTGTTATCTGATTTTCTGGATCAAGGTTCAACAATTAATTGGTAACAATTATTAAATTCTACTAGAATATACTAAAAAGATGCAATAAATAAAATTTTGCATACCTTTGAAAAATTGGGTATTATAAAATGCTCTCCAGAACTGGAACTAGTCTGACTAATACTCCTTGAACTTAAATTTGTGTATTTCACAATATGACGACTTACTGTTTGTCATTTTGGTTTTGTACCTAAAACGCCGAAAAACAAAACGTCGGTTAGCCAAAGCTAGTATGTGGGGGAAACACTAATCATGCTATTATTCGTAACAATGTATTGCAATCAATTACAGTTTAACAAACAATTTTATGTTTTAAATATAACTACGCAATCCATGTGTACCCTATCCCCTGTGTTGTCCCTGCAGTTGACTTGGACACTACCACCCTTTAAGGTAGATCCCCATTATACCCCTCATGATTTCACCTAACAGATGAATCAGTTTCTAGGGCTGAGTCACATGGCACTACCCATAGATAGCTGACTCATTAACTCATGGCAAGCTAAGAGTCTCATGGCAGTACACATGTGTAGCCCAGTTTCTAACTCATGACAAACTAGACCTTACTCTAGGTTATCCTTTTTAGCCCTTGCATAGCCACAAGGGTGGACCCAGATCTAGCCAGTTATATATGTATAATCATAGTGATAATCATAGTCACTCTATATTTGCATGAAATAAAAGCATCCAATAGTTTATTTCAACCATGAGGGAAACGTCGATAAAATCCTCAGAAAACTAGTCGGGATAATCATAAGCGTAACCACATACCTATTATGCAAATTCGGATACAGAAATAACTTTGTAGAGAGAGAAAATCCAATCACTAAGGAAAATTGCACAGAAACCCTAAAATAAACATTCCAACTATATTTTATCAAACCTTATCCAATTCCTTCTTATTCCTTAGGGTTTCTATTCTAATTTTTAGGGTTTCCTTGGAAATTAGGGTTTTGCCTTCATTCTTAATTATTATGAACCCTAATTCATCAAATCCACTTAAAATCTTTAAATCCTCTCCTTTTAATATTCCTAATAGTTTTAGGATCATTATTTAGCAATTTACTTCCTTAATCTAAAATAAAATGGTTTTCTTCTTCTTTTACCCTAAATTAGGGTTTTCATGTACATTATCTTTCATTTATAGACATAAACCCTAAATTAACGATCTTTGTACTCAAAACAGATGAAAACTCCATGTTATCAAATAACATGTTGATAATCCTCAATTTAACCTATTCAGTTACAAAGAATCACTCTTTATGTACAATTAGGGTTTCTAATTAACTTGTAATGCATTTTTCTAACAAAACAAGGAACTTTTACAAAACGAACTAGAATCAGGTTCTCTAATCATTTATATCAGGTTCCTTGCATTTTTCTACCCAACTTTCATATATAAAGTTTCTTCATACGAGATTCCTAGCGATCTCTATTAATTTTGCAAGAAAAACTATTTTCTAGATTATTTGATCAGAGAGGATATTTTACCGAATTTTGGTGGCTGCTCGAACTGTGGATCGGTGGTCCGCTTCTCAGATATGATGGTCCCAGTTGTGTGCACCTAGCTAATGCCTCTCCTATGCATGAGCGGTAGATCTGACTTGAGCCCACTGTGGACCACGATCGGATGGTGGTCGCCTCATCGTCTACCTCTGCTCTGAGCAAGGAACTGCGGTCAACTCCCGAGTTGACCTTGAACTCGAGGCCACCATCAGATCAAATGAGGAGCTGTGAAGCTTCTCTGTCAAGGCCCAAACTTGATGCACTGGTCAATTGCATGATTTTGCCCAACCTTCACCACCAACACATCGTCGGAGTGTCGCCGCCGACTTGCAGGTCATGGAGGGGTGTATTAGGTTTGAACCACCAATTGGAAGCACTGTTCCACTCGTTTTCGCGCTCCGCAGCAATGGGGATAGTTTTTATGGATGTTGGTACCCTCATGCTGCTCTCCCTTATATAGGGCTAGGTCCTTGGAGTCCATCGTTTGGGGGTTTCTCCCCTCGTCTACAGTTGCCCATAAATCTTGGGTCTAGATTCTTCGCAAGGATCTCCCGGTCCTAATGGGACTGTTATCTCATCGTTTCCTTGCCTCAAAACCGAAAACGTAGAAGAGGAAAATTCCCCTAAACTAGTTAGAGTCCCCGTCCTACTGGGATCTAGATGATGGGCGGCGTGCACTGGATTAAGACCCAACGAACCACATCCGTTTCTCTTAAACTAAAGGAAAAGGATTTTCCCAATTTTTGAATTGATTCCCAAAGAAGAGGATAACTTGCAAAATCAATAACTCCCAATTGTTAACTCTTTTTTTATTCACATTTTGAGGAAACCTCGTTCATAATTTTATCTCTCACCGTGCAAAAATTGAAGTCATTATCTAAATAAAATGAGCCCTTTTTTCCAGTTTCAAGTTATCACTTATTTATTCTTATTTTACACATATTTCCTATTCCTTTTGCCATTATATGATTATCCTGAGTTCCTTGAACCCCAAGGAACCTTTTTATTACGAAATTCTTTTTTTGGGAAAATATATTTTAGCCTTTTAATCATCCTTTATTCATTTTCTTATATTTCCCATTATCCCATTGAATTCCTTTTTCATTTCTTTTACTTTTTCTTTCAATTGGGCTTAATGGCCAATAAGGCCCATCAAGAAAGCATACAAGGCTATCATGCACGAAATTCATTCAAATCAACTCATCAATCAATCATTGATTTCATTTATACTTTTAGAAGAGATTTACAATATCACTACATGCTTTAGAAAATGGGGTTATAACATCCTCCCCTCCTTATAGGAATTTTGCCCCCAAAATTCAACAATCAAACAAACAAATTAGGATATGCCTTTTCCATGTCCATGTTTAGCTCCCATGTGGCCTCATCCTCTCCGTGGTGCTTCCAAAGAACCTTTACTATCTCTATATTCTTATTTCTGAGCTCTTTTACCTTGGTATCTAGAATCTGCAAAGGCAACTCAGGATAAGTTAGCTTTCCTTGAAGCTCAATGGGTTCAATGCTCAGCACATGGCTCAGATCTTGCACATATCACTTTAGATTGGACACGTGAAACACATCATGCATCATACTATATTTAGGGGGTAACGCCAAACGATATGCGGCCTCTCCAATCCATTTTAACACTTCAAACAGACCCACGTATTGGGGACTCAACTTTCCTCTGTTCTTAGCTATAGCTCAGAGCGGTTGGATTTTCAGAAAAACATGTTCTCCCATAGTGAAATGCACATAAGTCTGTTTCACATCAGCATATGACTTTTGTCGATCCTGGGCTCTCTTTATCCTTTGCCTGATCAAAGCGATTTTATCAGCATACACTTGGAGTTCATCTGACCTCAATAAGGTCCTATCAACAACATCATCCAAGTGAAGTGGTGACCGACACGATCTCCCATAAAGAGCTTCATATGGAGGCATCCCGATACTGGCTTGGTAACTGTTGTTGTAAGAAAACTCAGCTAAAGGTAGGTACTGCTCCCATGATCCACCCCAATCGAGAACACAAGCTCTCAGAAGATCTTCTAAGGTCTGAATTCTCCTTTCTGACTGACCATCTATCTGTGGGTGATAAATTGTACTGAACTTCAACCTTGTACCTAGTTCCTCTTGAACCTGCATCCACAACTTGGAAGTAAACTTTGGGTATCTATCCAAGATGATGGAACTGGTTGCGCTATGCAAGCACACTATCTCTCTAATATACAACTCAGCTAAATCTGACACCTTGGTAGTGGTCTTTAGGGCACGGAAGTGTGCTGACTTGGTAAGATGATCTACCACAACCCATATCGCATCATGATATCTCTTGGTCTGGGGTAGACCCACCACAAAATCCATGGTGATCTACTCCCATTTCCATTCTGGAATCTCTATAGATTGTAAAAGTCTGTCGGGTCGTTGGTGTTCAGCCTTCACCATTTGGCACGTAAGACAAGTGGCTACATAAGCTGCAATGTCTCTCTTCATTCCTGGCCACTAGAAAAACCTCTGCATGTCCTTACACATCTTCGTAGTCCCTGGGTGCACCGTGTATTTAGAACCATGAGCCCCTTATAGGATACGTTCCTGCAACGGTGAATCTTCAGGAACCCATATGTGATTCTTAAATCAGATGCTTCCGTCTATTCCCAATGAAAGACGAGTATGAGGCTTCTGCATCAATCCTTTCATCTTGCCAAGTCCTCCACTGGCCAACTATGCTGCAACAATCTCACTCAACAATTCAGACAATATTTGGATGTTGGCCAATCGAACTTGATCATCTAACGGTTGAGGTAACCATTCTACTATCTCTTCTAACCTCTTCCACTGTCTGGACAATAAAACTGCACACTTTAGCTGTTACTGACTTAAAGCATCAGCTACGACGCTCACCTTTCCCAGATGATAGGCAATGGTGAAGTCATAATCCTTCATATACTCCATCCATCGTCGTTATCGTAGGTTTAAGTCTTTTTGCGTCAGAAGATACTTCAGGCTCTTATGGTCTGTGAAGATTTCAAAAGTAGCACCATAAAGGTAATGCCGCGAAATCTTCAGGGCATGGATGATAGCTGCTAACTCCAGGTTATGTGTCAGGTAATTCACCTCGTTGGGCTTGAGTTGTCGAGAGGCATATGCAACCACATGTCGATTCTGTTCCAACACACAACCAAGTCCCATCTTTGATGCATCAATGAAAATCACGAAACCCTCATGCTTGATGGTAGAGTCAAAACTGGTGCATTGGTCAACTTCTCTTTCATCTCCTGGAAACGAGCCTCACAAACATCGGACCACACAAACTTCACATCTTTCCGAGTCAACATGGTCAAAGGCAAGGCAGTCTTGGAGAAATATGCAATGAAGTGTCGATAATATCCTGCTAAGTCTAAGAAGCTTCGAATCTCGGAGGGATTCTTTGGTGCTGGCCAGTCTCGAACTATTGACACTTTAGATGGATCTACGGTGATCATTCCTCCAGAGATGATGTGTCAGAGGAACATGACTCGGTCTATCCAAAACTCGCATTTAGAGAACTTCCCATAGAACTTTTGCTTTCTTAAGATATCAAGCACTTTACTTAGGTGGTCTTAGTGTTGATCTAAGTTATATGAATAAACCAATATGTCGTCTATGAACACTATGACAAATAAGTCAAGGAAGGGTTGAAACACAATGTTCATAAGGTTCATGAACACACTAGGTGCATTGGACAACCCAAAAGGCATAACCACAAACTCATAGTGGCCATATCGGGTTCTAAAAGCTATTTTCAGGATGTCTTCACTCTTGACCCTCAACTGATTGTAACCCGATCTCAAGTGGATCTTAGAAAAGACTCGAGCTGACTTCAACTGGTCAAACAAGTCATCTATCCGGGGTAAAGGGTATTTGCTCTTAATGGTAGCCTGGTTGATCATCTGGTAGTCTATGCACATTCGGAGCAAAGTATCCTTTTTCTTTACAAAAAGAATCGATGCTCCCCATGGTGACGTGCTAGGGCAGATAAAAACCTTTTCTAGCAATTCCTGCAATTGCTTGTTTAACTCAAGCAACTCAGCAGGGGCCATTCTATAAGGTGCTCGGGAAATAGGGTTTGTACCAGGAGCTAACTCTATGGAGAAATCTACCACTCTTTCGGGAGGAATCTCGGGTAGATCATCTGGGAAAATATTTGCATAGCTTCGGACTACCTCTATCTCCTCTAAGGGTTGCACCTTGGGTTCTAGCTTGGTGACTACTGCTAAGAAAGCTTGACATCCTTTACTCATCATCTGCTCTGCCTTCAAGGCTGACACATATAGGCTGGTGGTGGCATCCTTCCTACCCCTAATGACAAAAGGTGGGTGACCTGGTCTTTTAATGATCACTTTCTTCTCCCTACAATCAATGTTGGTCCTATAAGTATAAAGCCAATCCATTCCAATGATCACATCAAAATCATTCATGTGAAGAAGGATAAAGTATGTAGGAAACTCATGATCTCGATATTTCACAGGTATCACCAGAGTTTTCAAAAGGGAAGTAAAGATTCGACCACTCGACGTTGTAACATCTAGTACATACCTTAAATCCTTGATATCCAAACAAAGCATAGTTGCAAGATTTCTCAAAATGAAAGTATTAGTAGATCCAGAGTCAAACAAAGCTTTTCCATTATGTCCCATGACTTCAAGCATGCCTACATTATTATTCACCATGCATTAGACCATTACATGCTTAACTTAAAACATAAAAGAAAACTCTAAGGGTTATTACCCTCGATCAACCGATTGACATTAACTTGAGCCTCCTCATTGTCAATGCCAAACACCCGAGCTTGTCTTCTCTCTTCTACAGGTGGGGCTGCCACAGGTGGGGTTTCCACTTGTCCTGGTTCTCTGGGATCTAGCATAGGATAGACGGATTGCAGATGTCCGTATTGGTGGCATCGAAAGCATGTCTTCTTCTTGTAGCGGCATTCACTGGCGAGCCCCTTTCCGCATGTGCGGCAAGGAGGTCGGTTGTTCTCTTGATTGGATTTCCCTTTTCCTCCATGTTTTCCTTTATCTTGATGATGTCCTTGACCCTTCTTGTGGTTGTTTCTCGGGCCTTGGGATCCTTCAGTAAAACCCAAGTACCCCTTGGGTGGAAACTGGACAGGCATCACAGTCCTCTCCATGTCTAAAGTAGTGTTGTAGGCTTCGGTGAAAGTTTTTGGCTTGCTTGCCATCACATGGGGCCAGATGGCAGGGTGAATATGCTCTATGAAGTGGTCCACCCTTCTTTCCTCATCCATCTTGTACCCAAAATGCTCTAGGATTCGAAATTTGCACCCGAAGTCTGCCACAAAAGAGTTTACTTGGGTCATGTTGGTGAACTCCCTTTCCTTTTCCTTCTTAGTTGAGACTGGGATGAATCTGGCGGTGAATATCGTCTTGAAGTCAGCCCAGGCCATGGGTTCCTCTGTCAAATCTCGGCTGGTGATTTGGGTCTCCCATCATATCTTTGCTACTCCTTCCAGGAGGTGAGCAGCAAAGAGGACCTTCTTGCTCGGTTGTACCTCAAGCATGCAGAATCCATTCTCGACTGCAAGCAGCCAAGCTTCCGCATTGTCGACTACCTTTGTCTTGTCCTCTCCCCAGAACTTCTCGATATTCAACTTGACGAAGTCCAGGATAGTAGCTCCTAGTCAAGGACGAACTAGAAGTGGCTCACCATTCTCAGCTCTAGCTAGGTCTCGGAGGGCCAAGGCATTGATGGCCTCAGTCAACTTCTTCTGTTGCTCGATCTACAAGGCTTCAGGGGAGTGGATCATCATGGTCGGTTCTGGACCTCCAACTTGGTCTTCTTCCATCTGGTCTACTTCCTTGTACACATGTTGCTCTTCATACCCTTGGTCCTGCTCTGGATCAAGGTTTTCGAAGTGTATCAGGTCAGGGTTAGGGACCTCATGAGTGGTCTCTTCAGGCCTCTTTCTCTTCTTAGAGGATTCACCATCATGGTTCTTCGTCCTCTTCTCTGAAGACCCCTTTCCTTTACGGGGAGGCCAAGCATTCCTAGTCGGGTTCCCAGTACCCTCAGGGTAGCAACTGTCTTTGTACGAGACATCTACATAAGCATAACAAACAGACCTTTAGTTTATCATTAAACTAATTATACTTATGTCAGTGACGTCTCATTACGTATCTTTTATTAATTTGATGGAGGATTCCTTAATCCTTAACTTACTTGCCCATACCACATGAAGGTGAGGAAGACAGAGAAAACCCTAACTCTTAAAGTCCTTAATAGAATATGTGATGAGAAGGGATGAATAAGATGAGAGAGTCCTAAGGTATCTTGTTTCGATTCAGATCCTAGGACATCGGCCATGCAGTCACACAATCCTCGAAAGTGATCCTTTTCTAGACACCTTAGTCTTTTAGAAAATCCTTTAATAACTCCCTTGGGTTCTACAGAGTTTGTAAAATTTAATAATTATTAACAATTAAGTGGAGAACCATGGCTCTGATACCAAATATAACGACCCCACCTTCCAGTAACCCCCAATTAAGGGAGACCGAAAGGTCGGTTCCATTATCTAATTTTTCGGATCAAGGTTCAGCAATTAATTGGTAACAATTATTAAATGCTACTAGACTATACGGAAAAGATGTAATAAATAAAATTTTTCATACCTTTGAAAAATTGGGATTTCTAAAATGCTCTCCAGAACTGGAACTAATCTAAATATTCCTCCTTGAACTTTAATTTGTGTATTTCACAATATGATGACTTACTATTTGTCATTTTGGTTTTGTACCTAAAACGTCGACAAACAAAACATCGGTCATCCAAAATGGGTATGTGGGGGAAAAACTAATCATGCAATTATTTGTAACAATGTATTGCAATCAATTGCAGTTTAACAAACAATTTTATGTATTAAATATAATTGCACGATCCATGTGTACCCTATCATCTGCGTTGTCCCTGTAGTGGAGTTGGACACTACCACCCTTTAAAGTAGATCCCCATTATACCCCTCATGATTTCACCTAATAGATGAATCAGTTTCAAGGGATGAGTCACATGGCACTACCCATAGATAGCCCACTCCTTAACTCATGGCAAGCTAAGAGTCTCATGGCACTACACATGCATAGCCCAATTTCTAACTCATGACAGCCTAGACCTTACTCTAGGTTATCCTTTTTAGCCCTTGCATAGCCACAGGGGTGGACCCAGATCTATCCAGTTATATATGTATAATCATAGTGATAATCATAGTCACTCTATATTTGAATGAAATAAAATCATCCAGCAGTTTATTTCAGCCATGAGGGAAACATTGATAAAATCCTCGGAAAACTAGTCGGGATAATCATAAGTGTAACCACATACCTGTTATGCAGATTTGGATACAGAAATAACTTTGTAGAGAGAGAAAATCCAATCACTCCAGAAAATTGCACAGAAACCCTGAAATAAACATTCCAACTAAATTTTATCAAAACTTATCCAATTTCTTCTTATTCCTTAGGGTTTCTATTCCAATTTCTAGGGTTTCCTTGGAAATTAGGGTTTTGCCTTCATTCTTAATTATTATGAACCCTAATTCATCACATCCACTTAAAACCTTTAAATCCTCTCCTTTTAATATTCCTAACAGTTTTAGGATCATTATTTAGCAATTTACTTCCTTAATCTAAAATAACATGGTTTTCTTCTACCATTACCCTAAATTAGGGTTTTCATGTACATTATCTTTCATTTATAGACGTAAACCCTAAATTAACCATCTTTGTACTCAAAATGGATGAAAACTCCATGTTATCAATTAACAGGTTGATAATCATCAATTTAACCTATTAAGTTACAAAGAATCACTCTTTATGTACATTTAGGGTTTCTAATTAACTTGTAATGCATTTTTCTAAGAAAACAAGGTACTTTTGTAAAAAAAACTAGAATCAGGTTCTCCAAACATTTTTATCAGGTTCCTTGCATTTTTCTACCCAACTTTCATATATAAAGTTTCTTCATACGAGATTCCTAGCGATCTCTATTAATTTTGCAAGAAAAACTATTTTCTAGATTATTTGATCAGAGAGGATGTTTTACCTAATTTTGGTGGCCGCTCGATCTGTGGACCGGTGGTCCACTTCTCGGATCTGATGGTCCCAGTTGTGTGCACCTAGCTAACGCCTCTCCCGTGTAGGAGCATCATATCTGACTTGAGCCCACTATGGACCATGATCGGATGGTGGTCGCCTCATCGTCTACCTCCGCTCTGAGCAAGGAACTGCGATCAACTCCCGAGTTGACCTTGAACTCAAGGCCACCAGAAAATCAACTGAGGAGTTGTGAATCTTCTCTGTCAAGGCCCAAACTTGATGCGCTGGTCAATTGCATGATTCTGCCCAACCTTCACCACCAACGCATCGCCGGAGTGTCGCCACCGACTTGCAGGTCTTAGAGGGGGTGTATTAGGTTAGAACCACCAATTGGAAGTGTCATTCCGCTCGTTGTCATGCTCCGCAGCAATGGGGATAGTTTTTAGGGACGCTGGTATCCTCGCGCTGCTCTCCCTTATATAGGGCTAGGTCCTAGGAGTCCATCATTTGGGAGTTTCTCCCCTCGTCGATGATTGCCCATAAATCTTCGGTCTAGATTCTTCGCAATGATATCCTGGTCCTAATGGGACTATTATCTCATCGTTTCCTTGCCTTAAAACTGAGAACGTAGAAGAGGAAAATTCCCCTGAACCAGTCAGTGTCCTCGTCCTACTAGGATCTAGATGATGAGAGACGCGCACTGGATTAAGATCCAATGACCCACATTTGTTGCTCTCAAACAAAAGGAAAAAGACTTTCCCAATTTTCGAATTGATTCCCAAAGAAGAGGATAACTTGAAAAATCGATAACTCCCAATTCTTAACTATTTTTTTATTCAAATTTTGGGTAAAGCTCATTCATACTTTTATCTCTCGTCATGCAAAAATTGAAGTCATTATCAAAATAAAATGAGCCCTTTTTTCCAGTTTCAAGTTATCACTTATTTATTCTTATTTTCCACATATTTCCTATTCCTTTTGCCATTATATAATTATGTTGAGTTCCTTGAACCCTAAGGAACCTTTTTATTACGAAATTCATTTTTTGGGAAAATATCTTTTAGCCTTTTAATCATCCTTTATTCATTTTCTTATATTTCCCATTATCCCATTGAATTCCTTTTTCATTTCTTTTTCTTTTTCTTTCAATTGGGCTTAATGGCCAATAAGGCCCATCAAGAAAGCATACAAGGCTATCGTGCATGAAATCCATTCAAATCAACTCATCTATCAATCATTGATTTCATTTGTACTTTTAGAAGAGATTTACAATCTCATTATATGCTTTAGAAAATGGGGTTATAACATCCATTGATGGTCGTTTCACTAGCTAGGCCCAGATAAGGACTCCTAGGGTGTGTGCGAGACCAAAAGAAGGACAGAGAGACCAAAACAAACTTCAAAGATCCTTCCATGCCTCAATCTCACCGCACACCTCCAGAAACCATCACCCCTGATACCCCCTCTGCCTTGACCTAGGTCGGCTTGTGGTTGGTGCTCATTGGCCACCACTTTGCTCCTTTGAAGGGTCGTGTGACTCTAGCGGGTCTGTGCGAATGCAGCCATGGCTATGATTTCTTCATCAGGGCTCAAGGATGTGGAGTCAAACATGGAATGGACTAATGACGTTGGCGGCAGGAGCTGGGACACACAATATAGGGTTGAAGATGATAATAAGTGACCTTGCTACCCCCGAATCCAATACAATAGGTCAAGGACCCTAGCATCTTTTTTATTAGAATTAAAGGCTTGCCATTCCATAAAAGATGACATGACATAGAGCCCGATCATTGGCTCGACCTGGTCCGTGAGGAAAAGGGGAAAAAGGGATCAAATGCTAATGTGGCAGTCCTCCATTGGCCAAAGGTATTTTTCTTGTGAAATTTGTAGTTAATTATTGGGAACTCATATCAAGACAGATTGTACATGAAAATCGATCACAAGAATGTAAGGAATGCAGTAAAATATATAATCAAAACCTAGATCTTTCTATAGTTTAATAAGTCCTTAAATATCCCATCTTTGATGTGTTTTATGCCTAAGAAACCTAACTTCTATGTTTTGATGATCTCAATATGTTCAATTGATCTTAATAATCAAAGATTGATCCTTTTTGATAAAGAGGATGACTTGGACCTAATTTAAGGTTAGTAACCCATTAACTAATAATTAGGGTTTTGTTGTGTTAAAATGCATAAAAAGATAAGATTAGGGTTTGAAAACCAAAAGGAACTTGAAAAGTAATAATTAGGGTTTGGAAAACCAAAACCCTAATGAAATACTAACTTGGAACCCAAGACAAACATAATGGTGGATCTTAGATGAAATAGTATGACATATGCATTATGGTTTTTTTTCAGGATAATTGATTGAATGGTTGATCTTGTTATCTTTTTCTTGGACATCAATTACTCCTAAGAAAGGTATGTAGTTATGCCTAAGCCTAACCACATTTTTTTTGACATTTTCTAAGGATTGTCGAAATGGATTGTTGTTAAATGCTTGCTTGTTTATTTATTTCATGCAAACTATAAAGTCACTATCGATATCACATTATATGATTATAACCTGCTTGTACCCTTCATACCAGCTTTGGAAATCTGAGAATTTAGAGAATGACTGGGCCCCAGATTGGGAAGGTTATATCTGAGAATACTAGGACCCGACCCTAGATTGGAAAGGTTGTATTTGGTCTAGCCCCATATTGTGAAGACCAACATGGCACCTAACTCCAGATTAAGAAGGTGGCTAACCAACACGACACTTGGGCTCCAGATTGAGAAGGTGGTGTTTTTTCCACTATAGGGACAAGACCCTAAAAGGGTATCCCATAGGTTGAGTAAAAATAGGTTGAGAAGCTATTAAGAAAATGTTAATTTTGTTCTTGTAACAATAATTGTAGTGAATATGTTTTTACAACAAGATGTGAATATTTTGTTTCACCCACATACCAATATAACTTGTTATACTGACTGAATTTTGATTTCTCAGAAATTTAGGATAATTTTCTATCACTCCTACAAGTATAATGCAAATTGGACATCCAGAGAAGAAGGAACCAAAAGAAGTAAATAGTTTAATTCTGGAGGATTTAGTTATATAGTTTTTAATTCATGTTGCAAAACTTATAAAATCATGTAATGTAAATCCTTCATGGAGAATTTATATCCTGTACCAAACTTGTTTTAATTATAGTGGAAATTTATTAAGTATTTCTAGTTATCTGATAAACCTTGATCATGTATTTATGATAATGGCTCTTACCCTGTTGGTCCACCGGAATAGGGAATAACTAGGGGAGGGGGCCATTACAAACCCTCTTTACCATTATATAGTTGTTGATGAGATCTATTGTCTTAGGGGAATATGGAAAAGTAAATTTTTGTTTCCTCTATCTTATTTGATGCCATATTTCCCTACAGTTGTTCAAATCCACAACAATTTAGTATGTTTTGGGATTTAATGAATATGATTAGATTTCTATTGAATCATTTATTTATTGCATAACAATGTGAATACTTAAAATGATTAATGTGCATATCGAACTAAGTCCATCATATGATCACAATATATATATGATATGATATATATGAAAAATGTGTCACCTTAAAATCATTTTGATGGTGATTGGAAGAATGGTCATGACCTTTACCCCCAAACCTTTTGTACTTGGTTGGATGGTTGTTGTTCCTATTTATATCTCAGTTTACATATAGAGTCTCTCTCTTCTTTTCCATATGTAGAAGTATTAATTCTTTCCTTCATATGCTCTCCTAGAATGTAACTCAAGGTTTCCCAATTACAATTTAATATGTTCAATAGGATTAGGACAACTTTTGTTTCCTAAAATGGCAAAGAGGATGTTCTGTACCAGGTGAACTGACAGGTTCAGTAGACGAACTGATCAGATGGAGGACCGAGGAGGTCGGTGTTTGGAGGAGGAAACTGATTGGTTGGTGGCTCAACTGATTGGTTGGAGGAGTCCAGCCATCACGAGGACCGGAGCCAGTCGATCGATCCAAAAGACCAACTGAACAACCAAGATGCCATACAACCAGTTCAAGGGTTGCACTGGTCTACCCACACTAATTCCAACACAAATCATCATCAATAATAGGTTGCTACATAGGATGTGGACCTTAGGTGGTAGTAATTCTTTGTGGATTCAAGGAATTAGAATAGGATGGCTATAACCATTGCTTATGTTTATTATTGCATATTTTGGTGTGTTTATAGCATGTATATGATACATACTATAAGTATGTCGTGATTGGATATGTATATGTATACAAATATAAAATTCTCAATCTAATAGTAAGTCTTAGATGGTTTCCATAAGAAACACACATGAAAAAATTGATTGAAAAAGAATAGGTCATGTCAAATCATGGTGAATATTCAATCGTGTTGGATTTCAGGTCAGGCCTAACTAGGTAATAGTAATTAGATTAACTACCTAGAAGCATGAATATTGATTGTTACAAAGATTTGTACACACCATCTATCTAAGAGTTGCATTTAGATGGAATTGGCAAGAGATGCCTACCTATCTAGTCAAGTTGTGGGCAATCAGCCAAAGCTGACTCATGATTAGATGAAAAATGGATCTTGGATCTCTAGAAGATTGTATGATGTAATCTTCCAAATTGATAAATGAGGGTTATCAATTTGAAGAAAATAGTGGGAGTGATGATTAAATAAAGGCATAATTACGAATAATAAAAATTTTCCTTAATCAAATCAAATCAAATCAAAAGTGTTTTGAGAAAATTGCAAATTTTTCTTGTATAATCAAAAGATGGAAACTAACATGTTTCCATTGCAATCAGTCCTTGAGAAGGACAAGTTGAATGGGAATAATTTCCACAATTGGTTCAGGATGTAGAGAATTGTTATCACACAAGAGAAAAAGGTCTATGCCCGGGAAACACAAGAGCTAGATGAACCTTGTCCCACTGTGACTAATGTTGACAAGGATAGTTATAAGAAGCACTCTGAGGATGTCATAGATGTTAGATGTCTGATGTTGTTCTCAATGAACTACGAGTTGCAGAGACAACATGAGAACATGGATGTGATTGAGATGGTAACACATCTGACAAACATGTACCAAGAACAGGCAAGACTAGAGAGATATGATGTCTCCAAGGCATTGATCAAGTGCAATGTGATAGAAGGAGATGTAGTACATCCCTGAGTGTTCAATCTTATTGGGTATGTGGAGAACTTTGTGAGACTGGGTTTTCCCTTGTGGTATGAGTTGTCCACTGATGTGATTCTATAGTCACTTCCAGACTCATGCAGTCATTTTTTCATGAACTACAACATGAATGATTTTGACAATTTGTTGTTAGAATTACTTTGAATGTTGAGAACAACTGAGGCATGGATGAAGAAAGACAAACCCAAGTTTGTGATGATGATAAGTAGAAAAGGGAAGTCAAAGGGAAAAGGCAAAGTAAATACAAGTTCTAAACCTAGCCAGAAGCCCAAGTCTACTACACTCAAAGCAAAGAGAAGGGTGAACAAGAGAGGCAATTGCCACCATTGTCACTAGCCTAGACATTGGAAGAGGAATTTCCCTCTCTACCTATAGGAACTAAGGAATAAGAAGGAGGGGATAGAAATCTCCATTTTAGGTATATATTTTATTGAGAAAAATTAGTCTACTTCTTCATCTTGGGTACAAGATATTGGATGTGGGTCTCACATATGCTTGAATATGCAGGAATTGAAAAGAAGAAATCCTTTATGAAAGGGGAGGTTGAACTGTGTGTCATAATGGAGCAAAAGTTGTTGCCACTGTAGTTGAAACCTATAATTTATCTCTTCCCACAGGGCTTGTAATAGAGTTAAATAACTACTATTTTTTACCTTCCTAAAATAGACACATTATTTCTCTATCTTGTATGGACAAGAATGGATATGAATTTCATATAAAGAATGGTCAATGTTCTATTAAAAAAGATGAGATGTATTATGGTAGTTCCCCAATGTCTTATTGTCTTTATTTATTGAGTCTTAAGACAAACTTTTATAACATAAATACCAAAAGGTTAAAACTCGATAACTCAAATAAAACATATCTTTGGCATTTTCGTCTAGGGCACATCAACGAATATTGCATCTCCAGACTCCATAAAGATGGTTATCTGGACTCTTTGAATTTGGATCAATAGAGACATGTGAGTGTTGTATGTTGGGCAAGATGACCAAAACTCATGCCACTGGAAATGGTGAGATGTCTATTGATCTATTAGGACTCATACATGCTGATGTATGTGGCCCTTTTAGAACAAATTATAAAGGTGGTTATCAATACTTCATTACCTTTAGTGATGACTATAGTAGGTATGGTCATCTTTACTTGATGAAACATAAGTCGGAAACTCTTGAAAAGTTGAAGGATTTCATTAATGAAGTACCAAACCAACTTGGTAAAAGTATTAAGCCACTACAATTTGATCAGGGTGTTGAATACTTAAGCTAAGAGTTTAAGGACCTTCTAAGAGCTTGTGGTATTGTATTACAATGGACTCCACTTGGAACACCACAACACTAATGGTGTATAAGAAAGAAAGAGTCACACATTTCTAGATATGGTGTGATCAATAGTTTTGTGGATCTTCCAACCTCTTTGTGGGTTATGTTATAGAAATTTAACTACGTGCCATCTAAATTGATTGAAGAGACACCATATGAGAAATGGACTGGGAAGCATCCCAAAATGGCTTTTATGAGGATTTGGGGTGTGAATATTATGTCAAGAAAACTTTTCCTGAAAAGTTTTTCCCTAGATTAGATAAATGTTATTTTGATGCATATCCCAAAAAAACTAAGGGATACTACTTATACATCAATTTGACAACAAAGTGTCTCTTGCTAGAGATGTTGCATTCCTAGAAAAGAAATTCAATTCCAAAGGAATCCATTGGAGGAAAGTAGAACTCGAAGAAGTTAAATGTCAACAAAGAACTATATAGGTATGATAGGAACATAGAGAGTCATAAACTATTGTGGAATCTCAAATTCCTAAAGTTACACATGAACCTCGCAGATCTAGTAGTACACACCTTGATCCAGATAGATTTGGTTATCTAATAACTCAAGAAGGTGATGGGTTAGTCATTGATGATGAGACAACTACCTACTTAGAAGTTGTTAAGGATCTAGAGTCTGAGAAATGGATTGAGGCCATGAGATCTGAGATGGGATCCATGTACACCAACACGGTATGGACCTTGGTGGATCCACCTGAAAGGGAACTACTACAGAAAAGGCCTTTCGTGTCGGTTATTTAGAGGCTTTAGCGTCAGTTACTTGGGTGTCACTGCTAAAAGTCGACACCGACAACGTCGGTTTCTAACTAACGCCATAACCCTTCCCGCCACTGAAAATGCTCCAGTAAGGGAAATATTAGTGCCAGTTCTTAATGAAAACGGACACTATATCATGATCAAAGACGTCAGTAATTAAACAAAAAATAACACTATAACCCTTCCTGCCACTAAAAGTGCACCAACAAGGGAACTATAAGCATCGGTTAGTAAAGAAAACTGACACTACATCGTGGTTAAAGACGTCGATTATTACACATAAACCAAAACCATTACACTTCCCCCCACCAAGCCAGCGAGGGCACAAAGACATCGATTTTTTGCTAATTGTCGACGTTGTATGTCTTTGGTGTTGGTGTTACACAAATAACCGATGCCTATGTTTAGATTTTTTTTTCTTATCAGTTTGCAGGCCTGTAGTATGGCTGGTCAATAGGATGCATAACTTGTTGTTCAGTTCTGAACTGTAGGTTTACATCATTGATTGATATCAACCAACAACATGCCACAAACCTACAAAGTCATTCATATTTAGACACATGTATTGATCAGACACATGTAGAAATCTGCAAAGTCATTTACATTCACATTCAGTTCCGCTCATTTCATCTCTTTTCACATTCAGACACATGTAGAAACATTCATGTAATTGATCAGAAAAATTCATTCAGATTCACACATATGACAATTCAGAAAAAGTCATTCACATTCACACAAAAATAATTATGAGAACAAAGTTTAGAAATATCATTCTTTATTCATCAGCATCATCATTGTCATCAGAACCCCAATTAGATTTAAAAATTCCCACTACTTGTAGGGCTTTTTCCCATTCTTCTCTTACAACATCTAATTCCTCCCTCGTATAGGGAGTATGTACATCTAATAACTTTCCACCTGTATTGAAGTCAGTTTTAAACACCTACAAAGAGAATGACGTATATATATAATTAATAATATATAATGAGATTGATATATTTCATATTATATAATGAGACTATATATAATACCTTATGTATAGTATCGATTTCCATTACGACATGCTTGATAATTAGGTCCATAAATTGCATCACATAATAGGAACATGTCCAGCCATTGTCTTGTGTAGCACACTATAAATTGAAACTTACAAAATATTCAAAAATACAAATAAGCACAGTTCACATAAATAATATATACATTGGAGTAGGGAAATTACTTTCACATTCTCCAAAATTCGTGGTTGATTCTTTTTCCTGGGGACCTTTCCTCCAGCTTTTTTGAACTCTTGTAAAGCCCTACATATTAATCTAACACATTAAATTGCATAATGAAATAGTAATGTAATAACAGATGTTAACGGATATAAAAATATGAAATATTTCTCATGGGAATAATGGCCTTTTGATTGTGTGTCCATATAAGGTATTCAATTCCTTCCCCGCAGGATCTTGATAATAGACAGTGAATGACTTGGGGACAATAACTAGTAACTCCCAATGCCTACCACTACATGTAAAAAAGTTAAAAATTAATAACTCAAATTCCACAATAAAAATGTAATTTTCTTTAGTCCAAATTATAAGCAAAGTAAACTTACTCGACATTGAATGGAGCTATTATCACCGTCTTCTTATTTTTACCAAAATATTAAAAAGCATCACAAAAGTATGAAGTAACTGAAGAAGGGTTTGTATCTACAAGACTAATAAAATATGGAACTAAAAATCCCACATGAGAAAATGCAAAATATGTACATATCATGTGTAAGTGCCTGCAAAACATGTATTATGTATGCATTAATATATAAGAAACCAGATCACTGTATATAAAACAAGGTATATGGATGTATAAACAAGATCTCACCATATCCAAAACTCTATCATAGATGCGTTCATCCAAATAATGAAACAACTCCAAAATATCTTGTATAAATAGCTTGTTATTGTATGATTGACCTGCATTAATACGTATGCATTAATGCGTATGCAAAACTTATATTACGTATGCATTAATATATATACAAAACTTGTATAATTAGATTGTTATCGTATGATTGACCTATAGCATCCTCCAGAATAGTAACATTTATAGGGAAATTTGAATCATGATCGCCTATCCATACTGTCATACTCCTACAATTAGGACCTAACGAGGCGTGTAGGTCCCTCGGAAGCCAACTTGGTGCTTTAGTAGGTGGAGGTGGAGGCTGAGATGTAGCGGGTGTCTTCCTTTTGACCTGTATATATAATTTCAGATCAATTTACTCATATATACACACTAACAAATTAACATAATGTAAATTTACCATACAATATTAGTATAGATGACATCTGCTGTGGGCCACATTATCACTCCGCCTTCTGTCTCACCAAGCATTTTAGAATCTGGTTGGGCATATGGCAGTGGAAGATCCCTCCAATTGGAGAGTACATGTATCAGGCTCACACAAACCACACCAGCGGGTACTGGAGTTCTATGACATATGTCCCCAGGAAGGGATGGGTAAGCCTATGCCTCTACAATGATATATTCTTGACTTCTTAGACGACATGGCTTCAACCCCAACAAATTTACGTAAAGAATGTTATATATATACATAAACATATCATCTTGAAAAGACTAGCTATTATATATGTCGTAAAAATACTTACAACGGATGTGCTAGGTGGTGGGTCTACAGGATTACTCCAAACCACTGTAGTAGGAGAAGAGCGGGCCACCACAGGTACTGTCTGAGTGGCAGTCTGAGACGCCTGCCACTTGCTAATTGCTTCATTGATTCTCTTATCAAGTGTTTCCTCGACTCTCCTATCAAGTGCTTCCTAGACTCTAATGTGCGTCGTTGTATATGCAACAATCACTAGGGAAAGTCCTAGAGTTTAACCTTCTAACCCAGTTGTCAACTTGTTGTGAACAATAAGTCAACTTAGTATAGATAGGTATCGATCCAAGGGAAGGTAGAAAAGAAAAGTCGAAATCCAAATCCGATCACAAGTAAAAGAATTAAATCTCGATTTGAGAGAGTTGTTAATACTAAAAACAAAAATAAAAGTGCTAAAATAAAGTTTAACTAATCAAAAAATAAAGATCTAGAGTCCAGAAGATCACCACCAAAACCATGTTCCTATTCAACTAATCAAATTCTAAACTCCAAAGATCAAATCAGGACCTTGTGTTTATATGTACTTACAGATAAAATCACAAAGGTCGGACTTCCCATGAACCCGTTGGTCCCGACATTCACGGATCTTTGCTGAACCGTCCAACATGCCATTATCTACGGTCATATCAAAAAGCATGTGAATTCAAATTGGCGTTCAAACCCAAAGCTTAGGTGGTCGCGTCACCAAGGATTAGAACATGAATAATATTAAATAGATGAAAAGATGATAATCGCAATTAAGGGACTATTGTTTCGTTCTTACAGAGATCTACGGTCATATCACTCCATAAGAATATATCGGATCATCCAAATAACCACAAAGAAACAGAGAGAAGACATTTGTTCGATGGAAGAATACAATTGATTATATTGAATAGAACCGGGCTAAGGGGATGCTCCCATGCCCTAGAGAAATTTACTCAGACATAACTAGACCAGAAGAAATGCAAACTGAAATGAGATCCAACATTATACAAGATGTGGTCTACAACTAAAAATTGGATGAAATGAAATGAAGAATGAAATGAAGAATGGAATACCTTTACAAGTGAAGAGTCCCTCCTTTTATAGGAGGGGGAGGGGGTAGGCAACCATAAAAAGAGGGGGGTAAAAGAGAGGGAGACCAATTTTTGAATTTTCTGGATCTGGTCAAATTGAAAGTTGGTTGTCTTTAATTATCTTGACCATGTAACTCCCTTTATTGCAAATTGTCACAGCAGCGATTTCGAACATATTTCTCTCCCATGAAAATCACAAAAGCGTTCCAAATAATAGGATTGTATTTTAGGAAATTAAATTCCCTTTCCAATGAATACTTTTACACTCAATTTGGAGCTTGAATGTAAGAGTTATGCCACTTTTGGTGGAGGGTATATATGAATTTCAGGACTGCTGCAAATTGTGTAATTTTCCTACAAAACCCAAGAAAATAGAATTAAAACTCCAATTAAAGAGAAAAATATAAAATAACACAATTAATTATATAACTAAGAGAATAAATAACAAAATAATCCTAAATAAATATCAAAAATAAATAAAATAAAGGGATAAATATATATTTATCAAAATACCCCTGACTTGAATCTTTGTTTATCCTCAAACAAATAAAATCACAAATTATTCCAATGTATACTAACAACATGTCTATCCTCACCCTTGTAACATCAGTTTATTCCTTACCTCCAAATTTGGCCAAGCAACCCAATCTCCTAAACCCACAAAACACAAAATTATATATTCCCTATTAAAAACAAATATCATATCTTGGTTCTAAATCAAGATTTTGTAGAAAAACATGCTTCATCTTACTTTTTCTTTGACACTCTCATTTTTATAAATGTGCTTTTTTTGAGTTGTTGCACAAGAGAAAGATGAAATTAGGGGGTGTGAAAACAAAGAAGGAAGTGATGAATTTTTTTTGAACCCTCCTCTATTCGACTTGGGATTTAGATTTGTGGAGTTGTGACTACATTGGTCACAATTTTTTTCATGTGCACTTTTGACATCTTTTGATGGTACACCCCTTTGGGGGGTATGGAATTTTTTTTTATGGGAAGCATGCCACCCCAGACTTGATTTTTGTCAGGTGGTGATTCTTTGCTTCTCTTTTTTTTAGAGAGAAAATAAGGGGGAAAACAAAAGGTGTCCTTGTGCCTATAACTTCACATATTTATTTTCTCCTTTTTTTTAAAGTATCATTACATCAGAAAGAACATTCATGTCAATCACATTATAAAAGATTTATATCAAGTTAATCAACATTTAAAAATAGAGAAAATTTGTGTTTGGTTTTGATTGATTCCATACGGCTTGCCAACTTTTCCAAGGAGTGATGCTATTTTGGGATCCTAGGTGACATGGTGATTTCAGACATGGCAATTTGTAACAATATTTTGCAAAAGATTTACTAAACTCAAAGGGGTACAATGATAAACATCTATTCATATTGGCCAACTAGATAAATGCCATTTTGCAACAAAAGAAATAAAAACATGGCCGACTAGATAATGGCCATGAACAAAGCAACAATATTAAAAAAAAAGTAGAAATAATGCATGAATAAAAAAGATAAGGGGGTGGAATAGAAACATACCACCCACCTCCACCTCAGACTTAGATTTTTGGTTGTCCCAAGAAAAATCGAAACCTGAGATGGAGGGAAGAGAAGAGTGAGGATTTCCAGGTGGCCCAGGTAGCTCAAAAAATGTCCATCTAAAGGGGATGTGTATGAGGGATGGGACCTTTATCTGAGGAGCTTCATAATGTACCCTATGATAGGGTAATTGCAGAAGCTCAGTGGGGTGCTCATATTTTCTTTCACCTCACATTCCCTCCAATAATATCCATAAATCTTCCTTCGATAGTAAGGGAAGTGTTGAAGATGGATGTGGATCGGGGGAGGTTGGCGGGTACCCGACCAGTAATGCCAGTAGAGCATGATGAACCGAGTCGGGTGGAGGATCTGGTTTAGGTTTTCCACCATCATGATGAACTGCATATGGGAGAATTGATGCTAATACAAAAAATTTAAAATCATTTACAAAAGTGTTTTTTTTCTCCTTAAAATTAATGCCATCAACATTGGGTTTGGTAAGTTTAATTGTTGATATAACATATGTCTCTAATACTTTTGTACATGGATTCCCCAAGTATTTAGGAGGGATGATGATGTCTTCCTTGCAAACAATAGAAGGGGGTGTGTGGGCTTCTTCCAACAGTGGTATCTCCCCTTCTAGATCAGCCATGTGTGGGATGGAAATTGGTTGTGACAGCTTGGGAAGAATCATAAAGGGGGTTAGATGCTCATTATCCAAAATAGACTCAAAAGAAGGGTATTGGTCTATGGTATCATTCAGATTTAGGTTGAGTATGGGAGGAGTTGTTGGATCTTTAGAATGACTCTCCTACTTTGACATTTCATATTCAAGTAATAGAGTCTCTAAAGGAAAGATAGGGATACCAACGTCCTCATCACACACAAAATATGGTTCCATGGTTTGTTCTATTTCTTCAGGATCCAACATATATGACACAAAATAAGGATCATCATCGTCATCGTTAGGAAGAACCATCTTGGGTTGCTCAAGCTCTATAGTGGGAGTTTGTGATTGATCCTCTAGTAAGGTAGCTAACATGGCTTGACTGGATTCAAGTTTTTCTTGTCCTTCTGCTACCATCTTTTCTAGGGATTTAAGTCTCTCTTACAGTTCAAGATTAATTTGCATTTCTCCATAAGATTTATATACCCAAAAATTTTGGTCATACTCACCACACTCCCCATAGTTTCCTTTGCCATAGTGCTCCTCATATTGTTTTGGGTGGCATTGCTCCTCATAATAATCTTTGGAAGATGGTGGATTGTAATTTCCATTGCGTCCATCTTGGTAGGAAGATTCAATATTATAAGGTGTCACCAAATCATGAGGAAACATATTTGAACAATCTATATTTTGGGTTTGAGCTTCTAGCAGGGCGGTTAAGAAGGCTTGGCTGGAATTTAGTTTTGTTTCTCCTTCTACTGCTATCATCTCTAGGGCCCTAAGTCTCTCTTCTTGTTGAAGATTGCATTGACTTTCATAAACATACTCGTAACCCCCAAGGTTTTGTTGGTTACACCCCACAAAATTTTTTTGATCATATCCCCCATTAGTATATGGATAGCACGGTTCCCCATAATGGTTCTAAAAAAAATGTGGATTCACATTGTACCCACCACGATGAAAGGGTTCGCAATTAAAAGGGGTGCTATTATAAGCATGGGGTAGATTCGGGCAGGAAAGAGATGCATGGTGGTAAAAACCATAATAATAACATTGTAGGGGATATTGCGATGCCCACTCCATTTGAAAAGAAAAGTTCCTGAAAGATATGTCAATCAATGAAAGAGAGAAGAAAGATTACGAGATAAAAGGTTAGTCAAAATTACAAAGAGAACTAAAAATTACAAACCTAAGAAATTATGAAATAACTAAAATTATAAAAAAAAGTAACTAGAAAGTAGTATTGCTGGAATGGAAACTTAGCAGAAAGAGGAGATACACTTCCAGAATTGTGCTCAGAAGGCAAAAAGAAATTACAAAAATCTAAAAGAAATTATAAAAAAGACTAAAGTTATGAAAGTTAGAGAATATGAACAAGGATTATACAAGGTATACATACAACCAGATCTGAAAAACAAATATATCGTCCCCGACAATGGTGTCAAATTGATGTGTGTCGTTGTACACACAACAATCACTAGGAAAAGTCCTAGAGTTTAACCTTCTAACCCGTTTGACAACTTGTTGTGAACAACAAGTCAACTTAGTATAGATTGGTATCGATATTAAATCCTATCACAAGTACAAGAATTAAATCCCGATTTGAGAGACTTGTTAATACTAAGAACAAAAATAAAAGTGCAGAAATAAAGTTTAACTAATCAAGCAATAAAGATCTGGGGTCCAGAAGATCACCAAAACCACATTCCTATTTAACTAATCAAATTCTAAACTCCAAAGATCAAATCAGGACCTTGAGTTTATATGTCCTTACGGATAAAATCAAAAGGGTCGGATTTCCCATGAACCCGTTGATCCCAGCATTCACGGATCATTGCCCAACCGTCCAACATGCCATTATCCACGATCATATCAAAAAGCATGTGAATTCAAACTGGCGTTCAAACCCAAGACTCAGGTGGTCGCGTCACCAAGGATTATAACAAGAATAAGATTAAATAGAAGAAAAAAATGATAATCACAATTAAGGGACTATTGTTTCGTTCTTATAGAGATCCACGGTCATATCACTCCATAAGAATATATCGGATCATCCAAATAACCACACAGAAACAGAGAGAAGACATTTGTTCAATGGAGGAATACAACTACTTATATTGAATAGAATCGGGCTAAGGCGCTGCTCCCATGCTCCAGAGAAATTTACTCAACCATAATAAGACCAGAAGAAATGCAAACTAAAATGAGATCCAACATTATACTAGATGTGGTCTACAACTAAAAATTGGATGAAATGAAATGAAGAATGGAATGAAGAATGGAATACTTTTAAAAGTGAAGAGTCCCTCCTTTTATAGGAGGGGGAGGGGGTAGGCTGCCATCAAAAGAGGGGGAAAAAGAGAGGGAGACCAATTTTTGAATTTTCTGGATCTGGTCAAATCGAAAGTTGGTTGTCTTTAATTATCTTGACCATGTAACTCCCTTTAATGCAAATTCTCGCAGCAGCGATTTCGAGCATATTTCTCTCCCGTGAAAAGCACAAAAACGGTCCAAATAATAGGATTTTATATTAGAAAATTAAATTCCCTTTCCAATGAATATGTGTACACTCAATTTGGAGTTCGAATGCAAGAGTTATGTCACTTTCGGTGGAGGGTATATATGAATTTTAGGACTGCTGCAAATTGTGTAATTTTCCTACAAAACTCAAGAAAATAGAATTAAAACTCCAATTAAAGAGAAAAATATAAAATAACACAATTAATTATAAAACTAAGACAATAAATAATAAAATAATCCTAAACAAATATAAAAAATAAATAAATAAAAGGGATAAATATACATTTATCAGACTCTCCTATCAATTATCTGATCTAGCTAAACATGGATAAAAGAAATGCTAGCTTCGGATTATTGAATACTCTTTCGCAATAACATTCTAAAAAAAGAATAAGTTACTTCATCTTGTGAAAGTCCCACTTTTGGGACCAGTTTGTGTTGTGATGGCCAAAAGAACGCTTTGATGCCCACACCAGCACCTACACCCCTAACACGTCCAGGATGCTATGGGTTACCCAGAGCAACTGTCAATTCATCCCTTGTGCACTCAGGGATGAACTTGCCTTCCTTCCTCTGCTCATGCAGCTCCGGCTAATCGCCATCAACAAAAAATGGTAAGTAAACATAAAAATAATGAATATCGACCGATTGCTCTAAGAGTTGAATTTTACCATTTTTGCAGCCGCCTCAATAGTTGCGGGCTTCATTATATCTCCCTTCTTGTTTTTCCTCCCAGCTATCCACATAACATGGTGAGGCAGAGGTGCGGGACCAATAGTTGAGGACTCTACAGTCTCCTGAGTAGCAGCAGACTGAGCATTAGACTCAGCCTGTAGTCTTTGGTGAATGCCTACATAGCCTCTTGGACCCATTGTGTGGTCATGCACATTTATTGCACGTCTTGCTCTTTGAGCATCGCTGATAGCCTTGTTAGTAAGCACATTGATTTGGTTAGTAACACTAATGGTTAATCTTGAATAGGTGAATATATAAGAACATATATTAATTAAATTGGGAGTGGTGCTTAATACCTTGAATTCATCCATTTCTCTTTGGGTAACAAACTCCTCCCAGTCTTTGGTGTCCACGTAGTTCCATTGCTCAGTGGTTTCCTTCTTCCTAAATTTATTTTTTAAAGAGAATACAAACAAAAATTATTACTGTAGAGTTAGTCAAAAAGTGATCAATGTCTAGAATTGGAAATCAATCAAGAACCTCTTCTCAGCATCGCATATGTAATCTTGGGTGAGATTTGTCCTATAATTCCTTAGGACCCTCCCACAGCATTGCATCATGCATTTACGATGCATCTTTTCATCCAAATCAAATATACTCTACAAAATAGAATTGCTATTAACTAGTATCCTAAAAATTAGTAATCTACAAAAATAGAATTGCATATAATAATAATTCATGCATAGTTCCTTCCATACTAAGTCTTTCTTCTCCTTAGGAACTTTATGTTAGGATTCAAAAATAGGACTATAATGGCTGCGAGTAAGAACCCCAATATATGAAATAAATGAGTTGTGGTTCACCCCAACTGGATTTCATGCATGATCAAAATCCACAGCCAGTTTGGGTCCATTGCCCCATTGCTGTAGTAACTTGTTCATCATTGTGATGCCCCTCACTTTCTCAATTTTTTTAGTTTCTCATCAAGTGCCCCAATTTCTTCAAGGGGTACATCACCAACCTAAAATTTGACAAAAAAACACACATACATGATATAACTATAAATGAACATATAGATAGAAATATAGGATATATTTTTAAAACTTACATTGTGAGGTGGTGCATTGATATCCTCACCCTCACGGTAATCATCATCACGATCATCATGCTCATGCTCAGCCATCTGAAAGTGTCATTAAAAAATCAAACATTTAGCATTTGACATAACTAGAAGATAATAAAAATTTGTAAAGTTCACATTAAGAAAAATAAAACATATAAAAAAATATAAACATGCATGCCTCTAATATTGTGATCTTTTATCAATTAACAATCCTTCATTGTGATCTCCGCACACATACAAGTCATCATTAGCTTCAATATTTGGTGGTGTTGGCAACCCAACTGAGAATGGATTAGATTCATCATACTTATCATACTACTCTTCTTCATCTATAGGATCTTCAATGAATTGTCTTTTACCATGAAGAACAACTGACCATTTATCATTTACAGGATCATCGATATAAAATACTAGTTTCACCGGTGATGCCAATATGAATGGTTCACCTTTCTCGCCAATATTTTCAAAGTTCACTAATGTGAAACCCAATTCATCCATTATAACTCCTTTGGTGTTATCAACCCAATTACATTTAAAGAGCGGAATTATGAAATCTATGTAGTCAAATTCCCATATGTCTTCAATGACACCGTAATATGACATTTTACCTTCACGTGGACTCTTATCCTTTGCACTTGCAAAAAACAATCAAGACGCTTGAAGGGTCACCCCACTATTTTGGACGACACTCTTATCATCTTGATACTTTATGTAATATGAGAATACATTTATGTCAAACCCTTCATAAGACATAACATTCAATTTTGGTTTAAAGGCGAGTCATTTGATAGTTTTAGTAAGATTATCTGGTGTTTGAGATAGTTGATGTAAGAATTTATCTTCAAACCACTTAATAAATGTCTTGTTATGCTCTCTAGCAAGCGACATTGAATTGGATCGAGGATATTGTCTCTTGATGAAATTGGTATGTTCCTCGATATAAACATTCACTTCATTGATGTTGTGTAAAATATACAAGTGACCTTCCTCCAACTGCTCATGGATGATTACTTTCATCTGTGATCCCAAAATTCCTTTGCCAAAATGCTCCTCACTATTCTTGTCATTAACAAGAGCGTCATTAGCACTCAGAAAGTCATTGCAAAAATCCATAACCTCTCTCGCCATATGCAAGAAAATTGGTCCCAACATTTCCACTTCCCTAGTCAAGTGGACAACAAGATGTACCATGATATCAAAGAATGAAGGAGGAAAATACATCTCAAGATGACATAGGGTAACAACCACTTCTCTTTGAAATTTATCGAGAGTATCAGGGTCAGTAACTTTGTTGCACAGACTGTTGAAGAAGAAACAAAGTTTTGTGATTGCAAACCTTACATGCTTCAATAATATAGATCGAATTGTCACGGGCAATATTTGTAGCATTAGACTGTGACAATCATGAGATTTAAGACCTATCTACTTCAGATCTTTCATTGATACCAATGTACGAATGTTGGATGAGTAACATTGTGGCACTTTAAAATTTACCAAGAATTCACAAAAATCTTTCTTCTTCTTTCTAGAAAACATGTAACAAGCGGGAATTAAGTATGTCCTTATTCCCATTTCACGTAGTTCCATTCTGGATTTTATCCCATCTTTAGTCTTACCTGGTATATTCAACAGAGTACCGATGACGCTATCACAGACATTTTTCTCAACGTGCATGACATCGATACAATGTCTGACTGTCAATGAACTCCAATAAGGAAGATCCCAAAATATTGACTTCTTCTTGAATAAAAATTTGTCACTCTGTATGGCCATCATACATTATGATCTCTTACCAAATTCATTGGCAAAGTCTTTTACTCTTCCATAAACATCCTCCCCTGGTATAGGTTTAGGTACACTCCGTTGCTCATTTCGTCCATTGAATGCTTTGCGCAACCTACGATACAGATGGAATTTTGGAAGAAAACTTCAATGACCAAGATATACAATCTTTCCTCCGTGGTTTAGTCGTATTGAATCAGTGTTCTCATCACATACGTGACACACTTTAGATCCTTTAACACTATATCCAGACAAATTCTCATATGCTGGAAAGTCATTCACAGTGCAAAACAACACAACGTACAAATAAAATGTCTCTCTTCGTGAAGCATCATAGGTCATCACACCTTCACCCCAGAGTTTCTTCAAGTCATCAATCAGAGGTTCAAGATAAACATCGATATCATTTCCAGGTTGTATAGGGCCCGATATCAACAACGACAACATAATGTACTTATTTTTCATACACAACCGGGGAGGAAGATTGTATATAACAAGCATAACTGGCCAAGTGCTATGTTGGTTGCTCAATGTCCTGTACAGATTCATCCCATCTATACAAAGCCCAAGTCTTAGATTCATGACTTCTTCACTGAATTTAGGGTACAATAAATCAATCTTCTTCCATTGTGGGGAATCAAACGCATGTCGTAGGATCCCATCATTATTTTTCTTAACATCTACATGCCACCTCAAATTCTTCGCATCTATCAGATTGGAAAACAAGCGTTGAAACCGTGGTATTATAGGTAGATACCACATCACCTTAGAAGGAGAACCCATTTTACACTCTCCCGAAGTCATCAATTTATACCTTGACGCACCACATTTTGGACAATCTTTCAAATCCACATAGTCCTTTTGAAATAATACACAATCATTCGGGCATGCGTGTATTTTCTTGGCCTCCATTCCCATTGGGCACAACAATTTCTTAAACCCATATGTTGAGATTGGCAGCTCGTTTCCTTCAGGAAGAAAATCTTTCAACAATGATGTGAAGCTTTTGTCGCTCCATCTATTGTTAGCTTTCAGCTTATACAATCTCAACATAGCACTAAGCTTCGTAAACTTACAACCTGCGTATAATGGTATCTCAACATCATGCACAATGTTTCTAAACATGGGAGGTGGATCAGTGTGCTCTACCCCACAACTATCCAGCATCACATCAACGATGTCTATTGGAACTGGTCGTTCACATCTACATCATTGGAGGCAATTTCTTCTTCCACACAAGCAGTGTTATCGACATCCACTAATTTCTGGTTTGGAATCTCTCCATGCCAGTGTCGTTTTGTATAGCGTTGTACAATCCTGTTGTACATGACATGACTTTTGATTTCGTCACCAGTGCTGACTTACAAGTTGTTACCACAATGCCTACATGGATAATAGAAACTATCTCCAGGTTGTTTCCTATATTCCTCGACAAATCTAATAAACTGATCAAGACCGGAAATAAACTCTGGGGTGTAGCAATTTGGAATTGACATCCATGATCTATCCATTCTATGATCAAAGAGAAAACAAGTATATATTAGAACAAGATTAGGGTCTAGGGATAAAAGATTAGGGTTTAAGGTCTTATATAAAATAAATGTGTACCACCTATCCCATTCTTGAACACCTAATATCACTAGTAAGTTTATAATGTGTATTGGGTTTTCAAGGAAATTTCGGCAGCATTTCCCCGTTGTTCTCCAAGTACATATGTACTTAGAGAACAAATGGGGAAATGTTGCCGAAATTTTCTTGAAAACCCAATACACATTATACATTTACATCCTAAGTGAGATTAAGTGTTCAAGAAAAGTCCCAAACTGGGGACTATCCGAGATTTACTCCTAATGAGTAAATCTTGGATGGATTTCTATGCCAACAAATACATATGTTGTCATTCTTATACCTACAATCCTACTTTCATCATTCATATCCTAGTTATTCAAGTTAGGGTGATTATTGATGTCTTTAGAAGCACGATTGGCAATCTTGGGAAAAGTTCACCGTTTACATTCTAAGCATGTCACGTGAGTTCAATAGTATTTCCCTTTTACTAAAACCAAATTGGTGTATTACTGAGTCTTCAAATAGATAAACACTTGAAGATGACTCAATGAATCTTATGAATAGTCAACTCAACTATAGCTTGTTGGTTCTCATTTATGACTTGCATAATATTTTTTTCATCCTAAATAGAAGCAAAATTTTACATGCCCCATATGACCCTATAATGTTGACATGCCTAGGTTTAAAGCACTTCAATCTTGAATAATGTTGACATGCCCCATAATAGGGAAAAATCAAGATGAGATCAATAAAAACACAAATCTTAAAAAATGGTCTGCATAATGAAATAATTTCTTAGTAATAATATATATTGCAAGATAAACAAAAGAGCAACTCATTATTTTTCAACTAAACATTTTTTTCATGCATTTTTCATTACACATTTATGGCCATTCTTCATCTAGTGACTATGGTTCAAATTGCCTTTTACTACTTGCTACTTAATGATTATATTGTTTTGTTGTTGTACAAGAATCACTGAATATAAAGTCCATGAGGATAAACTAATATTTGGGAATGATAATGTGGATTCTCTATATTAAATCTAATTTGTCTTTCTTTCTTCTTCTCTATATTTAATTATTACATAAGTTGTGTGTGAACTTTGAGCTATTTAGGGGAAGTCACACTAAATTACTTTATCATTGTCTACCCAATCAATGGGATTGGATCGATGTAATAACCCTTCTATGACAGTTGGTATCAAAGACTAACACACTATGCATCTATGTAATTGTGAACTTAATTGTGAAATCCCTCATTTTACTCTTATCAGGATTTGAACTACTATTGTTTTTGTAATAGTAATCATCTAGTTCATATACAACAACCACATTTGGCTATTATTAGGGTTTGTGTTAACTCACAGGGCTACATAGCTATTCTAGGTGGAGACAGAGAAGACACATCTCTTTTTTTTCTTCATAGAAAACCAAGGATGCTCTAAATAAATGAGGTGGAAAAAAAGGGGGGTTGGAAGTCGGCGACAGCGACAACCTCAATCGGTGGAGAAAGGTACATGTCCGACGACGGTGAGCTCAGGTTCTGAGTGGTAGGTAGCGGCGAGCAGTAGGGGCGGTAAACGGCTACGAGTAGTAGAAGTGGCAGGAAGTAGTCTGGCGGTAGGCGGCGGCGAGCAGCAGCGGCGACATCAGGCGGTAGGCGGCAGCGGCGGTAGGCGAGCAGTGCAACGGCGATAGTTGTAGCAGTGGCACAAGAATTGCCTGGCCTAAGAATGTCAGGAATGAAACAGTGAAAGGGGAAGAGTCTGGTTCATGTAGGTGATATTAAGTTAACAATAGACGTCGGTTATTATAAACAACTGACGTCACATTTATAGTCGTCGATTGATGCAAAAAATCGATGCCAAAGGGGGGGGGGGAATTTGTGGGGACAACGCGCGAAAGAACTTCAGTGTCAGTTATTGCAAGAAAATTGACGACAATAATGGGCCCGATTTATGTCTCGTGAAAACCCTTTAGTCATTAGTTATTTGGTAAATAATCGACACATTATGTGAAATTTTGGAGGTAATTGTTTTTCACTGGAAAATTTGGATTTAGTGGGCGATTTTTGGCGTTTGTTTCTTATTGAGCAGCCGACGCTAAATAAAAAGTGATACCCGTGTCTGGTCAGTCTTCACATATAGATGTCGATTTCTATATTCAACAGACGTTGTAGGATTTAGGCGTCAGTTTATTGGATACTACCAACCTCTAAATGTGACGTTATAAGCCATTTCTGTAGTAGTGGGGTGAAATCTATAGGGTGCAAGTAGGTTTTCAAGAAAAAGACCGACATGGATGGTAATGTACAAACATGTAAAGGTCAATTGGTTTTAAAGGGTTTTATAAATGTTCAAGGTGTTGGCAATGACGAAACCATATCTCCGGTTGACATGGTTAAGTCCACCAGGATCATGCTTGTCATTGCAGCTTATCGTGCCTATGAGATTTTTCAGATGGAAGTTAAAATTGCATCTGTTAATGAGAACCTTCTTGAGGATGTGTACATGAAACAACCTAACGGTTTTTAAATCTAAAGAATGAAATAAAGTCTACAAGCTACAAAGTTCAATCCAAGCATCTTGGAGCTGGAATCATTGATTTGATGAAATAGTTAAAAGTTTGTCATTAGTTAAAATGAAGATGAACCGTGTGTTTACAAGAAGGTTAGTGGAAGTATCATTCTATTCCTCATATTATATGCGGATGAAATGCTTTTTATGGGGAATGACATCCCAACTTTTCATATGGTAAAGACCGAGCTCGGAAATGCATTCTCTATGAAGGACTAGGTGACCATCCTACATCCTAGGAATCAAGATCTATAGAGATAGTTCTAAAAGGCTTCTTGGATTAAGTCAAAGAACATACATTGATGAAGTGTTGAAGCGGTTCAGCTTGGAAAACTCAAACAGAGGCAACCTACCCATGTCTCGTTGTGCTACTATCTCTAGAGCTCAATATCCTAATTGTTGTGAAGAAAGGGAGTTCATGAGTAGGATTCCATATGCTTCTACAATTAGATCTATCGTGTACGCAATGTTATGTACTCGTCTAGATGTGTAATATGCCTTGAGCATGAGAAGAGGATGTCAGTCAACTCCTAGTGAATCTCACTAGAATTCCATGCAGAACGTCCTTAAGTACTTGGCAAGAACTAAGGACGAGTTCCTTATTTATGGCTGAGAGAAAGAGTTGGTGGTAAAAGGTTACACTAATGCAAGCTTCCAAACAGACAAAGATGACAAAAAAATCATAGTATGGAATTGTGTTTTGCCTCAATAATGGAGGTATGAGCTAGAAGAGTTCCAATCAAGAGACAGTTGTGGATTCTACAATAGAGGTTGAGTATATTATTGCATCCAATGTAGCAAAGGAGGTTGTTTGGAGCAAGAAGTTCATCTTAGAACTTGCGGTGGTTCCTAGAATCAATGATGCATTGAGCTATATTGTGACAACAATGGAGCTATCGCTCAAGATAAGGAACTAAGATGGCATAATTTCTCCAATCATATACAAAGGTAATTCCATCTCACTTGAGAAATCATACAGTGAGAAGACGTGAAGATTTGCAGAGTACCAACTAAAAGCAATGTGGTTGACCCCTTAACAAAATCACTTTCATAATATAACCATGAAGGTCATGTTTGGTCACCTAAGATTAAATTCATTGGTGATTGTCTCTAATTGCAAGTGGGGGTCTATTGCTATGTATGCCCAGAGAGCCAATCATATGATGATTGTAATGCAATATCTTGTAAACAATTTTATTAATAATAAATGCAATCTTCCTATTTATTCTATTTATTTAGTTAGGAGATAATGATGTAACATAATAAATGTCTAATGAATGATATTACTCAATGACAAATGTCGTTGGGTTGAGGATCTGAATTATGAGATCATTCAAATGTCAAGAGAATATGTATTCTTGTTATGTCCCTAGTAGGTTGTTATTATGGAAGGCTAATAGACAACAATAACACAAAAGACAAGTGTGTATGTTAATTGATGATAGAATTTCATTTGCCATGATGTGTGATATCAAATCAAACACATAAATACTTGTTAGATAATAGTGTATCAGACAGACCCACCTTGAGAGTGACATGTGGAAACCATGAAGGTAGTCGAAGTCATCCCTCATAGTGATAGTGGCGATTGTGTTTCCTAGACATGAAGTCACTACATTCATCATATGTCATTTGATGTACTTTGACATCATCCACCATGACATTGAGTAAGGGTTGCCATAAAGGTGATGCTTGGGTGCGTTGTGACACACGGGGATGGATGTGAGTGATGTAGATGGGATTTTTCCTTCCTATAGGAGTATGATATCCTGGCCACTTGATAAGTGAGACTAACAAATGCATGGCAATGTTGGTTTGAATCAATATGAGATATTGAGCTTACACATATCTCAAACGGTCTTCTCTAGTTCAAGGAACATGGATTGAATGTTGAACAGGATGACATTTCCATGCCTCGAGTTCAATATGGATATCAAAGACATAGGTGCTATACAATCACTGTAACACCAATAACAGATTGAAGGTTGAAGTTGTTCTCCAACTTTTGAATTACTTGGGTAGCAATGATGTCTTGCTAGATACCACTCATTGCTTGTGATGTCATAAATTAGTTATGAACATTCATTGTCAGTGTAAGCTGGAACCTATAGCATCACACACAAAGGATACACTTGGAATAAGAGTATGCTCATGAATGTAGTTTAAACTCAATTTTTAAAGTGTTAGGTATTCAATTTAAACAACAATGGTTGAACATTGACTGACTAGACTGTGAACCGACCAATTCAAGTGTTTAAATGATCAATTCAAGTGTGTGATCAATTGAACCATTTTGGCAGTCTGGTCCATGAGACGATTGGTTTAGGAAGTGAACTAATCGGCTCAGGTCCATGAATTGACCAATTAGGTTGTGAACTGACCATTTGGTTGATCAATTCAATTGGATCAAGGATTTATGTTGACGTCATGTTGTGCATTAATCAAATATTAATTGCCAATATAATTGCGTTTGGGAAGCATAGTCTGGATCACATGCCAACTGATCGGCTCAATGTTGAACCAATCATTTCATCATTTGTAGGTTCTAGAAAATTCATGAAATTCTATCTCTTCAACTCCCACTCACATTGGAATCCTTGATCCTAGCCCTCCTATAAATAAAGGGGTGTTGGGGGCCTTCTAGAGACACAACAATAAGCTCTGACAATTTTTGTGTTCTTACATTTGTGGTAATGTGAGAAACTGAGCAAATTATCAAAGGATAAATAGCAAACTGAAGTTCTTATAAATCTTAGGGTGGTTCAGAGATGTTAACAGACATGTGTGGAGCATCACATACACTACTTGTACCTTAAAGGGAGAAGTGGCAAATTTAGGATAGACCAAGAAATTTACAATTAGATATGAGTGAGTGTCAATTGGAAAAAAATAATCAAATTCAACTACAAATTCAGAAACTATCACGTCAGCCCCTGCAATGGTGACAACATTAGATGTATAATTTTACTACATGAGAAATTATCCCAAGATGATTAACACCAATATAGCATATATCATCAAATCCAAGATACAAAATTAATAAAAAAAAGAACGTTACCAATTCCATTAGGTAAAGATCAATAACTAGGAAATGATTGACTCATTGGTTATTAGAGTGAAATTAAGAGAATGAAACAAATGGTAGAATATTAATAAAAAAGAAATAATTACAGTAGGGAATGTAGATCAGTCATCTAATCATTACATCTTACTTAAATATGGTTTTTAGATTTGGACCATGTGAATTCATACCCTTTAAGGATACTTATTGCACAAGTATTGATGTTCTCATGGGCTTGGGGTCTCATTACCAAGGATCATGAACTAATCATCTTAGATAACCTATTCTAAGATCTAATCTGGGTTCAACACATTCAATTATGGAACTAACCTAAGATTCCTATGGTATATACGTCTAATATTTTATCAAACATGTTGATTGGATGACCAATTGGAAGAACATACAATAATGAACTGAAAGAAATACAAACAATCATTAAGAAAAAAGCTTGATAAAAATCAAATGAAATATGGGTGATGGAGCTACCCTCGGTTCCCCAGTGAGGGACCTACTAACTCATGCTCATTGAAAAAGCAGATATGCAAAGGGAGTAAGAAAGAGTCATGTTAGACAATATGGATCATGTTAGTAATCTGTGGCAATAAATATTTTCTTTACAACACAATATCTCCAATTGCTACTAGTAATACAATGTTTAGATCTCTCTTCATACCTGGCTCTAGGAGATAGGATAGAACAGAGGGAAATCAATCCTTTTTATCAGGGTATGACAATCTTTATATAGGGGTAACAATGTTCCATGAATTCAAACTTTGGATGGGATATTGACACCTTTCCAAGTCGGTTTGATCTATGCTAGTTGATTGACTAGTGAAGTTGCGTTTGTTGACTGGCGCTTAAGTGGTTGCAATGTTGATCTGTCGAGGTTGACCAACCCATAAGAGAGACAATTGGTCAGGGATTTATTATTAATCTTATTGATTTATTGGTCTTCTGATTGGTGTGACCAAATAGTTAGTTTTCTGTTGATTAATCTCTCTAGAGTTTCTTCAGTTGTTCAATCCATTGGGCCAATCGTTCGACTGATTTTGGCTTTGGTGACATTGTAATTAAGTTTAGTTAAAAAATGTGGAAGCCAATCGATCAACCTCTGAGTCACAAGGAGATCATTTAACTTTGTGACATTTTGTACGAAACAGATTAATCGATCCACTGGGTGAGTCGATCGACCAATCTTGTAACATACCATATCTTGGACCCTACCCTAGAACTTTGACCTTTGGGATTTAACCAAACAAGCTTGAGGTTAGAGTGATCATGATAAGCTAAAGCATGAATATATCACCCTAATGTAATCTAACATGTCACATAACTCTTTTGGATGGTGATAAGAAGATAAAAGACTTAATTTGTTAAGAAAAGTTGTTAATTGGCCTCTAATGGGCCATATGGCATAATACATATAAGAAGTCTCTAAAGTGGAAATAAACCTCAGTCTACATAACAAAATAAGTTTGCATGTCAATTTTCATCTAATTTGGACAACCTTGATATAATAGGTCAAGTTTAGGATAGAGAAATTCAAAAAACTCTTTAAATTAATTAATAAGGTAATATATAACACCAAAAGATGGAAATAATGCCAAATTCATATTCAACATAATTATAACTTGTGGATGAAGTTTCACCAAATTTGGATAATCTTAAAGTCATTAATAAAGGAGGAAAGAGAAAATATGATTTGATTTATTTAACACATTAATAGTTATCAAATGGAAATCTAATCTCATAAGCAGAATCTATCTGCTTTATTTGGCCTCTGTGCCAAATTCTAATTAATTTGAGACTCGTTTGCACCCTCAACAGAAGAGAGAGAAAATAGGAATGAAATTAATGTATCACTTTATTCAAATTCAATTCTGACTAATATTTTTATTAATATATGTGTCACATGGGTCTCTTGTTAATTCTCATCGCATGCCTTCTCTGGACCATTGGATATTTCATCGTACGACTGATGTGTGTTTCCTTCCTCCTAACTTTCTCATTTTTTATCGCTATAGTAACTTCTCTGGTCTCCTTCTTCAATATTTCTTTCCTTTTCTAGTTTTCAAAATCCAACATCACCTTTGCATTCCTTGCCTGATTCCACAAAGATCGAAACCTATTTATGGGGGGACTTGTCGCCCCTATCTCTCGGATCATGCAAGGTTATTGTCTTCCCCTATTTTGGCCATGTGCTTCCCTTTCCTTCTTTCTCCTCTTCGTTCAAGGCTATCGAACTGTTGAAAAACTCATGCCTGACCTCTGAAGTTGTCCCAGAAATTGATTTCCCGCCTTGGTTTGGGAACTTTGGGCTCCTATTATGTCCCCCCTACTCTACCTCTCACCGTTAGTTGTTTCTGATCCATGGTGGAGACTCTGACCACCATGACATTGTGCGAGTGGATGGGTCAGTTCTTGGAGGCTCTTGGATGCTTTAGTAGCATCTAATTTCCTTCAAGCTCAAGTGTTCCCTTTTTTGTGCTTTTTCTCACTCTGATTGCAAGCTAAAACCGTCTCTATATGATTTATTCACAGATTTCGTTAATGTTTGGTTTCTTGAGTTCGTGCTATCTCTACGAAGTCGCTGATCGAGTTTTGATTTCGTTCTGATTACTTTTCCTCAGTTTGGGCTCTTGGCCGTGAGGCTTTGCTACTGTAGTTCATGCAGCCATGGTTGAGAATGATAGGGATTCGATTTCCCTCTGTCTTTTGTCGATGGTGCCCTCATTTCTGGTTTGTTGTTCATTTTTCATTTGGGGGCATTTTGGTCTTTTCACTTTGTTTCGCTTTTGTTTTAGTGTTGTGGACAACTACTAGGTTGGTAGTAGTATCAGCTGAGTTAGTCACCTAAGATTGGGCCAACTCAAAGCTAGTGCCCTCTCCCTCTCTCTGCCTCTCTCATCGGTTCATGCTGATGTGTAATTTCGTAATTGTTCAATTTTAGAAAATACATAAGTAATTTTTCCTGGCTAAGAAAAATATAATAAAATATGATCTGGAATAAAAAATATATAATTTATACAATTATGCTAAGTTTGTGGCTTAAATCAAACGATAAAATTATGTGATTTGTCATGGACTTTCCTAATTACATATTAACTTGCAAAATTTGTAACTAAATACCTATAAGTTATAAAAATATAATAAAATGGGTTTTGGAATTAGAATAAGGTAACCTAAAACATGGGATAGTTTTGATAACCTAGTTTGACTAATTGTAAAAAGGGAATTTTTAGGGTTTTGATAATAATGTAAATCTAACCCTAATTTCACATACATGATTAATAGGTGCTTTGGGGACGTAGACTTGGATCTAGATCTATCCTGGACATTTGTAGATCTCTTATGAGGTATGTTTGCATCCCTGATTATTCTTGTGAGCAATTAACCTATGCTTATTATTTCTTGGTCCGATGGACAATAGCCTATACACATTGCTCTTATCTTTTGATATAATGGTTCTGGTGAACTATCTTATTTGCGGTAATCTTAGATTTTCTCTTGAGACTATTTCTTATGCCTAGGTGCACACTGGACTTATTTGATGATATGTGTCCACTTTGAGGTGGATGTTTATTTGATGACATGTGATGTCCTTTTCCCATTTATGAGGTGGATGCATATGTTGGTCACTTATTTCGTGAATAGTTTGTGAAATTTGACTATACTTTCTACTTGCCTCTACATTAAACATGCTATGTGATGCAGTAGCACTACAGTAGTGTAATTGCATTGTTTTTTTGTTTATATCAGATGTGTTATTTCCTACCGAGAAGATGTGATGTTTCCTGCTCTTTTGGGATGGAAAGGAACCTCATACCCAGAGCAAGATGTGTGATTCTTGGCCCATGTTTTATATATTTGGGAGATTGGTATTATCCCTTTCTCTATCAAGTTTCAAATTTATGAGGCTTGGCCACCATTGTTATATATATTTTTTTAGGGCTATGTTTATCACACATGCATGCAGGATATATTGATTGTGGGGTGTGTGCCCTACTTGTGCTTCATTTCCCACCATGGTAGTGGATGTATATATGGAACAATCATTTTGTGTTGTTTTATGGAAAGTATCATTCTTATTGTGATTCTTTTCTCTTGATACCCACTTGGGTGGTACTTTTCTTTTCTATGGGAAGCTTACATAATTTGTTGTCCTTTATTCCATATATTGCTCAATTTTCCTTTTTAGCATGCACATACCAACCTTTACTGATGTCTTCTATTTTATCATCTTGTTGGGGTATGCTTCCAACCCTAGGTAGAGGATTTAGATGATTAGGCTTGTTGACTTGGACTTGTATTGAGAAGTTAAGCTTGGAGACAAATTTGAGGTGGTTTAGATTTCCTCTACATGTGTCCTTATGATGTTCCCTTACATGTAAGTTGAAGATGTTCTTTTCTACCCTTTTGTGAAATTGAATATAGTCAATATTTTTCTTCCGCTGCTATACTTTGGTTGTTTTGAATACCATTAATAAAATTTGAAAGTTTTACACCCACTCCAAGATACCCTAGAGGTGTGTTTGGACTGGATGTTTGATTCTTCAAATTTTTAGTAGAGAGGTGGTTTTACTTTTTTACAACATGGTATCAGAGCCCATGGTAGTCAAAATCTGACTATTTCAATTTTGTCTCCCTATTGTAACCCTTGACTTGACTAGTTATCTATAGGTGAGATGTTCACCCAATATTTGATCAATGATGATCCTCTGATGCAATAAGGTTTGATATGAGGATGAGATTAGGTTATGAGGAGGTATTCATATGGAAATAATGTGACTTGGCTTTCATATTGATTTTTTTGGCATGTTGGTTTTACACTCGCAAAGTATTTCATCAACAAAAATTATTTTCATTATACTACTATATATACAAAAATTTTGTCTAGTTTATCGATGTTTTCTTGAACTAAGTCACAATGAAGAGAAACTCTAGAATTAGTTGATTAGAATGCAACCCTAGTTTTATGACGAGGATTTATATAAAGGTGTATCTTGATCTACCCTATGACTTTTAGATGTTCATGTAGGGTTGATAGGTTAGATACATGAGGACCTAAAACTCAACCCTAGAAGGTATAACTTAATAGTTGGATACATGAGAAACATAAATCTCTAAAAACTTCCACAACTACAAGATATGTGGGTAGCCCTAATACCTTGATAATTATTAGTTTGACTTGTTTGGATGAACCTTTTAAGGGGTGGAGAGTGCTTGGTTGTTGATGTTTTAATCAATAGATTACGAGGAAAAAATCCTTTTAAGGGGTGGAGTGTTGTAACATACCAGGTCTTGGACACTACCCTAGAACTTTGACCTTTTGGGTTTAACCAAACAAGGTTGAGGTTAGAGTGATCCTAATAAGCTAAAACATGAATATATCACCCTAATATAATCTAACATGTCACATGACTCTTTTGGATGGTAATAAGAAGATCAAAGACTTAATTGGTTAAAAAAGTGGTTAATGGGCCTCTAATGGGCCATATGACATAATACATATAAGAAAGTCTCTAAAGTGGAAATAAACCTCAAATTTGTAATCTACATAACAAAATAAGCTTACATGGAAATTTTCATCTAATTCAGACAACCTTGATATAATAGGTTAAGTTTCGGAGAGAGAAACTCAAAAAAAGCTACAAAGTAATCAATAAGATAATATATAACACCAGAAGATGGAAATAATACCAAATTCATATTCAACATATCAAATATAACTTGTGGATGAAGTTTCACCTAATTTCGATAATCTTAAAGTCATTAATGAAGGAGGAAAGAGAAAATATGATTTGATTTATTTAACACATTAAAAGTTACCAAAAGGAAAATCTAAATGCATAATCAGAATCTACCTACCTTAATTGGCCTCTGTGCAAAATTCCAATTAATTCATGACTCATTTGCACCCACAACAAAAGAGAGATAAAATTGGAATGAAATTAATGTATCACTTTATTCAAATTCAATTTTGAGTAATGTTTCCGTCAATATTTGTGTCACGCGGGTCTCTTTTTTATTCACATCACACGCCTTCTCTGGATAGTTAGATATTTCATCGTATAGTTGTTGTGTGTCTCCTTCCTCCCGACTTTCTTGTTTTTCATCGCTACAATAACTTCTTTGATCTCCTTCTCCGATCTTTCTTTCCTTTTCTGGTTTTCCTAATCCGACTTCACCTTTGTATTCCTTGCCTGATTCCATGCAGATCAAACCCTATTTATGGGGGCATTCGTCGCCCCTATCTCCCTGATGACGTAGGGTTTCTATCTTCCCTTGTTTCGGCCATGTGCTTCCCTTTCCTTCTTTCTCGTCGTCGTTCAAGGCTCCCGAACTGTTAAAAATGCATGCCTAACCTTCGATGTTGTCCCAAAAATTGATTTCCCACCTTGGTCTGGCCACTTTGGACTCTGATTATGTCCCCCCTACTTTACCTCTCACCGTCGGCTATTTCTGATCTGAGGTGGTGACTCTGATCACCACAATGTTGTACGAGTGGATGGGTCAGTTCCTGGAGGCTCATGGACACTTTACTGGCATCTGATTTCCTTCAAGCTTAGGTATAGATCTTTTCCCCTTTTTGTTATTTTTCTCACCATGATTGCAAGATGAACTTGCCTCTGTATGATTTCTTCACGGATTTCATTAACGTTTGGTTCCTTGAGTTTGTGATGTCTCTGTGAAGTCGTTGGTGGGGTTTTGATTTTGTTCTGATCGCTTTTCCTTAGTTTGGGTTCTTGGCCATGAGGCTTCGCTGCTACAATTCATGCAGCCATGGCTGAGAATGACAGGGATTGGATTCCCATCTGTCTTTTATCGATGGTCTCTAGTTTCCTGTTTGCTATTCGTTTTTTAGTTGGGGGCATTTTGGTCTTTTTACTTCTTTTCGCTTTTGTTTTACCAATGTGGAGAGCTTCTAGGTTGGCAGTAGGTCTGAGTGAGTTGGCCACCTGAGATTGGTCCAATTCAAAGCCAGGGCCCTCTCCCTCTCTCTCTGCCTCTCTCAACGGTTCATGGTGATGTGTAATTTTGTAATTGGTCAATTTTGAAAAATACATAACTAATTGTTCCTAGCTCAGAAAAATATAATAAAATATGATTTGGAATCAGAAAAATATAATCTATACAATGATACTAATGTTGCGGCTTAAATCAAACAATGAAAATATGTGATTTTTCATTGACATTCTTAATTACATATCAAATTGCAAAATTTGTAACGAAATACCTATAAGTTAGAAAATTATAATAAAATATGTTTTGGACTCAAAATAACGTAACCTAAAACATGGCATGGTTTTGATAACCTAATTTGACTAATTATAAAAAGGAAATGTTTAGGGTTTTGATAATTAATGTAAATCTAACCCTAATTTCACATACATGATTAATAGGTGCTTTGGAGACCTAGACTTGGATCTAGATCTATGTTGGACATTTGTAGATCTCTTATGAGGTATGTTTGCATCCTTGATTATTCTTTTGAGCAATTAACCTATGTTTATTCTTTCTCTTGGTCCTATGGACAATAGCCTATACACATTGCTCTTATCTTTTGATATAATGGTTCTTGTGAACTATCTTATTTGTGGTAATCTTGGATATTCTCTGGACTCTTTTTCTTATGCCTTGGTGCACGTTGGACTTATTTGATGATATGTGACCACTTTGAGGTGGATGTTTATTTGATGACATGTGATGTCTTTTTCCCACTTATGAGGTGGATGTATATGTTGGTCACTTATGCGGTGACTAGTTTGTATAATCTTACTATACTTTCTACTTGCCTCTACATTGAACATGCTATGTGATTCAGTAGCACTAGAGTAGTGTAATTGCTTTGGTATTTGTTTATGGAAGATGTGTTATTTTGTGCCAAGCAGATGTGGTATTTCCTACTCTTTTGGGATGGAAAGGAACCTCATACCCATGGCAAGATGTGTGATTCTTGGCCCATGTTTTATATATTTGGGAGTATGGCAGTATCCCTTTCTCTATCACGTTTCAAGTTTATTAGGCTTGTCTACCATTGTTATTTATATTATTCTAGGGCTATGTTTATCTCACATGCATGCATGATATTGATTGTGGGGTTTGTGCCCTACTTGTGCTTCATTTCACACCATGGTAGTGGATGTATATATGGAACAACCTTTTTATGTTGTTTTATGGCAAGTATCATTCTTATTGTGATTCTTTTCTCTTGATACCCACTTGGGTGGTACTTTTCTTTTCTATGGGAATCTTTCTTAATTGTTGTCCTTTATTCTATATATTGCTCAATTTTCCTTTTTAGCATGCACATACCATCCTTTGTTGATGTCTTCTATTTTCTCTTCTTGTTGGGGTATGCTTTCAACCCTCGGTGGAGGACTTGGATGACAAGGCATGTTGACTTGGACTTCGATAGAGAAGTTAAAGCTTGGAGACAATCTTGAGGTGGTTTAGATTTCTTCTACATGGATCCTTATGATGTTCCCTTACATGTAAGTTGAAGATATTCTTTTGTACACTTTTGTGAAATTGAATATAGTCAATGTTTTGCTTCTGCTGCTATACATTATTTGATTTGAATACCATTAATAAAATTTTATAATTACCCACTTCAAGATACCCTAGAGGTGTGTTTGGACTAGAGGTTTGATTCTTCAAATTTATAGTAGAGATTTGGTTTCACTTCCTTACGAATCATCCTTTGGGGTACTTCTCTTGAGGATTCGTCGATTGATCAATTGGTGAAACCTACCAATCGACTAACATTCAAAATCAAGGATAATGAGTCTTTGAGCCTTCAATATTTCCAAACATGGGAATTGAGACATGTATTTGAGTCCCTTGGACTAATGAGCATATTTCTCTACAAGAGAGCCAGAATTTCCATTAAAAAATCATCATTCTACAATTGAAAACAATCTAAGATAATTCAAGTTAAAAAGTAGGAAATAAGAATGGGAATCATGAGAATTCTATATTAAAACATAAAAGTGCTATGCATAAGCATTCATCTACTATCAATATGATTGAAAGTCACTGACGAAACTAATCATAATTATCATAAAGCATTCATGATTAGATTTTATGTCCATAAATATTTATAAATCAAATTCCATGATTTGTATGGATGAAAACTCAAAAGATGAATAGTTAATGGACATTTTTCTATGGGATACCTAGTCTGAATGTTTTTACCAATGACATGGCCCAAGCCAGTTTCATAAGTTGGTCCTTGACACCCAAAAGGAACTCTCATCTCAAACTTGTGTGGTGCATCCCAAAAATGCACCTTTTTGGTGATCCCTAATAATATCTAGGGTATCATGCCATCTTAGCATGACTAATATCCCATAGATACTTAGGTCTATTGGGTTCCTACAAAGAACACACCATGATATGGGGGTGGGCCCCACCTTCAGTCAGCCTTTTCTTTAGAAAGTTCAAACCAAACCAAGACCTGAGAGATGGGGCATGCACCAGGCATGTGGCCCCTTTCCCCAACTTTACCAATCATCACCTTTGATTGGTCAAGGAAACTCTAAAATGCACCCAAAAGTATCTAGAAGGAAGGGTGCCCACTTGGTGCATGCCCCACCACCACTTAGAAACCTTTATGATTGATAAATGATCCACTTAAACCCTGACCATGGGTTACCCAGTATCTCTAAAGGATACCCCCGAACTACCAATTACAAGATACGACACCAAAGATGTAACAACCCCGCCTCCCAGTAACCCCCAATTAAGGGAGACCAAGAGGTCAAAGCCGTTATCCCCATTTTCGGATCAAAGGTTCGACAAATAATCAATAATAATTATCAAATTCTAGCAACTAAACGGAAAGGTTGTAATAAAGGAAAACTTTGCATACCTTTTTTTTCAAACTGAGGTAACTACTTCTATCCATAATTGGAGTCTATTCTAACTAATCCTCCTTTGTACTTTAATCCTCATTTAAATCCACATATGCCACTTTACTGTTTGTTCTTTTCACTTGTACCTAAAACACCGAAAACCAAATAGTCAGTCAGCATAAAGCTGGTATGTGGGGGAAACAATAAATGTACAATTAACTTGTACAACATATTGCAGTCAAATATGATTTAACAAACAACTTTATGTTTTCAACATAACTACTCAATCCTTACATACCCTAACCTCTACGTTATCCCTGCAGTGGACCTGGATGCTACCTTCCTCATGGTAGATCCCCATTAAACCATGCATGATCCTACCTAACACATAGATCAATATCTAGGGTTGAGTCGCATGGCACTACCCATAGGTAGCCCAATCCCTAACTCATGGTGTGCTAAAGAGTCGCAAGGCACTACCCATAGGTATCCCAATCCCTAACTCTTAATAACCTGATGGTCCCACTCAACAAGCAGACCCTTTACCAGGTTACCCTTTTCATCATTAGCAAAGCCACAGAGGAGAACCAGGATCTAAGCCAGTCATGTACACATACTTATGGTGATAGTCATAGTCACTTTACAGTTGCATGAAATAAAAGTCATCCGGGTAGTTATTTTCAGGCAACCGATAAAACAACCGGGAATCACCGTAAAACTAAAGCAATTATTCATAAGCATAACCACATACCTGTCAGGCTGATTTGAGATAGAATAATCCAATCAAGAAATCCAAATAAGCAATAACATAATGAGATCCTAAAATATGCATACAATTTCCTATTATTAATCATGCCATCAAGATCTACTAAACCTAGCTCATTTCTTAGGGTTTCTAGTCCACTTTTAGGGTTTTCATTGCAATTAGGGTTTCCCTTCATTTCTTACTATTTTAAAGAATTACTCACAAACCCTGATTATCTCATCTATTATTCACGAAAGATATTAAGGTTATCTTTTAACAACATATAACCCTAATATTAGAAAAATCATAATTAACAATCAATTAATTCCATTAAGCTCATTTTAAATTAAAGCTACCATTTTTAACCTTTTAATCCATGACAAGATCATTACACTCATTTATCATCAATTCTTAGTTCATTATGGTCTAATTCACATATGAACTCTATTTGTCATTAATTCTACCTTTATCCATTAGAAAACCCTAATTACTACATTAAGGCTATTTATCCACAATTAGGAACTTTTATACTTGAAATAGCTTGGAATTATCATATCTTAACTTTATTCATGATTTTGGATAATTAAAACCATTATGAGTCATATTTACTAATATTAGGGTTTCAAGGCCCATTAAAGCATATTTATGCACAGGAAACTCTAAATTAAACCAATTACGTGCAAAGTTCATCCTTTTGGTTCTCTTTTTTTTTGTTGAACCCAACGTGCCTCTTCTCATTAAGAAAAAGTCCAAAAGGAGTATATACAAAATGGTCTGAAAAGGAAAAGCCCCTAAATCCAGACAACAGAAAAAAGAAGAACGATAAAAAAGCTAAAGAAACTACAAGGCAGAACTATATGTACAGATATCACACCTTCAATATGTTTGTATCATTATAAACTAATCTCCATAACTTCATAGGACTTCTTATATTACCGTCGAAGATCCTCGCATTCCTCTCCAACCATATATTCCGAAGAATAAGCCCAGCAGCAGTCTTCATATCCCCCTTCTAGACCAGAAGTTCATTCAACCAACTAGGTTGTTTGTCGAATTCTAGAGAAAAGAAACTCCACAGCTCACAACTATAAGAATAGTTAAACAGCAGATAATCTAAATCTTCACCATATTCCTGACAGAGCATGCATCTAGCAGATAAATAAAAACCAATTATTTGAAGGAAGTCACAAGTAGGAATTCTATTAAGAAAGTACCTCCACAGAAAACCGGCTGTCAATTTAGGAAATTTACTCTTCCAAACCCAGTCAGCCCAAATAACTTTCAAATTTTTCTTTCTCATCACTTCCCAGGCATCTCTCAGTCTAAACGACTTTCTCCCTTTGAACAAAATGCAATCATCATTATCCACCAACTCCTGCATTTCTCCAATCAAACCATTCATAATACCACTACCTCTTATATCAGGTAGCCTCCAATTTTCGTACAAAACACAATTAGATGTAGTATAGTTTGGACCTTTCCCCATTCTCAGAATCAAATGATCATCACAACTGTCTAGCAAATTATTCTTGTTAGGGAGCCAGGGGTCCTTCCAGAACTGGAATTTCATGCCATTACCCACATGAAACTCAATATTCAATTTCAGAATGTTTCTCATGCTTAACAATTTCTTCCACATCCAGGTCGAGTTGGTCTTACACCCAACAGACCAAATGGATTCACGTTTAATGTAGAGTTCATGGAGCCACTTCACCCACATAGATTCCTTGCCACTGGCTACATTCCAAAGGTTTTTTAAAAGGCCAACTTTAGACCAATCAACCACATGACAGATACCCAAACCACCCTCACATTTAGGTCTGCAAATCATCTCCCAAGATACTGAATGAAGGTCCTTATGACAATCTGAATCATTCCAAATGAATTTCCTCATTAACTTCTCAATCTCATTAATGAAAGCTTTGGGAAGGGGGAAAGTCGAAGACCAGAACATGTGATATGTAGAGAAAGTATATATGACCAACTCCACTCGACCAGTAAAAGATAGCAGCTTCCCTTTCCAAGAATCCAACTTCCTTTTGATATTATCTATGATTGGTGCACACATCGCCTTAGTGAGTCATCCAGTAAAAAGAGGGAGACCAAGATACTTCACTGGAAGATCACCCTTCACAATAACTCGATCTTTAGAAATGACCTCCTAGAAAACACCAACACTTTTACTCAAGAAAAGATGGCTCTTGGAGTTATTAAGACGCAGCCCAGAAACAATACCAAAGGTATCCTAAACTTTAGCAACATGTTGAGCATTAGAAGAATCTTCTTTAGTGAAAATCAACAAATCATCCGCAAAAATAATATGTGAGATCCCAAAGTTTTCATAAGCCTTGATCGAAACAATAACCTTTTCCTTAACAAAAGAATCAATAATGGAGGAGAAGCCCTGCATGGCAATCATGAACAAATAGGGCACCAACAGATCCCTTTGACGCACCCCATTAGAAGCTTCAAACTGATTGGAAGGAGAACCATTTACCAAAACTTGGAATGAGGCAGAGACAAAACATTCCTGGATCCAACCCAACCAGCATTGAGGAAACTTCATTTTCTCCATAATAAAGAGAATATAATCCCTTCTCACTGTGTCATACGCTTTAGAAAAATATGCTTTAATACACATAGTAGCAGGTCCCGCACTATTTGGAAACCCACTCAGAATCTCATTGGCCAATAAAATTGCATCAGTAATAACTCTACCTTTCAGAAAAGCCACCTGGTTGTTATCAATCACTACCGGTAGAACCTCACTCAACCTATTAGACATGATTTTAGTGATGATTTTAAAGACCACATTGCATAGAGAAATTGGTCTAAAATCTTTGAGATTAGTAGCACCCTGCACCTTAAGGATAAGAGTTATAAAAGATCTGTTGCACTCTCTTAACATCTTCCCGGAGTCAACGAAACTCAACACCGCTTTAGTAATGTCCTGCCTAACAATAGACCAACAATCCTTATAAAACATGCCATTAAACCCATCCGTTCCCGACACTTTATCTACATTTAAATTCTTCACCACATCTTCAACTTCCTCCTTCGTCACCCATTGTCTCAATTTCATAGCTTGACTCTCAGACAAAGCAGGAAGCACCCAAGATTCATCCCAAAAACCATTTTAGACGACACACTATTAAAGATAGTATTATAATAGTTCATTGTATGATCCATAATGGCTCCCCCATCATCAATGACCCTGTCACCCTCATCCAACAAATAAATACTATTATTGATCCTCCTGGTTTTAAGCGTAGCATAGAAAAAGGGTGAATTTCTGTCCCCCTTCTTTAGCCAAATGGCTCTAGATTTTTGCCTCAGGAAAACCTCTTCATCAACAAGAGCAACATTCACGTCCTTCCTGATACCGACCAAAATCTACTGAAGCTCCACATTCTCAGGATGATCATCAACTTCCTTCTGAAGCTCAAATGCTTTGGCTTCAAGTTCTGAGGCTTTAGACAAGAAGTTACCTACAAAATCTTTATTCCACTTAGACTGAGCAACTCCAACAGCAGCTAGCTTCCTATACACTCTGAACATAGGGGCTCCCTTAACTGAAGTTCCATTCCAGGCATTATCCACAATATTACGAAAACCATGTTGTGAGACCCATGCATTGATGAAATGGAAAGGGGTGTGTTTTCTCTTACTAGATTGGATATGAAGCAGCAACACCCGATGATCACTAATCGACTTAGAAACTACTTGCCCCCACATATTAGGAAAAATAGAGAGAAAATCCAAGTTACAAAAAATCCTATCCATTTTTGAAAACTTACTAACACCCTTCTTACTATGACTATCCCAAGTATTAAAAGGGCCTTTTGTAGAAACCTCCAGAAGGTTCGTACATTCAAGAGATTCATTGAAATCCAACATGCTCTTAGATGAAGGTGGGTGCTTCCCAAGTTTCTCATTACTGAATCTATCAGCATTAAAGTCACTAAGAACACACCAAGCCAACCTAATAGAAGTAGCAATCTTGTTCAACGAATCCCAGAGAATTTCCCTATCAGAATCCCCAGTGGCACCATAGATGGCAGAAAGGTGAAATTAGGTACTCTGATGATCTACAGCCACATCACAATGTATAATCTGATCATTATCATAAAATTTGCCAATATCGATCCCAGGATCATTCCACATAATGATAATATGCACATATGAGTAAAAATCCTTGTTGGACAGAAATCTAGCTCCATGCCAAATAGAATCAACAATGCCACCAATATCCTCTTTCTTTTCTCTTGACTCAAGGATGATATATATATCACCTTTCAGTCTTATTATTTCGTTTCGAATGTGAGAGACTTTATTATGGATTCCTCTCACATTCCAACCACAAATCGATAGAGGTCTATCCATTTGGAGGAATGTAAATACTCTCCCCCACATCACCCATACCATGAACACCCTCATTAATGCTAGATAACAGGGAAAATTTATTTGGAGACATCACAATGTTTCTAGCTATTGAAACAGGCTTTGCCGCAACCCTGGGTGGAGATTTCGAACGTTTTTTCTGAGTTTCCCATTCAGGAGAAGGTACAGGAGTAATATGATTCATATTTGATTCAGCGATCCGCACTGCTTCAGCCACTCTCTCTTCAGACACTTTCATAATTGATCCTTTAGGCACATCACCAATGTCTTCAACATCGTCACTGAAGACCTCAGGCTCATCCTCCATAACCTGAGGCCCATTTTTCTTTGGGACCCAAACTAATTTACCCACCTTCCGAGTTGCACCCAAAGGGGCCTTCAGAGTCTCAGAGCATAACCTAGATTCATGACCATAATTACCACAATCCTTGCATTTATCTGAAACCCATTCATACTCAAACCGAATCTTATCAAGCTGCCCATCATCACTTTTAAGCTCAAGCTCCTTCGGGAAGGAAACGTCAGCCAGTATTAGCACCTGAAGTCGAGCATACTCCAGACGGTCGAACTCAGTCCTAAGTTGATCAGTACACATTGGCTTCCCAAGACAAGAACCTATCATCATGAACATTTCAAGATCCCAGAGTTCCAGCACAAATCCAAATATCTTCAACCAAATTGGAATTTCTGAAATCTTTAACTTCTCCATTGGCTCGTCCCTCTCCCACTTCTTGATGAACATCAGCTTCCCAGCAATGAACCGTGGTCCTCCATCCAAGGTCGTGGCCAGATCATCATCATTTGAAAACATCAATATGAAGAAACTCTTGCCCCTCGATCTAATCTCCAGTGAGCCCTTGACCTTCCAGAGTTGCACCAAGTACCGAACCAGGGAAGGCCAATGAGGAGTTAAGCCAACAATGTATCATGTGGTCGTCTGACTCCATCTCTTCAGATTTATATCTGCAATGCTCTTGGGATAGATCAACTTCCCCTCCTCCAGTTGTACTTCCGTTCTCTTGAAGACTTGGCTAGAGATTTCTCTATTCCACCAGATCTACCCACGATTTCACTTCAGATGAAATGCCGACTGAGAAATGAGATTGACGGTGTACAACCTTTCTCGGATCTTTGATCTTAGCCACATTACTAAGATCTTCAGCATTTTCCTCCTGTGAAGCTTCAGATCGAACACTCGCATGCGCCGCCCCTAGAGGAATCGCCTTCGAAGTCGCCACCGAGATCGCCCTGGTCTCTGGAGAACTCATCTTATTATACATTTAAGAAGAGAAGTTTTCCTCCTTTTGGTTCTCAATATACCTTTTTACAATTAACATGTTAATATCAACTATAATCATCCATTAAACCCTACTAATTGCATTAATCATCTCTAAATAGGGTTTCTTAATCTTTAATTCATTAAAGTTGATAAATTACTCTACTTTTCGATTTTCAATCAGAATTAGGCTGAAAATATATTTTTATTGCATTCCTTGAGTTCTCCTGATCAAAATTCATATATAAAGTGCATCCATCTGAGCTACCGTTAATTAGTTATGAATTTTGCAAACGTTACCTTTTTGGACCAATCAGAAGCTGACACGTAGTCTCTTTCAATGGAATGTAGTTCAATTGGAAACATTTCGAAAAGATGGTTTTATCCTTGGTTAAGGTGGTCGGATCTACAGCCCGTGAAGTGCAAATCCTTCCAACTCCTTTTCTGGTCGTCTTACTCCTGCCAGGACCTAGCTGCCGCCAGAGCAAGGCTAGAATGTGACCCTGCCACCCCTCCCCAGCCTTCGACGGCCACCATGGAACCTCCCCTGCCTCAGTTGTGCCCCGTGCAGGTGAGGGCACCTTAGATATGTGGCCAGGATGGTTGGGATTGAACCCAGCTGATCTGCAGCCATAGCCAACCTGTGGGCATTGTGCAGGTGTGAGGAGCCAAGAAGACAATCCAAGTCCCTCTCCGTCGATGTAAGAGTGTCGTGATCTCATTGTACTAGCATCACTGCTTTAGGGATCACACCAGTCCCTCTGGTTAGGGTTGAATGAGAAGGAAGAAGAAATTGATAGAAAGATATGAGGAACTCCCCTTGGGCATTAGCCATGGGCTCTCTCTCCTTTTATAGAGGAGGATAACGAAGCCTTAGGATGGATATCCGTGAGTTGCCAAGTCCCTTTCCTACTAGGAAAATATATTCCTTCATGAAAAAGCAATCTTTTCTCTCTAAACAAAATTCTTTGATACCCTTTATTCTTTAGATATTAAGATTTTGAAAATCACTTCTTTTATTCTCTTAGTACTTTCCCTTTATTCTAATGGAATGAAATTAAGTTTTCTTTTAATAGAAAATACCACCTCTTTAACCATATCACAAAATTCATTCATTAGGCATCATATTAACCTCTTATTTGCTATTATTGGTATTTTCTCTTTCTTTTTCTCCATTGGGGCTCCTTGGACCCCAAGAAACTCTAATATTTCGAAATTCCTTTTTAAGGATACTTATTATCCTTCTAGATGCATCTATATTCATTATTTCACATTATCTTGTTTATGTCTTATTAAAATATCTCTTTTTGAGGATTTCTCTTTATCTTTCTTTTTAATTTCCTCATTGTCATTCCATTAAACATTACGAATTCTTTGGATACGAAAATCCATCAAGGATAACTCAATTATACCTCTTTTCACTTATTTTCCACATTTTATCATTATTTTCAATTTCTTTCTTAATAAAGAAATATTTAATTGATCTTTTCTTTTCTTGTTGCATATCATTGCAAATTTGGACTCCTTGGAACCCAAGGAATCCAAGAGGCACCAAATCCACCTTTGGATTACACTATTTTGCCTTCTAGAAGTTTCTACATTTTTCTTTTCTCCATTTCTTATTAATAATGGAGTTCCTTTTGTCTTTTCTTTGTTATTGGGCCCAATAGCCAATAAAGCCCACAAAACAATCATCAAGGCTATTGTAAACGAAATCCATATATTCAAAACAAATTATATATTTATTTTTGCAAAAATCTTTAATATGAGAAATCACATTTCTCACCAAATGAACCCAAAAGTTGGGGTTGTAACATCCTTCCCCTCTTATAGGAATTTTGTCCTCAAAATTTCATCAAGTAAACAAACAATTCAGGATAAGACTTTTCCATGTCCATTATTGGCCCCTATGTGGCTTTACCTTATCCATGGTGCTTCTAATAAACCTTTATCATCACATATTCTTTTCTCTGAGTTCTTTCACCTTGGAATCTATAAACCCCATAGGTGACTCATGTCATTATATCCTCCCTTGGGCTCACTAGGTTCATTGATCCGCACATGGTTCGGGTACCTCACATAGCACTCTAAATTGGACACATTGAACTCATCACACATCACATTATCCTGAGGGGTAAGGGAAAACTTAACCTTTTCCACCAACCCATGTCAAAAGAACCCATGCATCGGGGACTTAGCTCTCTTAGCTATAACTTAGAGGGGTCGGATTTTCATGTAACATATTGTCCCACAGTGAACTGCATGTCAGTCTACTTTGCATCAGCTTACAACTCATGTCATCTCTGGGCTCCTTTCAGCCATTGCATGATCAAAGCGACTTCATCTGCACACACTGTGGTCCTTTCTTGACCTTCACGAGGTCCCTTCACCAACATCATATTAATGAAGTGGTGACTGACACAACTTCCTTAGCAGAGCTCCTTTACATCCCGATACTGACTATGGTGGTTATCATCACATCTTACAAAGGACAAAAACTATCTCTATGTATCACCCTGAATGAGCACACAAGCTCTCATCAGACCCTCTAGTCTAGATCGTACTAACCATTAGATAGGGGTGATAAATTGTATTAACATTGAGTTCTTCATGTATCTACTTCCACCTTATTGAAGCATATCTTTAGGTTATACTCAAGAACTTTTGAATTCGCATCATGGTGTAATTTAACCATCTCTTCTTATATGTAGTTCAACCAGATCTGTCCCTTGATAGTATTCTTTCTTTCTTCTGTCATCTATGTAAGGCAATCTACCATAACCCATATTGCATCTTGACCTTCCTTGGTCTAGGGGAGACTTACCACATATTTCATAGTGATGAAGTCCCATTCCCTCTCAGGGCCTCTTTTATCCTCTATATCGATACACTAGGTTACTGGTGTTCGTCCTTCACCTCATGGCTTGCATGGCAACGTACCCCATGCAACTTCATCTTAGGCCTCCAAAGTACTATTATCACTTATTATCTTGGTAGTACCATGGTATATGGTGATCTTAATCATGATCTCCCGTAGTGTCATGATTCCTTAAGATTGATTCCTTAGAAACCCTAAACCACTCTAGCCAGGGTTTCATCTCTTTTTTCTCCATAGAAGTACTTTTGAGGTTCTACAACCATCCTTTTATCATGATAAGCCCTAGGTTGGCTAACCAAACAACCATTAACTTGATCAACCAATATTGTTACATCTGAGTGTTAGCCAAACTTATCTCTTTTTCCAACTGAGTGTTAACCTAACAACCTCTTCTAGCCTCCATCTAAACTAGGCAGTTGTATCTCATCCAGATCATCCATTACCACTTCACATCCTTAGGTGTTAGGTAATGTTGAAGACATACACCTCCATGTATTTCACTTATTACCTCATCTCATCTCTAACTCTATCTTCATCAAGAAAACTCTGAGTTTATCCTCTTGGTTTTTCAAACTCAACCTTGTATAACTCATAGCTCATGATGAAACATCCTCATAAGATGACTACCTTATTTCTCTTAATGTTTGTAACCCATCCATGTATTGTTCACTCCACCAGGGTATGTTATCATCTCTGTCCTCATACCTCATTGCAACGTTCCAACTCACATCACCTTTTATCCTTGGTGCATGGCATGTGTATTGTCCTATCTCTCACTCCCATAACAAGACGAAATAAGCATTTGGCTATAGTCCAAATATAGATTTGTTCCTATTCTAAGAGTAGAGATGGTGCATCCCACCTTACTAGTACACCTCTAAATCTAAGTTTAAATGTGCACCTTATGCCTCTGCATCACAATCATCTTGATATCAAAGTTACTCCCATGGAAAACTAGTCTCGAACCTACTTAGGTCCACACATTCCTTGGTCATCTCCTCTAGGTCTGTAGGGTGTTGACACTTTTGGGGTCATCCGTCTTCCCTCATGCATCCAGAGAGTGCCCTACTCATCTACCCTTTGGGTCCCATGAGTTCATGAAGGTGATCAATCTCCTAACCCATGGACCTCAGACAATGATAGATGTTACCTCCCGACCCTATGGTCATGTGCAACTAGGGAATTAGGAAACTCCTTCTCCCATCGGTCTTATCCCTACCTGACTCTAGGATAGACTTCAGATTCTATTATATTACATGTCCAACTTAGAACCTTACCCAAGCCTTCATCATCTCTCTCTCTCTCTGCACTCATGGCTGACTTCCATCCTTTCATAGGGGTTATGGAAACCGGCCAACTTTGGTCAAGCCCCATACCAGTTACCCCCATGGTAACACATCCACATGCTCTTAGAGATGGTTATCTATGGGTCTACAGGTTCATTCCCATACCATGTACTTTTCACTTAGCTTCTCAAGATCCTATGAGACCTCTTTAGGTTTCCTCAAAACCCACAAAACTGGTATACACCCTACCAAAGGGTCCCTCTCCCAGGATGGGAGGAAACTACAACTCTTTACAACAAGATCACAAACATCCTTAGGATTTATATTCACATGAGCATGCTTAACCCAGCAGCTACTACGACACAAGCAGACCACCTACTGAACCATGCTAGGTCATACTTGTTCTCATCCTCAACATTGGAGCAATATCATACCTTCCCAAGTCGTCCACTTAATTGTGAGGGGTTCATCAAACATAACTTTAAACTTATGGGGTTTCCCTCTCCTCTAACCATGAGGAGTACCATGCTTGAATCTATAGAAACTCAAATCTCATCATGAGAATTAGGTACACCACTTCCCCTCTTAGGCCTAGGAACCCTAGGTTCACATTCCTGATGTCCAACTCCCTGCTCAACTTCTTAACCACAAACCAAACATGAACAAGGCATGACATGCACATCCTGTCATCCTTCTACTCGAGCAACACTTCAGAGTTGAGTCCTCCTCAAGGATAGTCAACAAGTTACAAGGTCTCACAACCTACGACTAAACCTCTTCAGGTCTAAGGAACTCTTCTTCTCATCTATACCAAAGGTATAGAGGTACCAACAGACTCATCCTCTCTCTAGGGTTTGGTTCCTCTCATGGCAACCAAGACATCATCAGCCTCCAGGGATCAAGCATGAGGAAACCACAAACATCCATTTAGGTCGCATCATCCTCAACTCCCCAATTTTCCTCATATCTCGGAGTCTAGTCTTCCAACCTTCTTTCTTGGGTCCTTCTCTGTCTCTCTAGATCTAACTCCACAACTAGCCTTATACTAAAGGTCCTCTCTCCATGAAGATCGATCAAGCTCACAAGCATACCCCTATGTGGGTGAAGTCTATGCTCAAACTTATGTTTGTTCGAGGTTATCCCTAGCCCTTTATGCTTATCTCATCAGCTATCCAAGATACTCCCTTAGCCAGGGTTTCAACTTACTGCTCACACTACTGATGTATTCTGGGTGCCTACTATGCCATGCTCATATAAGCTCATGGGGTTCTTATAGGTTCTTCTCTAACCTCATCAAAGAAGGTGCTAACATCCCTTTCTAGGGTTGGGTCACCAAAGGCACTCTCTCATCCAACTTCTCATGGCTCATATGTCATCCAAGGCATGTCTATCCAAACATATGGTCTATCATGACATCTAACTCATCATGTCATCTCTCTCCCTTACCTTCACTTAGGGTTAGGGTTAACATCATCCTTAGAGGATGATGCCAAGTCTCTTACTTATAATGGAGGTCTCTACCTCCAAGACTAACTCTCTTTACTTTTCCTCCTGACAAGAAGGTCTAGCCTCAGGTCTCTCCTGAGGGCATGACAACTTATGTCATACGACCTAAGCATGTATCTATTATTTTACACTTAATATATTAACCTTATGTCCATGACATCTTATTTACATGCTTTTTATTAATTTGGTGGAGGTTTCCTTAAACCTTATCAACATTACCCATACCTCAAGAGGGGGAGGAAAAGAGAGAAAGCCCTAATACTTATAATTCTTAACAACATTTGAGTTGAGAAGGGATGACCATGATGAGAGAGTCCTAAAGGTATCTTATTTCGAGTCAGATCCTAAGACATCGGCCAGGTTGTCACACTAATCTGAGAGTCCTCATATTCCGACTAGCGGTACGGAGGAAAATCTTGCCAGCCCCCAGACGTGATCCTTTTCTAGACACCTCTGTCTTTCAAAAATTCCTCTAATAACTCCCTTAGGTTCTATAGAATTTGTAAAATTTAATCATTATTAAAGACTAAATGAGGAACCTATGCTCTGATACCAAATGTAACAACCCTGCCTCCCAGTAACCCCCAATTAAGCGAGACTAAGAGGTTAGAGCTGTTATCCCCATTTTTGGATCAAAGGTTCAACAAATAATCAATAATAATTATCAAATTCTACCAACTAAACTGAAAGGGTGTAATAAAGTAAAACTTTGCATACCTTTTTTTCAAACTGAGGTAACTACTTCTATCCAGAACTGGAGTCTATTCTAACTAATCCTCCTTTGTACTTTAATCCTAATTTAAATCCACATATGCCACTTTACTATTTGTTCTTTTCACTTGTACCTAAAACACGGACAACCAAAATGTCGGTCAACATCAAGATGGTATGTGCGGGAAACAATAAACATACAATTAACTTGTAACAACATATTTTAGTCAAATATGATTTAACAAACAACTTTACATTTTCAATATAACTACTCAATCCTTACATACCCTAACCTCTGTGTTGTCCCTACAGTGGACCTGGATGCTACCTTCCTCATGGTAGATCCCCATTAAACCTCACATGATCCTACCTAATAGATAGATCAATATCTAGGGTTGAGTCGCATGGCACTACCCATTGGTAGCCCAATCCCTAACTCATGGTGTGCTAAAGAGTTGCATGTCACTACCCATAGGTAGCCCAATGCCTAACTCTTAATAACCTGATGGTCCCACTCAACAAGCAGACCCTTTACTAGGTTACCATTTTCATCATTAGCAAAGCCACAGAGGAGGGCCAGGATCTAAGACAGTCATGTACACATACTTATGGTGATAGTCACAGTTACTTTAAAGTTGCATGAAATAAAAGTCATCCAAGCAGTTATTTTCAGGCAACTGATAAAACAACCAAGAATCACCATGAAACTAAAGTTATTATTCATAAGCGTAACCACATACTTGTAAGGCTGATTTGAGATAGAATAATCCAATCAAGAAATCCAAATAGGCAAGCATATAATGAGATCCTGAAATATGCATACAATTTCCTATTATTAATCATGCCATCAAGATCTACTAAACCTAGCTCGCTTCCTAGGGTTTCTAGTCCACTTTTAGGGTTTTCATTGCAATTAGGGTTTCCCTTCATTTCTTACTGTTTTAAACAATTACTCACAAACCCTAATTATCCCATCTATTCTTCATGAAAGATATTAAGGTTATCTTTTAACAACATATAACCCTAATATTAGAAAAAGCATAATTAACCATCAATTAAGTCCATTAAGCTCCTTTTACATTAAAGCTACCATTTTTATCCTTTTAATCCATGAGAAGATCATTATGCTCATTTATCATCAATTCTTAGTTCATTATGGTCTAATTCACATATGAACTCTATTTGTCATTAATTCTACCTTTACCATTAGAAAACTCTAATTACTACATTAAGGGTATTTATCCACAATTAGGAAGTTTTATACTTGAAATAGATTGGAATTATCATATCTCTTTATTCATGATTTTGGATAATTAAAACCATTATGAGTCACATTTACTAATATTAGGGTTTCAAGGCCCATTAAAGCATATTTATGCACAGGAAACTCTAAATTAAACCAATTGCATGCAAAGTTCATCCTTTTGATTCTCAATATACTTTTTTACAATTAGCAGGTTAATATCAATAATAATCATCCATTAAACCCCACTAAATGCATTAATCATCTCTAAATAGGGTTTCTTAATCTTTAATTCATTAAAGTTGATAAATTACACTACTTTTCGAATTTCAATCAGAATTAGGATTCAAACATATTTTTATTGCATTCCTTGAGTTCTCCTGATCAAAATTCATATATAAATTACATCCATCCGATCTACCGTTAATTAGTTATGAATTTTGAAAAAGTTACCTTTTTGGAACAATCAAAAGCTGACACGTAGTCTCTTTCCATGCAACACAGTTCAATTGGAAACATTTCGAAAATACAGTTTTATCCTTCGTTAAGTTGGCCGGCTCTTCAGCCGGTGAAGGGCAAATCCGTCCAACTCCTTTTTTGGTCATCTTCCTCTTGTCATGACCTAGCTTCCGCCACAGCAAGGCTAGGATGCAACCATGTCACCCCTCTCCAGCCTTCAACGACCACCATGGAACCTCCCAAGCCTCTGCCATGCCCCGCGCAGGCGAGGGCGCCTTGGATATGTGGCCAGGACAGCCAGGATTGAACCCAACTGATCTTCATCCATAACCAACATATAGCTAACCTGCAACCAACCTGCGGGCATTGCGTAGGTGTGAGGAGCCAAGAAGACGATCCAAGTCCCTCTATGTCGATGTAAGAGCATCGTGATCTCATTGTACTAACCTCACTGCTTCAGGGATCACACCACACCCTTCGGTTATGGTTGAATGAGAAGGAAGAAGAAGATGAGAGAAAGATACGTGGAACTCCCCTTGGGATTTATCCATGGGCTCTCTCTCCTTTTATACAGGAGGGTAACAAGCCTTAGGATGGATATCTGTGAGTTTCCGAGTCCCTTTCCTACTAGGAAAATATATTCCTTCATGAAAAAGCAATCTTCTCTCTCTAAAAATTCTTTGATATCCTTTATTTTTTAGATATAGATATTTCAAAAATCACTTCTTTTATTCTCTTAGTACTTGCCCTTTATTCTAATGGCACGAAATTATGTTTTCACAAAATTCATTTATTAGGCATCATATTAACCATATCACAAAATTATGTTTTCACGAAATTAATAGAAAATACCACCTCTTTAACCATATCACAAAATTCATTTATTAGGCATCATATTAACCTCTTATTTTCTATTATTGGTATTTTCTCTTTCTCTTTCTCCATTGGGTCTCCTTGGACCCCAAGAAACTCTAATATTTCGAAATTCATTTTGAGGGATACTTATTATCCTTCTAGATTCATCCATATTCATTATTTCACATTATCTTGTTTATTTCTTATTAAAATATCTCTTTTTGAGGATTTATCTTTATCTTTCTTTGTATTTCCCTCATTGGCATTCCATTAAACATTAGGAATTATTTGGATACGAAAGTCCATCAAGGATAACTCAATTATACATCTTTTCACTTATTTTCCACATTTGATCATTGTTTTCAATTTCTTTCTTAATAAAGAAATATTTAATTGATCTTTTCTTTTCTTGTTGCATTATTGTTGTGTGATTTATATATCATCTTTTCACATGCTATCACACACAAATTTGGTTCCTTCTGATAAAATTCAGTCTCTTTTCATATTATTTTTGCCATCTTTTTGTTACTCTACTTATTTCATAACTTGCATTGTAGATTTGCCACAAAGAGAACTGAATTCAGAGTTTAATTCAACCGAAACAGCAGAATGTACGGCGTGCACCCCAGATGCATGACAAGCACCTTTCCATAGAAAGTTGGTTCATCCAGCCAGAAGAACACACGACGTGCACAGGGAAAATGCACGGCGTGCGAGTTTCCAGAAGTGCACATAAAGGAAAACGCATGACGTGCATGCCAATGAACGGTGTGCACCTGGGACGTAAACAACCAAAGAAATTTCTCGAAATTCGCACGGTGTGCATATCTTCAGCGCACGCCATGCACAATTCAGCCCAATGCAAACTGCACTGCAAGTGCACGGTGTGCACCCCAGATGCACGGCGTGCACCTGGCAGTTTCAGAAATACGAAAATTCAAAATTTGATTTTAAAACAAGGAGGGAAGACAAGGGACGATTCTGTTCAGTCATTTGACAAGTTTTCTCTCATCCCAGAGCTAGAGGAGACCAGGGGAAGGCGATTTTGGAGAAATTCAAGGTGGTTTCTTGCATCAAGAGACCATTTTTTCTTCTCCACTTCTCCATTGTCTTCTACAAGGTGCAGCCAGGCTTCCCCAACTTGGAGTAACTTCTTGGGAAAGGAGCTAGTATGTCATGGAGCAGCTAGAGAAGGATAATTTCATCCTCAAGATGGAATTCTTCCTTCTTGTGGTTACATCTTTAGTTCTCTTTGTCTTTCCCTTTCTAAATCATGTTCAAAACTAAAATTTATGTAACATATCTGCAAGACATGGTTATGGACGAGTAATCCTTCTTTTCTTGGGCATGGGAGAGTAGCTCCCATGTCATATCATGTATGGAACAAGTAATTTTGTACTAAATACTTTGTTTCTTGTTTCTTAACCATGAAAGTACCGATTTACTCTTTTCTTGCATGTATTGTTGGCCACCTTATATGCATGTTTTCTGCTTTCTTGCTTGATCTGAGAAGGTAAGTAGGAATGTATGGAGGTGCTCTTCTTGGAAACTCTTCCTCTTCTGTAAGAGTAGAGAGGAATGAGTTGAGAAACTATTTGTGATCAAAAACAAAATTCACACACGACAGTGTTGTTTTAAGTTATGATCGTTGCATTTACACCGGGAAGTGATATGTAACACAACCTTTCCTTGAAACAAGAACTTATGTATGTTTAAATTATTGTGTTCCTTTGATTTCTATGACATGTGAACGAAATCCTAATGTCCAAGATTCCTAATAATTCTGAAATCAAACTTCTTTTGTGGTTCTTGCTTGCTAGTTAAAATCTGAATAATTTGTTGTTAAAAGATGAGCCTTCTGCTTTTAGACGAACATTCTCTTTTCCTTAAAACCGATCTAGATTGTTGAACTTTAGTGTTGTTGCACTCAATTAAATTAACTAAGCTCCTTGTGTTTGACCTCGACTATACTACCTCCGTATACTTGAAGAGTTTGATTAAGTTGGGTAAACTATCCTTTGTTTGGATTGAAACTCGTTAGTATAAACAACCAACAAGTTTTTGGCACCGTTGTCGGGGAGCTACGGTAATTTAATTGGAGTAATAAGTACTAAATAGTATTAGAGACTAGATCATCATTTCCATATTTCAAAATTTCATATTCCTCTTAGTTGTGTTGTTAATTCCTCTTGTTATTTTTTAGGTTGTATGTGTCTCTCACAACGAGGTCTTCAAACATCCGCTTTGTTAGACCCTGAATTAGAGCAAACTCTTTCAAGCTTGAGAAGAACAAGAAGAGAAGAACAACCGCTACTAGGAGGTACTCTGTCATCACCATCATCACCACCACCGTCTTCTTCATCTTCTGTGGTAGATACACCAAGCAATTCAGCCATGGAAGATGACCGTCCTTTAAAATATTTTGCAATGTCAGTCATCACAAACATTTGTGGGGCCATTGACCTGCCTGTTGTAGAAGCAAATAACTTCTCTATTGCTCCTTCTATGATGAAAATGATTCAGCATAATCATTTTGGGGGTACAGCAAATGAAGACCCAAGTCTTCATGTTGCCGAGTTCCTAGAATATCTAAATACCTTCAAGATTAACGGAGTGTCTGTTAATGGAATTAGACTCATGTTATTTCCCTTCACCTTAAGATATAGAGCCAAGGCATGGCCTTTGTCTCTTCCCAAGAAGTCAATTAAAAGTTGGGATCAACTCTTTAATGCTTTCCTTGCAAAGTATTTTCCGCCTAGCAAGACAGCCCATTTGAGGAACCAACTCACAAATTTCTCTCAGAATGAAGGAGAAACTCTATATCATACATGGGAATGGTTCAAAGATCTTCAACGCCTTTGCCCGCACCATGGTTTGACAAACCGACTTCTACTTCAAACCTTCTATAATGGATTGTTTTACAATACTCGGTTGACTTTAGATGTCGTAGCTGGTGGTGCATTAATGACTAAATCTTATAGAGAGGCATATGATATTATCGAAGATATACCACTAAACCACTTCCAATGGGGAGGAGATAGAGGAACAAAGACAACCTCTACAGCAAGTTCTTCAACTGGAAAACAAGGAGGAAAACACATTGTTGATGTCGTTGACCTTATTGCTGCCAAGCTAGATGTTCTTACATAGAAATTTGAGAAGATGACCGCTTTGCCAATTCAATCTGCTGAAGCAACATGTGAAGCTTGTGCTAATGCAGGACATACTTCTTCTTCATGTTTTTCCCCTAATGCAATGGAAGGAAACTTTGAACAGGTCAATGCTATTGGAATGCAAGGGAATAAGCAATATAATCCCTATTCCAACCAATACAATATGGGATGGAGAGATCATCCTAATTTGTCCTACCAGAATACAAGAAACACTCAAAACTTCTAGCAAGGATAGTAGCAACTGCAGCAACAACAACATGCCGACCGCCAAGGAAATCCGCCGGGTTTCAACAATAGGGGTTATCAACAGCCACAACAACCCCAAGGTTCTTCTCTAGAAGCTATGATGGAAAAATTCATATCTACACAAATGCAACAGAATGAGGAACTCTGGGGGAATGATGAGCTTTTAAAAGATGCTATTGCTCAACTTTCTACAAAGGTGGATGGAATTTCCACTCACACCAAGATGTTAGAAAACCAAATAGCACAACAATCTCTAAATCAACAAAGGACTCCGCAATCCGGTTCTCTTCCAAGCCAACCAGAAGTGAACCCAAGGCAACAAGCTCATGCAATTATCCTAAGAAGTGGAGCTGAGATTGAAAGACCTTCTCCATCCAAGGAGAAGAACATGAAGGAAACTAATGAAGAGGAGCCCAACACCCCTAATTGCAACAAGGAAAAAGGTAAAGCTGAAGCACCACTCTCTTTCAAAGGCACTGCACCTTTTCCTCAAAGGTTAGCCAATAAGAAGGAAGGCTAGAAATTCAGGAAATTGATTGACATAATCAACAAATTGCATGTTAATCTTCCTTTTGATGAAGTTATTGCTGAGATGCCTTCTTATGCTAAATTCCTTAAGGATATTTTGACTAAAAGAAGAAAAGTTGATCAAGTAGAAATAGTAATGCTTTCAGAACGAGTGAGTTATATTATTCAAAATCATCTTCAACAAAAGGTTGACGATTTGGGAGCGTTCACACTACCATGCATGATAAATGATACCACTTTTGATAAAGGTCTAGTAGATCTCGGTGCCAGTATTAGTCTCATTCCATTTACCTTATGGCAAGAACTAGATCTTGGGGATTTGAAGCCCACAAGGATGTATATTGAATTAGCTGATCATTCTATTAAATATCCAAAAGGTATGGAGGAAGCTCCTTCCAACCCCGTTCTTTTTGGAAGGCCATTCTTGAGGTCTGTCGGATGTCTTGTTGATGTTCGGGAAGGAAAGCTCACTCTCCGTGTTGGGGAAGAGGCTATGGAATTCTCTGTTTATGAAGCCATGAAACCACCCACACGTGTTGAAGAAATATGTTTGCTTGATATTATTGATCCTATTGTAAATGATAATGAAGATGATGTTGATTTGATGGTTAATCTTTATGATTATGATGCAATTGAACTCAACAATTCTGATATTTCTAGAGAACTATCTATTTCTAAAGCAACAACTATCAATGAAGATGCTCCACTTGTTGAAGATAAAGTTGATGAAAGTATAGCGGGCAAAAAGGTAGAACTAAAAGCCCTTCCACTTGGGATAAGGTACGCATTTCTCGACCCAAACTCTACATCTCCTGTTATAATAAATAATGAATTAACCAATGATCAAGAAAGTAAATTGCTTGCTGAATTGTGTTTGTATAAAGACGTCATTGGTGATTCTATAGAAGATTTAAAGGCATTCATCCTTCAATTTGTATGCATAGAATAAATATGGAAGATGATGCCAAACTAATAGTCTAACCACCTAGATTCCTAAATCAAAATATGCTTGAAGTGGTAAAGAAAGAAATTTTCAAGTCAATTGATGTTGGAATCATTTATCCCATAAGTGACAGCCCCTGTGTAAGTGCCATTCACATGGTACCTAAAAGGGGGGGTGCAACTATCATTAAAGGAGACAATGATGAGTTAATAAAAACACGCATGGTTACCGGCTGGTGTATGTGTATTGACTACCGGTGTTTGAATAAGGCAACCCGCAAAGATCATTTTACGTTGCCTTTCATTTATTTGATGCTTGAACGTCTTGCCAAGCACTCTTATTTTTGTTACTTGGACACGTATTCCAGATTTTTTCAGATTCCTATCTATCCTCCCGATCAAGAGAAAACCACTTTCACTTGTACTTATGGAACATATGCTTATCGTCGTATGTCGTTTGGTCTTTGCAATGCTCCCACTACTTTTCAGTGGTGTATGATGGCCATATTCTCTGATTTTATTGAAAATATAATGGAGATTTTTATGGATGATTTTAGTGTATACGATGACTCTTTTGATCAATGTTTATTGAATCTGTCTCTAGTCTTAGCCCGCTGTAAAAAAGTTAACCTAATGCCAAACTGGTAGAAATGCCATTTCATGGTACAATCTGGTGTAGTTCTAGGACATGTTGTATCTAATAAGGGTATTGAAGTGGACAGGGAAAAGGTCAAAGCAATTGAGAAGATGTCTACTCCATCTTCAATTAAAGACATCCACAGTTTTTTAGGACATGCAACTTTTTATAGAAGATTCATTAAAGATTTCTCAAAAATTGCAAATACGTTGTGTTCCCTACTTGCAAAGGATGCGGAATTTGTGTTTCATGATAATTGCCATGCAGCCTTTTCCAAGCTCAAAGAGGCCCTCATTTCAGCCCCAATTATTCAACCTCCAGACTGGGATTCTCCTTTTGAGATAATGTGTGATGCAAGTGATTATGCAGTGGGAGTTGTTTTAGGACATCGGAGAGACAAGAAACTCCATGCCATCTATTATGCTAGCAAAACTCTTGATGAAGCACAAATCAACTATACAACCATAGAGAAAGAAATGCTTGTAATTGTATAAGCATTTGACAAGTTCTGACAGTATCTGGTAGGATCAAGGGTGATTGTATATACTGATTATGTTGCCATTAAGTATTTGCTGAATAAAAAAGATGTTAAACCACGCCTTATTCACTGGATATTACTTCTACAAGAATTTGATCTTGAAATCTGAGACAAGAAAGGTACAAAAAATAGTGTTGCCGATCACCTTTCTAGACTGACCACAGAGGCTGGAGATCTATTACCAATTGAGGATCATTTGCCTATTGAAAAGCTCTACGCACTATCATCCACTCAAGCACCATGGTTTGTAGACATCGCTAATTTTCTTGCTACTGGACAACTGCCACCAGACTTGACGTATCAATAAAAGAAGAAATTCTTTCATGATGTAAAATTCTATTACTGGGATAACCCATTGCTATTCAAGAATGGAAGTGATGGGTTAATCTAGAGGTGTGTTGTTGAGGAGGAGGTCCCAAACATCATTGTTGAATGCCATGCCTCTCCTTATGGAGGACATTTCGGAGGAGAAAAGACTACTGCCAAAATACTTCAAGCTAGTTTCTATTGGCCCACATTATTCAAAGATGTCAATCTATTTGTCAAATCTTATGATAGATGTCAAAGAACAGGAGGCATATCCCGCCACGATGACATGCCACTCAACTCTATCTTAGAGGTTGAGGTTTTCGATGTATGGGGAGTGGACTACATGGGACCATTCCCATCTTCCTTCGGGTATCAATACATTCTTTTTGCTTGTGAATATGTGTCTAAATGGGTTGAAGCCATTCCAACCCAAGCACTGGACAGCAAATCTGTAATTAAGATTTTTCAAAAGATTATTTTCCCTTGGTTTGGAGTTCCACGTGTTGTAATTTCTGATGAAGGAATACACTTTGCTAAAAAACAATTCAACAATCTTCTCTCCAAGTATGGTGTGACTCATAAGATCTCTACGCCCTATCACCCTCAATCATCTAGGCAAGTAGAGGTTTCAAATAGGCAACTGAAGAATATTCTTGAAAACACTGCCTCTAATTCAAGGAAAGATTGGGCATTAAAGATAGATGACGCACTATGGGCATATCGCATAGCCTACAAAACCATCATTGGCACTACTCCATTCAAGATTATCTATGGCAAATCGTGTCAACTTCCGCTCAAATTGGAGCACCATGATTTGTGGGCAATTAAGTTCTTGAATTTCGATATGAAGAGGGCAGGAGAAAAATGTCTATTGTAGCTGCAGGAGCTTGAAGAACTCTATCTCGATGCCTATGAGAATGCAAAGTTATACAAAGAAAGAACATAGGCTTGGCATGATAAAAGAATTCACAGGAAAGACTTCCAAGAAGGATATAGAGTATTATTATTTGATTCTAGATTAAAGATATTTCCAGGAAAGCTGAAATCAAAGTGGTCCGACCCATTCCTAGTGCTAAAGATTTTCCATATGGAGTTGTGGAACTCGAAGGCAAGGATGGAACCTTTAAAGTCAAGGGACAACGTTGCAAACGCTACTCTTGCGGAGAAGAAGTGGAGAAAGGAGCCTCTTTCTCCATCCAAGATGCTTGAATAATTAGAAGAAGTCTTACTCCAGACTCTAAATGGAGGACCTTGTGGGAGTTGACCCCACATTAGGATAGATTTCTTTTTTTTTCGAGTCAAAAACACTCTTTAATTTCATTAAGAAGCCTGCCATGGATGAATGTAATAATCTAGACTTGATTTCCATCCTATCTGTCTTTGTTTACTGCTGACTGACTGCAATTTTCTATAGAAATCACAAAGTGCACGACGTGTCTTTTGAAGACACGGCGTGCACCTCAATAAAAATTGCAGCATAACATGTTCTGGAAACTTGCATGGCATCCTCTACCAATATGCATGACGTGCACCTGGGAAATTGAAATTTCAGAATCTTTCTAGAAACCTGCACGGCGTGCACATCCTCAGCCCACGTCATGCACCTAGTATTCAGAATATGCACCAAACTTTCTGGAAACTCACACGGCGTGCATATCCACAACGCATGCCATGCACTTGGTCATAAAAGAGAATTCAAAAACAAAGTTTAGAAAAGTACATGACGTGCACTCCAAATGCACGACGTGCACTTTCTCGTAAAGTTTAGACAAAAAGGGGCTGGAGTGCACGACCTAATTTCTCCCCCACCCAGCAGTTGTGCACTCCAACCCTAGCAGTCATGTGAGTCACCACCTACCGGAGCCCGAGAACACGCATGCCATTTCGCCGTGTCGTGTGCGCCCCTTTCTTCTTTCTTCAGTCGTGCACCTATCATCCACTTAGCAGCCGTGCAGCTCGCCGCCGCCTTCCTCCTTTCTTCCACCTCCCGCAGCATCACCCAAACCAACTACGATGCCATCCGACCAACTTCTCCATCTCAACAGTAACCACTCCCACCTTACCGCCGTCGTCTACTTGAGCTCGAAAGCAGCACCAACCAGTCGTTGTTCTGTTGCAGCACCAACAGCGCCTGCTAGCAGCTGCCTTTCCACCGTACACCATCCAGCCATGCAGCTCACCGCCTTCTTCTCCTTTCTTCTCCGCCGCACGAACAGCGGCCGATCCCTAAGAAATCTTTGCCACCTTCAACCAATCTTCCTCTTTCCCAGGCAGTCGGCGCTTTTCACCAGCTTTCCAGCACAAGCAGTAGCAACGGCACATCCCTAGAAATGCAGTCGTCAAAGCAGATTTGAGATCTGCTGTAGATTTGCAGGTGCACGACGTGCACCAACTTTGCACACCGTGCATCATTCAGTCTAAAGGAAGAATAGTGCAGTACGCACGTCGTGTACCCAACTTACACGTCGTGTACTAGCTGCCGATAGAATGGCACCAATTAAGCACAAGGTAGGCCGACGCCATAGAGTAGCTTCTTCATCTTCTGCACCTCCCGTAGCTGAAGCACCACTTTCCGTGCAAGCACCTACATCGTTTGTACCCTCTACACAATTTAGGGTCAGACTCGATGAGGATGTCGACTATCAATTCCTCATCACAAGGCATGTTATGCCATCCCGCTACATGTGCGAGGAAACCCTAAACAAATTGGGTTTCAAGAATGAGGTAGTAGACTATTTAACATTTTTAGGTTTGCAATACCTTTGCACGAGAGTTGCTAAAACTTACCCTCACCTATTCTATGAGTTTCTCACAACTTTCAAGGCCTAAAATGACCCACAACACCGCAATGCACCTTATTTGAAAATTAGTTTTTGACTTTTGAACAAATCATTTTCTATGGATCTTCAGCGGTTTTGTGTTTTGCTTAAATGTAATTATGGCGGCTACACTGATTATCCTCCCGCCTTCCATAGTGACTCTTTTTGGTTCGAAATCACTTGTGAAATGGTGCATAGAGCAAGGAACACTCGAGCTTCAGCAATCCATAATCCAGTTTTTGGAGTTATGCATCATCTTCTTAGCACATGGCCTTTCGCTAAAAATGAAACTCAAGGTGTAGTAGGAAAAACTGATCTATTCTTCTTACGGTGCTTGGTGAACAATGAGCAAATCAGTTCTGGCTACTACATTGTTAATAAGCTCCTTGACACAAAAAAGAAGAAGAAAAGAGAGGCTGGTGACATTAGGTGTGGGGGGCTGATAAGCATCCTTACAATGCAGTTGGGTTTAGATGTGGGTGATTTAGACCTTGCATTGGGAAAGAACCTTGTTGATATCAACTATCTCATCTCTTATGGTCCGATCTCAAGGCACGTAAACAATACATCTAAATTCAAGGTTTTTATCTCCAAGACACAGTTCATCACCATTCCCAATTCAGCTCGAAACGACATCAAGAACAAGGCCACCTGGAAGGTGGAATTACAGCCAGAGGAAGATGAGGAGACACCCACTCGAGGTGCCAGTAGCTCTACACATGCACCTACGCTAGCAACCCCTACTCCTCTTCCATCGTCCACCAATACTCAGACAGAGTACAGTTGGACGATGTCGGACATGCATCACCTTTACAGCTACATGCAGTAGAGATTTGACCACATCGACACCCACCTTGACCAGATGGGCGCACAATTTGACACCCAGTTTGACCAATTGAGTGTGCAGTACACTACTATGTATGACATGGTCAACAGGATGGATGTGTGGCACATCTCTCAAAGCCACTACCATGCACCGCAAACATTCCATACCCCTCCCTGTCAGTAGGCCGATGTTCCAAAAGTTCCACAACAGGATTTTTCTCAGCACCAACCACAACCTCAAGAGCACCAGCCACAAAAATTCCAGGTGCAACAACCCGACTCATCCGCCCAGCCGATGGACATCCCTGATATCATCAGTCAATTCTTCCCTGAGAAGGGGGCGACAAATCAATTTTCTGATTCATTGCATGACAGGTATCCAATTGTGAACTCTGTAAGTTCGATTGAAGTAGTGTGGACACTTCTAATTTCAAGCTTGGGGGGGGGGGGGGGTACAACCGGCCAGTAGTTCTAGTTTTCATTCAGCAGTTTCCTTTTTCAAGTCAGTTGTGTCAGTTGTTTTTCTATTTTTCCATTTTATTCCATGACATGTTCCATGATGGCAAAATTGATATGATTTGAGACTATCTTATTAAGAATGAACCCCCTCTAGCATGCTGAATTTTTTTTTCCTCTATGTGTTTTTAGCTATATTTAAGAGAGAAAAAATTAAGAGCATGTTTGAATGAAATGGAAGTTGAAAAATTCCCATGTACTTTGATATGATTTGTGTTTGTGGTTAGATATCTCAAATTTTTGCATCTTGGATTACTCAATTCATGTAATGGTTTCAAATTTTTGCAGAATAATTAACTTACAACACATTTTAGAATACGGGATACTCTTGCCAAATTTTTAGTCCATTTGCAAATTGAATTTTCAGTGAAATTTTTTCAAAAAGAATGATCAAAATCTTGCTAACTTTAACATTCTTGTTGACTCTTTGGTGTTGCACCATCAATAGTTTATCTTTACCCAATAAAAGATGGCATATGGCCCACATATTATGCTAACCTAGTGTGAGTCCGATCTGGCAACGATAGTTAGGTGATATGAAAATCAAAAGAGGGTAAAAACAACACCCCAATCAGCATTCCTCATGAGCATAAGCCTTAATTAGTAGCCGAATGTTGGAAACCCAAAAAATTCATTATCACATCCTTTTGAAAAAGAGTGCAACTAAGTTTTGTTAATGTTAACATCGGTTTGATAATCTTATATCCATACTAGATGAAAACTTGTAATGTACATGCACTGACTGTTTGGCTTGATTATCCAAATTCTATTTAATGTTGTCTAGTTGAGATTTTCGTTTAATTTGAAACCAACCATGTTGAACTTAATTTATCTATCGTGGATGTTGAAAAATTTGAGATGATAACAATGAACACAAGCATAAAGAACATGGTTGACTGAGCTGATTGCATATCTTATTTTCATTTCATCCATGCATGAACTAATTTTTCTCCTTGAAAATAGCCCTATTCCTTTTTGCTTGAGGACAAGCAATAGTTCAAGCTTAGGGAGATTTGTTGTGAGCTTTATATATCATCTTTTCACTTGCAATCACACACAAATTTGGTTCCTTCTGATATAATTTAGTCTCTTTACATATTACTTTTTCCATCTTTTTGTTACTCTACTTATTTCATAACTTGCAATGCAGATTTGCCACAAAGAGAACTGAATTCGGAGTTTAATTATGTAGAAATAGAAAAAATGCACGATGTGCACCTTTCCAGAGAAAGTTGGTTTGTCCAGCCAGAAGAACGCATGACATGCACGGGGAAAATGCATGGCGTGCAAGTTTCCAGAAGTGCACAGAAAGGAAAATGCACGACGTGCATGCCAATGAACGGATGGCACTTGGGATGTAAATATCCAAAGAAAGTTCTGGAAATTCGCACAACGTGCATATCTTCAGCGCACGCCGTGCACAATTCATCCCGATGCAAACTGCACTGCAGGTGCATGGCGTGCACCTGGCAGTTTCAAAAATATGAAAATTTAGAATTTGATTTGAAAACAAGGAGGGAAGGCAAGGGACGGTTCTGTTCGGTCATTTGAGAAGTTTTCTCTCATCCCAGAGCTAGAGGAGACCAAAGGAAGGTGATTTTGGAGAAATCCAAGGTGGTTTCTTGCATCAAGAGACCATTTTTTCTTCTCCACTTCTCCATTGTCTTCTTCAAGGTGCAGCCAAGCTTCCCCAACCTAGAGAAGCTTCTTAGGAAAGGAGCTAGTCCGTCTTGGAGCAGCTAGAGAAGGAGAATTTCATCCTCAAGCCGGAATTCTTCCTTCTTGTGGTTACATCTTTAGTTCTCTTCGTCTTTCCCTTTCTAAATCATATTCAAAACTGAAAGTTCTGTAACAAATCTACAAGACATGGTTATGGACGAGTAATCCTTCTTTTCTTGGGCATGGGAGAGTAGCTCTGATGTCATAGCATGTATGGAACAAGTAATTTCATACTAAATACTTTGTTTCTTATTTCTTAACCATGAATGTACCAGTTTACTCTTTTCTTACATGTATTGTTGGCCACCTTATATGCATGTTTTCTACTTTCTTGATTGATCTGAGAGGGTAAGTAGGAATGTATGGAGGTGCTCTTCTTGGAAACTCTTGCTCTTCTGTGAGAGTAGAGATGAATGAGTTGAGGAACTATTTGTGATAAAAAATGAAATTCACACACGAGAGTGTTGATTTAAGTTATGATCGTTGCATTTACATCGGGAAGTGATATGTAACATAACCTTTCCTTGAAACAAGAACTTATGTATGTTTAAATTATTGTGTTCCTTTGATTGCTATGATATGTGCATGAAATCCTAATGTCCAAGATTCCTAATAATTCTAAAATCAAACTTCTTTTGTGGTACTTTCCTGATAGTTAAAATCTGAATTTTCTGTTGTTAAAATCTGAGCCTTCTGCTTTTAGACAAACATTCTCTTTTCCTTAAAATCGATCTAAATTGTTGAACTTTAGTGTTGTTGCGCTTAATTAAATTAACTATGCCCCTTGTGTTTGACCTCGACTATACTACCTCTGTATACTTGCAGAGTTTGGTTAAGTTGGGTAAACTATCCTTTGTTTGGATTGAAACTCGTTAGTGTAAACAACCGACAATTATCTTTGCAACTTTGGACTCCTTGGAACCCAAAAACCCAAGAGGCATGAAATCCACCTTTGGATTACACTCTTTTGTCTTCTAGAGTTTTCTACATTTTTCTTTTCTCTATTTCTTATTAATAATGGAGTTCCTTTTGTCTTTTCCTTGTTATTGGGCCCAATAGCCAATAAAGCCCACAAAACAATCATCAAGGCTATTGTAAATGAAATCCATTTATTCAAAACAAATTATATTTTTATTTGTTCAAATATCTTTAATATGATAAATCACATTCTCACCAAATGAACCCAAAAGTTGGGGTTGTAACAAAAGACCTCAGTTAGAAACTTGTTTAGAAGGCTTACCTCATCTGATTCCCTAAAAAGGAGTCTAAACTCCTAAGATGCCCCTTTGAGATCCAAGAACATTATTCCCTACAAGAAAAACAAGATATAAAGCAAGAAGAGAGATTCATCTCCATCTCCAACGTCATTCAAGCAAGGTAATCTAGATCTAGAAATAATATATACCTCCTCTCTTATCTAATCCCATTGTGGTCTGATGATATGAACAATTGAAATTGATGATTCTCCATATGAAGTTTTTGTGCTAACCTCTATTTTGTGGACCATATTCCATATTGTTTTGGCAAAGAGTCATTTTCTTAAAACAAATATGGTTTATCTCATTGGGGTTTGCAATACCAAAAGAGCTTTGTAAGGTGCCTAACACCTTCACCATGTGTGACATGATGCCTTGGCCCTACCTTTCTTTGTTAATTTTCCTTATTGACCATCTTTTCAAAGTACTTACTCAATTGTTCTCATTTTTCATGTAGATGTGGTTGAAACTCTATTTTTCTTTCCTCTTCAGTAGAATACATCCAAGGTTTACTAAAGTCCACTAAAAAACACTATGGAGACTCAGTTGTAGACCACAACATTATAATGTTGGATATCCTAATGAACTTCAACTTTTGCTTTTACGGACTTCCTATTTTAGGTATGGTTTATTTTCATGCCTTGTGAGGTGCCCATCTCTTCTATCATTTTTTCCATGTCATATTTCTTAGATATTGGTTCCCTAGACCATAGAAATGGGGTTTGAAAGTGTGTATTGAATCCTTCTCTCTAGGTTTAGCTCTGCCTTCTCTCTAGAACTCCCGGCTGCCACCACTGGGGGGAGGTAGTGCCTCCTTGGCACCTCACTCCCCCTGGCATTCTTTTCTCGGTGAGATCCTCACCCGAAGATAGCAGTGATCCTGCAGATAGGGAACCTAGCAGCGATCCCAGACAGTGTCTTTTGGGTCTCCTCAAGGCTGGGATGGGGAGGAGACATGATGTGTTTCTTCGGAGCTTGATGTAGGTCGTGAAGCGGTGTTTTTTTGACATTGTCGACTCCATCCCGTTCAAGAGTGACGGGTGGAGAGGAGTTGATCCCTAGATATATCTCCATGATGCTACTCCATCTAAGTGACTCCTCATCAGACACATGTGATCCTCCACCCCCGAGTCAATTATTGGTGTTGTCCAGTGTAAAGGTGACCCACGGCATCGACCTAGAAGTTACTGGTAGTGGAGATGTCGGTAGATCCCCTACTGGGTGGTTCGACAGCGTGTCCTCTCCACTAGAGAACCACGATGTTAGGCCCTCTTCCTTGGTTTTGGGCGATGGTGATGGGCGACCATCAAGGGGTTCGCGGCTGGAGTTGGTGATCCTATCGTTCTTCATTGTAGGTGAGGATGGCTCACCCTCATACTATTCGATGGAATGTCTCTTTGAAATTAGGTGCTTCTAGTGGTGGGGGTTCAAGGGAAGGCGGAACACATCTTCTCCTCCTCTTTGGTCCCCTCTGTTGATGTGTACAGGAGCACCTTCAAGGTGAATGAGTGGCCTCTTCGTAGGCCGACCACAAGGTGTTCGATGGTTTGTCCCTATGGGCAAGGGAAAAAGTTGATGGTTGTACTCTACTCCTCCCCACGAGGGCAATCACATATGGTCCTGGCCTATAGCCACAAGGCGCTGCGTAGGCTGGGTCAAAGGGGGGCAGTTTCTTCTCCTCATAGGTCCTTCTGCTACAGCATGATGGAACACCTTTCATGGTGTTCATTGGATTGTCTGCTGATCTTGAACTGGATCTCATGATGGATTTCAAGGTCAATGGTAGTCCTAGGTTGAAGCATCTATTTGGTTTCTCGCCTGCTAAGTGTCTTGTTTCCAAGATTAAAGCTTTGGTTCTGTGGTGAATCTAAAGGTTCATAGATGGTTAATAAGTACACTTTGTGGATGAGGATATTTCAAGTACTAATGTGATGATTTTGTGAGCTTTTGCACAATCTACCGATTAGAGGTGAGGTCCTAGTAATTTGATATTCAGCACATTGGAAACTCTATGATCAGAGCTTTTGACGGGTAGAAGCTAAGTCTTCTGGCTGCATTGAATCCAGTTCTACCTGGTGATGTTCTCCATCTATCCAAGGCTTCACTCTTTTTGGTTGCTTTTCATGCTAGTGATGTCTTTTGTAGTTTGGGTTTACTTCATAAAATCACCATGGCTCTGTATGGTTTTTTTAGACTCTGTTTCTTCCTTTCTTTATTTCTGGTAGGTGGTCAATTAAGTACCATAGCATTTTATATGCTATGGCTTTAGATTTCTTCTTTGTTGGTGATTAGTCACCCGAGTCTATAAAAAGGGGTGCTTTTTGTACTCAAAGTTTTTGGAATTTATATAGTAATAAGACTTTTTAACGAAAAAAAAATAGAAATGGGGTTCGATCCTTCCTCACACCCCATAAGGTCCCAACCTCCAAAATCATTTTTAGTCATCTACACTTCTACAATGTTGGTTTTCCATACCTGGGAAACATGGTGTGAGCCTTCTATCTGCACCATGAGTTCATGGCATGTACCATCATTTATGTTGTCTTATCTTCATCAAAGAAAAAAATTTAGGACTAGATAAAAATGGATTAGGCATTTAGTACACCCACTTAGGTCCCAAACTCCATCGTTGTCTTCCACCATATGCTCTTATCTTAGTTGGACTTTTAGACCCAGATACATGGAACATGCCTTTTGTGTGCCCGATGAGGTCCTGACCTTGGCCATCAGTTTATACAATTTGATCCTTGTCAAATAAAGACTTTCAATACCTAGTAAATGGGGTGGAGGGCATCTGTGCACCCCATCAGATCCATGTTCTCATCAATGATTTTGGTCATTCTCTCTTATGGCTTCTAAAAATGGAAACCATTTATGTAGGAAATTTGAGCACCCTAGCAATCCTTAGGAACATGTATTATTTCTATGATGTTTTTCTTATTATTTTTGAGAGGTTAAATGATAGATTATTTCTTTTTAGTTTAGGACCATTATAGATTGTGATGGTATAATTCTACATGCTACTTTTACAAAGAATAACCTCAGCCATAGGAGGAGTGATTGGACCCATAGTCAAAATTGTTTATTAGTGATTGTGTGTCCTCCCGCCAAGGATCATTATCCATATACACATTCAAGGAGGTGACCCAAAAGATGGGTTTTCCCTAACTTTTCTGACATGTTTCTATGTTATTATGAAAGGGAATGATAAGTTAAGATGATCAGATATCTGAGAAAAGGAGGGCCTATTTCTATGTACCCACTTGTATGGAGGATATGGTGGTCATACTAAATTATGTCATTTCTCAAAGGCAAGACATTCTTGCTACATGTCTCCCTTCTCTTAGCCTTTGTATCACCATTTACGCGACCACCATTGGTTACTTTTATCCTTCTATTTCTTCATTTTTCTTTTTAGGAGTAGACTGTATATTAACCATTCTAAAACACTAAATAATAAAAAGATAGTTTCTAGATATTAAAATTTTGGGTGATCACCAATGTCATGCCCCACCAATGAATCCTATAAATGAACAAAAATGACATGATTGATAACTAGGTTGAATATGGAAAATTTATATAGGGCCCCAACTTCATTAAGATTTAGTTGGTTTTTTATAGGATACTTACATGAAAATCTTTCTCAATAAAAATGATCATGGGAAAATAAATTAATGTTTTGCATTATTAATTTTCTTTCCAATTCCCTATAATTTTAGATGACCTCATGTCTCTATATTATTACAAAAACTGACTTTTGGGTTTTAAAATTCATCACACTCTCCACCTACTAATGTATCATGTACGAATGTGTGACACTCAGATCTACACGCTCAAAAAGACACTAGAGAAATGGTAGTGGCAAACACCCTTTGCAAGTGGGGAAATATCAACCCCAAATGTGCCCACTCCCTCCTATTGGGGATGAACCATGACCACCATGATCAAGATTATAGTGAGGGAAATACCCTATCTTAGTGAATTCCAAGGCTCGTGTATGATGAACCAAATTACACCACTAACAATGCTAAGGACCTCCATTTCATCTACTATAGGTATAGAAACAAAGAGGTTGGTGATATTTTTATTCCACTTGTGACATCTAAATTTGAGAGATGCAAATTTTATGAAGTACATGAAAAAACACCAATCCTTTTCAGAATGATAGTGTCCAAAGACAACCAAACTTTCAATTACATGTGAAATACATTAAGAAAACCAAGATAATGTCAAATTATTATTGAAATTTTAAATCCTTTTTAAAATACAGAGACAATATTATCGTGTCATAGGACTCTCAGACCCTTAGTAAAAGGTTCCTAAACCTGGGGTAGATCAAGCTTTCTTTAGGAATTGATCTCTGTGAACCTATAAATTCAATATTCAAATAGGTTGGAGATCAAAATTTCTTCCTTTTGGTAAATATTTTTTGAAAACCTGAGCTATATAGACACCTTCCTAAGGTATTGATCTTGATAAGCCCAAATTTTCAAAACTCATATACGTTGGGGGATTCTAATTTTTGCCTTCTGTGTAAACCTTTTTTGGAATACCTAAGCTAACCTTTATGTAATATAAACTCTTCAACAAATATACAAAACTGAGAAAATAGTTGTGGGGTTCTTTTAAATTTGATTTTTTTTTGTTGATAAGACAAAAATCAAGAAAATATTCCAATCCCTTGATGTGGACTTATATGACCCTCATGAACATTGGGAAGAAAAAATCTACCAAAATTCTTGGTAAAATGTCACAACTTACTGTAAAACCTAAAATAACATATGAATACAGATCCAAATAAGTTGTGATACATAAAATTATACAAATAATATAAGATCAAACATCTCTTGACTCATTAAAAAACTAAAACAAAAGGAATAACAACTACTTTGCATCCTTTTCACAGTTGAAATTGATGAATATTCCATAATCCAAATCTTGATGTATGATCGCTCCCCTTTGAGGCCCCTAGTAAAATGAGTGATTTGAACTTCTAAATAACACTAATGAGAGCACATGGAATTAGAGAAAACGTGATTCCCAAATAGGGAGCATCGCCATATGATTAAGTCCCTCACATATAATGACTCATTTAATTAAACCACATTGGTTACCATTCTTGAAAGGATGACTACACCATGGCATATATGTGTAAGGATGAGTATTTAGTTAAGTTCCATGGGATAATACATAAAAGAAAATTATATATGCTAGTGGTTAGGATGCATATCCTAGGCACACAAAAGTCATTTAAAGACCATTTGGGAAACCTATTTATCCCTTTGCAAGGAAAAAATTCCTTTGTCCCCTTCTTTATTTTATCTGTCTATCCCAAAAAAGTAAAAACAAAAACACAAAAGAAATAATGTGAGAACGAGCAAAGAATTCTAATATCATCCCTTTCCACACAAGGGAAATTTTTTTCTTTACACTCCTTGATTTGGGAATTCTAATATCATTTCCCCCTTGACACACAAAGGGAAACGTTACTTGCTTAACATTAAGAAGACTACTTTTATATCTCCCTTGCCATGCAAGGGAATTTTGATGTATGTAATTTTATTTTCATCACCTATCAACATGCCATCTTGCTTGGGCTTGTAAACCTTGGCACTTACATATAAAGTGTTATATGTACTTTCATGATGGGCCATGTTACCAACTTTCCACTCCTAAGATGAAGTCCTTATTTTATATTTTTTCCTATATGTTGTATTCCCTATAATACCATGATGTGGGAGCTAATCCTCAGGTCATTACACATGAAATTACTGAGCAAGTCTTCTAGTATGAATGTTAGGGATGCCAAATATAGGAGGACCAAGGCCCATGTGTTTTCCACAAGTCCCTATATAAACAACTTATTCATCACCAACAATGTGCATCAACCCCCATGGTTGTGGCTACCATGGTTAAACTAATTAACCCTATAGTTGACTAATTGAAGGGGCATATTTCAAGTTGAGAGAGGACTCAAACACTTTAGATTGTGAAGAAGTTGACAAAATATTTACAATGTATCCAGCATAAAATCTCACTACCTTCAATAAGTGATATTCATGAATACCATCATATTCCTCAATTATCCACCCATGGTGCCGATAAAGAGTCAATTTAGACATTAACATCCCTTTCCTTTACCAATCATGCATTATATATTCATGACATGTCATGTGCTATCCATAGTTCAACAAACCATAAGAAGGATCAATATCCACATACCAGTTATTGATTCAGTAAAGACCCAATGGGTGTGGTCAAACTTCTAAATAAGAAGATAGGAAAGGGTCTCAAAACCCACAATTAGTGACATATTCATCCTTGTTGATAATGCCATGCCTCTCATCATGCATCTCATTTTTGTTGTAAACTCTAGATTATCCTCCCCATCCATGAGTTTGGTGACGACATTCCCCATGTTTTAGGTTGCCCATACTGATTTCAATTCTAGCACCACTCAAGAATCATAGGAGATCACACTATAGTCACTGGAAAAGTAGTTAAGGAAATACATGGATACAAAAAAAAGAGTTAAGAAGTTTAGATAATTGTGTTTCCTCCTATAAGGATGCCTAACCAAGATATTCAAAGTCCCCAAGTTCTCAAAATACAAAGGGTACAGAGATTTGAATCTCTATATCCATACATATTGTTCAAACATTATATAGGTATAGGATGGTGACAAGCACTTTATATGATATTCGGAGGTCACTCAATGGACCAAATCTAGATTCATAGAAGTAATGTAATCTAGAGACAATTAAATATTGGGCCAACTTTGAAACTAGTTGGTTGAATAGTACACATGGAACATTCACCATTTACCGACTAGAGATGAACTTGAGGCCCTCACATAGAAGGATAATGAAACATTCACTATGTTCTATAGGAGATGGATAGAGTTGGTCAAAATAAATAATAAGTCAACTGACAAGGAACGCATACACATAGGGAACATATCAACCACGTGAGCATTTTAGCCATGCTAACATTCCAACCCTATAAGTATTCTACAAATCACATTCACAATTTTACAAACATAGAGACCACAATCTGAAAAGTGGCTTACAAGATCATTAGGATCAACCTCAATATTTTTTCCACAAACATAAAAAAGATGGGAGTAAAACCTACAACCACAACTACCAACTCCACCTATAGTACCTACCTTTTACATGCAAGCTGAAATCTTGTAGAAATATTTCATTTAGTCTTACAAAAATGAAATATTTCTATATCTTTAACTAAGCACTACGAAAAAACAATGTGCATGTTCTTTTTAGACTTCATAGTTATTATATTCATTCTAGAAACTTGTTAGTTGGTACTTTCTTGGATATATCAAATTTCTTATGGAAATAATTACTGCAAAAGTGACACCTTCTCTAGATAATGTTGCTTTATGTGCATATGGCATGTGATTGATATGTCAACCTTGATGTAAGGACCTCCTTAAAAATCTCATTTAAGCATTTTTGCTAGCCATTATTTTGTTGAAATCATACTAATATAGATCTACCATGTAGAATGACATGTCCTATCTATATAATAAGTAATGTCTTTTCAAGCTTGCAATGGAGAGAAATATTTTTTGATAGCACGATATGATACCCTCAAATTGGGTTTGACCTTGGAATGGTCTAAACATATTTAGAAATTTTGAAGTATGATGTTTATATTAAGCATTAATGTGGTAAAAAAGGGAATGATTATATACCCTACTTTTATAAGTTAGAATCTTGTGACCATGTATATTATATCTTGTTGAAGAAAATACATAACCATATCCTTGTGTTGTCATTCAATAACAATATGTTTTGAGGCAGTCTATAACATCCCTAACCTGGGTTATGCCTTAACCCTATTGGTTTTGCTTAAGCAAGTTAATTACATCCTTAATTTTATATTGTGAAAAGTAATTAAGGCTCAAGAGGAACTTATGTTTCAATTTTGGTTCTGTTTGATTAATGTTGAAGCAATGTTTGCTTATTTTGGACTAATGTGCAATTACCCAAATTAAGGCGTTAACTTGCAAATGTTACTTGATAAATGTCCCTAAAGTATTTTGGCATCATGAGAATGATGATGATGCAGAGAAATGGCTTATGGTAGCCTGAGTACCAAGAAAGAGCTAATAAAACAATGTTTGTACATTAAAACCTAGTTTTGGTATAAAGTGCAATTTACCCAAAACATAGGGTTCAATATGAAAATTACCACTTCAATAAGGTCCCTAATGTTTCAAGACATCATTTAGAGCAAATTAATTGAGAGGGGCGCCTCATTTGAATTACGTTGGAGGAGAGAGAATCTTGATATTCAAAATAATCAAGATTTAAGCCTAATTGAAACCCTAATTCAATTTAATGCAAAAATAAATAAAATAATTGAAGGGATTTCAACCAAAATTAAAATGGTTAGATTCATACATGTGTGGACGACCTTTATCTATTCAAGGACCACGAAATATCCCAAGGAGGTGAAAACTCCACTCAATTTATTATAAGAAAAAGAATTATCCTCTCAAATATGGATATTACTAGTATAAGGGTTAAGGTGCTTAATTTCTTTTCCCTTAATTATTGGATAATGGAAGTGATCTCGGTGGGGATAGAAATGCCTTTGTATGCAAGAAACCAAGGGGGAAGTTGTGGCAACAATTTTGGAATTAAAAGACTTTTATAAAACATCTTCTCTCTCATTGAATTTCTTATAAAAAGACCCTTTACAAGCCAAATGAAAGGCCTTTCCATTTCCACTTCTTTTCCTTGCTTGGAAAACGACCAAGGGAGCGTGGGAGGACCAGGAGGACGACCCCCAACCAGTTGGTAAGTTTATTGACCTCTTTTCCCCTTGATTCCATGGTGGAAATCAAAAATAAATCATTGATTTCTTCTTTTCTTCACTCCATCTTCAACCCTAGCCAATCTTTTCAACCAAAAGCTTGAGGAGGAGCTTAGGGGGAGTTGCAAAAACTTCATCCACCATTGTTTCTGTGAGCTTGGAGCTTTGGAGCTCAATTGGAGGCGGTTTTTATAACTTGAACCCTTAATATTGTTATTTCAATCAATTCCTTATCACTTGATGATCCTTTTTACATTCCCGAAATTTGATTTGGTTGAGTGATGCAATCACCATGGAAATCACAGCAGGTTTTGTGAGTTTAGATATTTATGATTATGACATCATAATAATCATACACATCACCAAATATCCAAAGCAAATGGTTTCCATATAGTTGCTCAAACGGTTTCCCAAACCGTTTGGGAGCAAACGGTTTCAAACCATTTAGTGGCAAACTGTTTTATCAAACCGAATGAGAGAAAATGGTTTCAAAACCATTTGAGGGTTTTGACCATGGTTGACCATTTGGGTAATTGTTGATAATGTTGATTATTAATGACCCATTAAGTGTAATTGACTAGTTTCAATTGGTTCATTAGTTGAAGGACCATCAATCAGCAAACCCTAATGAGGTAAGTGTTGATTTCTCAATTGATTGAGTTGAATCTTTGGGTTGATTAGCCCAAATGGTTTCAAAACTGTTTGGGGATCACCCAAATGGTCTCAAGATCGTTTGAGGGTCACTCAAGATGGTTTGGAGGTCTAGGGTTAAGTATGGTTGAGTATTTGAAGGTCTAGAGATACCAAATTGAAATGTAATTAAGTGCTGATTTGATGATCAATCCAATGATCCAAACCCTAATTGGATGTTATGGGTTTTGATGTTGGAATGGGAAAACGGTCTCAATACCATTTTGAGGTCATCCAAACGACCACAAAACCGTTTGAGGTCAGGTCATGTTCAATTGGGATGGTGGTTCAATGATTTCAAAATAATTAATATCACAATGATGGACATTGAAGGTTCATCAATTTCCATCCCTAATCCAATTGATTCAAAACCCTATTGATGATCAAGTGAGGGTAAAATCAGTTGAAGGATGACATATTAAGCTCAATTGAAGTATGGAGTTATGCTCAATTGATGAGTGATTATATAATTTCAATCATTGAAGGAATCAATCCTGAAAACCCTAAATCGATTGAAGTGGTTGAGACCATCTTTGGTCCATTCGGTTTTGAGGAGGTTTGGACCAAACGGTCTCAAGACCGTTTGAGTCCAAACGGTATCAAGACCGTTTGGGACCAAACGATCCCAAACCGGTTAAGGTTCAAATGGTTTCAAATGTCACTTTATCAAACGGTTTCAAGAATTATTTTGGCAAACAGTTTCAACCTCCTACTTTACCAAATGGTTTCAATGGTAGGTTCAAGACCATTTGAAGGTCTAAACAGTCTTAGACCATTTGGAGTTATTATAATCAAGACCATTTGGGGTCTGATGGGTCAAGACCGTTTGGGGTCTAAGAGACCAAGATCGTTTGGAAGTTAATCAACTAAATCGTATGAACACTTAAAGTGGTTAAAGGTCAATTGTTTAATTGAACAATTACATGATGTAATTCAAGGGTGATTATAATAAATGTATCCTTAATGTGATAAAGTGATTAGTACCCTTTGAGTAATTAATATTTAATGGCCTTTAATGATCATGGAAGTAATTATATAATCCATTATGTTAATCCTTCATTAAAGTTGAGCTTACTTAGTCTAATTAACTCTGAAGTAAGTATCACCTTATAGAGGATGAGAGAAAGAGGACCTATTACGTGAATGATGATCATGCAATGGTTAAGTCTCAACACTTGCAACATGAATGGATGTATTTCTAGGGTATGATTCTTAATACAAATATCATGAAACCCTAATCAAGAAGATTGTTGAAACCCTAACCTAAGTCTAGGAAAATATCAAGACGTAACACAAACAAAGGGTAATTGTGTGACTATAAGCCAGGATGATAATATAGGAAATCCAAATTCAAGGGAACTTAATGAGAAACCCTAATTGAGGGTGATTCCATGAGAAACCCTAATTGAGGGAGATGCCATGAGAAACCCTAATTTGGATGAACAGTAAATCTAATTGTGGTTTATTGAATGTGAAACCCTTGTTTTAAGTGATGTTATGCGGAACCCTGATTCTATGATGTGATGTAATACTCAATTTAAGGTGATGTCATGTAATGATTTGTGAAACCCTAGTGATGGTTTAATAACCAATACACCAAAGAGGGGTGTGGCTAATATAATTAAATAATATGGAAATGTTATAAACATGAAAGGTAAGGTTGATAAACCATATGAATGATAATGTAGTGATTCTAATGAATAAGGGTTTAAGAGACAAGACAGTGCCTAGATCCTTAAACATCTAACTCTATACATTTGTAATCATCCTAGGCACATTACAAAGATGAGGATAAGAAACTCTTAGGAGTGATGTATACAAAACTACATAATGGGAGTAAATATCATCTCATGGGTTGGAAATACCCAAAGTGGTTGATGATGGTTTATCCTATAATGGCTAACCATTGGATAAGTCCATGTCATTAAAGATAGTTGGATAATTCTAATGTGTGACCTATGCACCATATGATGAAAGGGATAAGTTAGTGGATAAAGTATTAAGAGGGTAATTCCTTAATACAAGGTTAGTTGATTCACTTAAGAAAGATAGAAATGAAAAGAAAGTGATACATTAAGACATGATAGATATCACATTCTGCATTTTAGTGTTGACTTACCTTGATGAACCTCTAATACAATATTCTTGGATAAGAAACACATGGAGTGTGTGATATGTAATTGTTACAATAAAGATGTAATGAACTCAATATACTTTGATAAATGTTGACTAATATACCTTGAGAATGGGGTAAGCCAAATCAATGAGTATGATATAATCATACCATGACAAGGATAAGAAATGAACTTATACCTTGAATTTATGATCATTAATGATAAATGCTGAGAATGGTGATCATAAGAAAATACTTATGACATCTTTGAATGCTCCTAGAGGTGTGGAGCAATATATTAGCGTTAAACTAATAATGTGAGCATGAAACCCTAATTAATGTAAGATGGGAAACCCTAACCCTAATTTTGAGTAAAGGGAATGAAAAGCCCTATTTGATAGATAACCCTAATCCTGATAAAGGATGATGGTGTTACTATTGTTTCATATTATATGATAAATGATTTACATGACTGTTATCATGTCTATTAATCATGTATACATCATGAGATGATGAACATACCCAGATTTGAGCTATGACATTTATATAATAAGTGGTGATTGGCCTTGTGTGCCTTAATGTAGTTGTTGCTTAGTAAAAGTAACAAAATGTGTATGGACCTTATGAGTTCCATGAATAAGTTGATTGATGCCTAGTGAAAGGTGACAAGACACTTAATGGGTCTAGTGAGCCATATGAGATGCTTGTGTAATAAGTATTATGTATACCTCGGTCTAAGGACCTAGAGGTGATAGTTACCTAACAAGTGGCAACAGTGATTAGTGATGAATTGAGGGTATGAATACCCAGTTTTGATAAGTAAGATAATGATGTTGTTGAGAGATGTGAACTTTCAAAGAAAAGAGATAAGGGACTGAGATGCCAATGTCTCATAAAGAATGAGAAGTGAATGATGCAAATAGTACATGTTTCTTTGTAGCATTTTTCTTAGTAAGTTATGTTTGAGAACTTGACTGATACTAAAAGAATATGCTAATGTACTTAATTAATCAAGTCAAATCATATCATGTAGAGCCCTGACCATAGATCCATCATCATCAACAATAGATGATGGTGAAACGGGTGCTCCATGGCAAAACCCGGAACACATATTTTGAATATGTGGGGGCAATGGGTGAATGTATCATGACGTCCTAATGAGGGAATTGGGGAAAGGTAAGAATTAAACCTCTCAATCCTTCATTACTTATACTGGGATGGATGTATCATGAATCTCTCGATGATTGGGACAAATGCAGTACACATCTCCCAATAAGGTTAATGTTGGATAGATGGAGATAAACATGAAATCTCACGATCGCGAAGAGAGTATAGCACACCACTGTAACTCTAATAAAGAAGTTGCCAGTATACCCTAGAAAGCTATATAGAAGAGACACAAGATGTCCTGCATGTAATCTCATGCTGACCGAGATGTGGGAGGTCTTGGTAGCCGGCTCTACCATTGACCTTGTATGGTACTGATTTTGACTTCGCAGTGGTCGGTTGGAGTATGAGTAGTATACCTCATTTCCTCAGGGCATAAGTGTGATTGTAAAATGTAATCAGCTGCATAGCATGTTTACCTAAGGATTGAATACGGAAATTCATTGGCTGATGTTATACTTCTTTATGCATCTCTAGTTTGATAGATGTTATTCCTATCTCTTTATATTCATTGCAAGTAGATGTACGAAACATGAATCTACCATGAGTAGATACAATGTTCTCCTTAGGAAAGGATATTACTTTACTCTGTTCATTCAATGATTAATATTGATGTTAATTTATAAGAACTCATGCTCAGTTTTATTATAATAAAATACTATAACAATGTTTTGGCGGAGAGTTATAGCTCCCGCTGGGGAAATTTACAATTGTCTCACACCTGTGGGATCTAATGTGTTTAGGTAAATGCAGAAGAAGAAGCAGGAATGCTATCGCAAGGGAAAGGTAACAACAGTATTAGAGACAGCAGTGATAACTCAGGTGGAGGCACTGGCTGCTAAGTTTTGTATAGACAGTAGTCCTATGTGTCATCTCTATACTCTCAGGTCCTCGGAGTCAGTAGATAGTACTTTTATCATCGACTTGAGATTTTAGCTTGATGCCTCGAGGTTTGTATGCTATTTGTACATAATGTTAATAGGACAACTGTTGTTGTAATCCTCGAGAAGAGATGGTACAAGTTATGTACTTATGAACCAGGATGTAAATGTTATACTTTTGTTCTTAATGAAAGAGACTTCCTATGTTTGGATCTCTTTGCAAAAAGTTTTAATTTTTAGTGATTTTCAGTAATCCGCTGCAAATGATTCACTTCCGCTTAAGTAAATCTTGTTTTTGTAAGTTGGATGCCACAATTTAGTGGTATCATAGCTCTAGGTTCACTTAGTCTACAGAGACATAGGACTAAGGTGGTAGAGTATGTTCTAGTGTCTTCCAGTGTATCTGATTGTGTCTTCTACTCATATAGGAGGAGAAGAACTTGAAGATTACTGGGTCTCATGAGAAGATTGATGTAGAAAGCAGCAATGCTACACCAAGATGGGGTGCAGGGGATCATAGTAGAGAATAACATATACCTGCACATCGCTAGTTTGACCTAACTATAATAGAGAGCCCAACTTTTCCTGCTTTGTTTGAGCAATTTAGGAAAGCTATGATGCATATCATAGATCATGCATTAGTAATGCAACCAAGACTAAAAGTCCCCAATGATGAATTTTGAACTCCAATAGGTTTCCTGCTCAACATCAGTATGTTGGAGCAATGAATAATGATGAAAGGAATATGATACAATTTGAAACCAGGATCTGCCATAGGTATAGGAAGCCTGGACATATCAGACCTAATTGTCCAAAAAAGGAATATAAATGGAGAATTGAGAAAAGGCCTATCTAAATCTAGGAACAGAGGCCTAGTAGTACTAAAAAGAAGAAGTTTTTGGTACCACGAGTACAACCAGGACCTAGTGCATCAAGGAAATGGTTTTTCTTAAGAATGTTAATTAGATCCTTAATTTTATATTGTGAAAAGTAATTAAGGCTCAAGAGGAACTTATGTTTCAATTTAGGTCCTATTTGATTAATGTTGAAGCAATGTTTGCTTATTTTAGACTAATGTGCAATTACCAAATTTAGGGGTTAACTTGCAAATATTACTTGATAAATGTCCCTCAAGTAGTTTGGCATCATGAGAATGATGATGATGTAGAGGAATGGATTATGGTAGCCTGAGTACCAACAAAGAGCTAATAAAATAATGTTTGTACATTAAAGCCTAGTTTTGGTATGAAGTGCAATTTACCCAAAACCTAGGGTTCAATATGAAAATTACCACTTCAATAAGGTCCCTAATGTTTCGTGACATCATTTAGAGCAAATTAAATGAGAGGGGTGCCTCATTTGAATTAAGTTGGACGAGAGAGAATCTTGATATTAAAATAATCAAGATTTAAGCCTAATTGAAACCCTAATTCAATTTAATGCAAAAATAAATAAAATAATTGAAGGGACTTCAACCAAAATTAAAATGGTTGGATTCAGACGTGTATGTATGACCTTGAGCTATGCAAGGACCACGAAATATCCCAAGGAGGTGAAAATTCCACCCACCTTATTATAAGAAAAAGAATTTTCCACTCAAATATGGATATTACTATTATAAGGGTTAAGGTGCTTAATTTCTTTTCCCTTAATTCTTGGATAATGGAAGGGAGCTCTGTGGTGATAGAGATGACTTTATATGCAAGAAACCAAGGGGGAAGTGGTGGAAACAATTTTGGAATTAAAAGACTTTTATAAAACATTTTCTCTCTCATTGAATTTCTTATAAAAAGACCCTTTACAAGACAAATGAAAGGCTTTTCCATTTCCACTTCTTTTCCTTGCTTGGAAAATGACCAAGGGAGCGTGAGAGGACCAGTAGGACGACCCCTAACCTGTTGGTAAGCTTCGTTACCTCTTTTCCGCTTGATTCCATGGTGGAAATCGAAAATAAATCATTGATTTCTTCTTTTCTTCACTCCATCTTCAACCCTAGCCAATCTTTTCAACCTAAAGCTTCAGGATGAGCTTAGGGGGAGTTGCAAAAGCATCATACACCATTGTTTCCATGAGATGGGAGCTTTCGAGCTCAATTGGAGGTGGGTTTTATAACTTGAACCCTTAATATTGTTATTTTAGTCAATTCCTTATCACTTCATGATCCTTTTTACATTTCCGAATTTTGATTTGGTTGAGTGATGCAATCACCATTGAAATCACAGCAAGTTTTGTGAGTTTAGAGCTTGATGATGATGACATCATCATAAGCATACACCTCACCAAATATCCAAAGAAAACGGTTTCCATATAGTTGCTCAAACGGTTTCCCAAACTGTTTGGGAGAAAACGGTTTCAAATTGTTTAGTGGCAAACAGTTTCATCAAACCGAATTAGAACAAATGGTTTCAAAACTGTTTGAGGGTGTTGACCATTTTTGACCGTTTGGGGAATTTTTGATAATGTTGATGGTTAATGACCCATTAAATATAATTGACTAGTTTCAATTGGTTCATTAGTTGAAGGACCATCAATCACCAAACCCTAATCGAGTAAGTGCATATTTCTTAATTGATTGAGTTGAATCTTTGGGTTCATTGGCCCAAATGGTTTCAAAACCATTTGGGGATCACCCAAATGGTCTCAAGACCGTTTGAGGGTCACCCTTGACCGTTTGGAGGTCTGGGGTTAAGTATGGTTGAGTATTTGAAGGTCTAGAGATACCAAATTGAAATGTAATTAAGTGTTGATTTGATGATCAATCCAATGATCCAAACCCTAATTGGATGTTATGGATTTTGATGTTGGAATAGGAAAATGGTCTCAAGACCATTTGGAGGTCATCCAAACAACCTCAAGACCATTTGAGTTCAGGTCATGTTCAATTGGGATGGTGGTTCAATGATTTCAAAATAATTAATATCACAATGATTGACATTGAAGGTTCATTGATTTCAATCCCTAATCCAATTGATTCAAAACCCTATTGATGATCAAGTGAGGGTAAAATCAGTTGAAGGATGACCTATTAAGCTCAATTGAAGTACGGAGTTAGGCTCAATTGATGAGTGATTATATAATTTCAATCAATGAAGGAATAAATCCTGAAAACCCTAAATCGATTGAAGTGGTTGAGACCATCTTTGGTCCATTCAGTTTTGAGGAGGTTTGGACCAAACGGTCTCAAGACCGTTTGGGACCAAATGTTCCCAAACCAGTTAAGGTTCAAACAGTTTCAAATGTCACTTTATCAAACGGTTTCAAGAATTATTTTGGCAAGCGGTTTCAACCTCCTACTTTACCAAATGGTTTCAATGGTAGGTTCAAGACCATTTGAAGGACTAAACTATCTTAGACCATTTCGAGGTATTATAAGGAAGACCGTTTGGGGTCTGATGTGTCAAGACTGTTTGGGGTCTAAGAGACCAAGATCGTTTGGAAGTTAATCAACTAAATCGTATGAACACTTAAAGTGGTTAAAGGTCAATTGTTTAATTGAACAATTACATGATGTAATTCAAGGGTGATTATAATAAATGTATCCTTAATGTGATAAAGAGATTAGTACCCTTTGAGTAATTAATCTTTAATGGTCTTTAATGATCATGGAAGTAATGATATAATCCATTATGCTAATCCTTCATTCAAGTGGAGCTTGCTTAGTCTAATTAAGTCTAAGTAAGTATCGCCTTATAGAGGATGAGAGAAAGAGGACCTCTTACGTGAATGATGATCATGCAATGGTTAAGTCTCAACACTTGCAACATGAATGGATGTATGTCTAGGGTATGATTCTTAATAAAGAGATCATGAAACCCTAATCAAGAAGATTGTTGAAACCCTAACCTAAGTCTAGGGCAATATCAAGATGTAACACAAACCAAGGGTAATGGTGTGACTCTAAGCCAGGATGATAATATAGGAAATCCAAATTTAGGGTAACTTCATGAGAAACCCTACTTGAGGGTGATGCCATGAGAAACCCTAATTGAGGGATATGCCATGAGAAATCCTTATTGGGATGAACAATAAATCTAATTGTGGTTTATTGAATGTGAAACCCTAGTTTTAAGTGATGTTATGTGGAACCCTGATTCTATGATGTGATGTAATACTCAATTCATGGTGATGTCATGTAATGATATGTGAAACCCTAGTGATGGTTTAATAGCCAATACACCAAAGAGGGGTGTGGCTAATATAATTAAATAAGATGAAACTGTTATAAACATGAAAGGTAAGGTTGATGAACCATATGAATGATAATGTAGTGATTCTAATGAATAAGGGCCTAAGAGACAAGATGATGCCTAGATCCTTAAACATCTAACTCTATACATTTGTAATCATCCTAGGCACATTACAAAGAAGAGGATACGAAACTCTTAGGGGTGATGTATACAAAACTACATAATGGGAGTAAATATCATCTCATGGGTTGGAAATACCCAAAGTGGTTGATGATGGTTTATCCTATAATGTCTAACCATTGCATAAGTCCACATCATTAAAGATAGTTGGATAATTCGAATGTGTGACCTATGCACCATATGATGAAAGGGACAAGTTAGTGGATAAAGTATTATAAGGGTAATACCTTAATACAAGGTTAGTTGATTAACTTAAGAAAGATGGAAATGAAAAGAAAGTGATACATTAAGACATGATAGATATCACATTCTGCATTTCAGTGTAGACTTACCTTGATGAACCTCTAATCCAATATTCTTGGAAAAGAAACACATGGAGTGTGTGATATGAAAGATAAATGTTGACTAATATACCTTGAGAATGGGGTAATCCAAATCAATGAGTATGATGTAATCATACCATGACAAGGATAAGAAATGAACTTATACCTTGAATTGATGATCATTAATGATATATGCTGAAAATGGTGATCATAAGCAAATACTTATGACATCTTTGAATGCTCCTAGAGGTGTGGAGCAACATATTAGGGTTAAACTAATAATGTGAGCATGAAACGATAATTAATGTAAGATGGGAAACCCTAACCCTAATTTTGAGTAAAGGGAATGAAAAGCCCTATTTGATAGATAACCCTAATCCTGATAAAGGATGATGGTGTTACTATTGTTTCATATGACATGATAAATGATTTACATGACTGTTATCATGTCTATTAATCATGTATACATCATGAGAAGATGAACATAGCCAGATTTCAGCTATGATATTTATATAATAAGATGTTGATTGGCCTTGTGTGCCTTGAAGTTGTTGTTGCTTAGTAAAAGTAACAAAATGTGTATGGACCTTATGAGTTCCATGAATAAGTTTATTGATGCCTAGTGAAAGGTGACAAGGCACTTAATGGGTATAGTGAGCCATATGAGATGCTTGTGTAACAAGTATTATGTATACCTCGGTCTAAGGACCTAGAGGTGATAGTTAACTAACAAGTGGCAACAGTGATTAGTGATGAATTGAGGGCATGAATACCCAGTTTTGATAAGTAAGATAATGATGTTGGTGAGAGATGTGAACTTTCAAAGAAAAGAGATAAGGGACTGAGATGCCAATGTCTCATAAAGAATGAGAAGTGAATGATGCAAATAGTACATGTTTCTTTGTAGCATTTTTCTTAATAAGTTATGTTTGAGAACTTGACTGATACTAAAACAATATGCTAATGTACTTAATTAATCAAGTCAAATCATATCATGTAGAGCCCTGACCATAGATCCATCATCATCAACAATAGATGATGGTGAAACGGGTGCTCCACGGCAGAACCCAGAACACATATTTTGAATATGTGGGGGCAATGGGTGAATGTATCCTAACGTCCTAATGAGGGAATTGGGGAAAGGTAAGAATTAAACCTCTCAATCCTTCATTACTTATACCGGGATGGATGTATCATGAATCTCTCGATGATTGGGACAAATGCAGTACACATCTCCGAATAAGGTTAATGTTGGATAGATGGAGATAAACATGAAATCTCACAATCGCGAAGAGAGTATAGCACACCACTGTAACTCTAATAAAGAAGTTGCCAGTATACCCTAGAAAGATATATAGAAGAGACACAAGATGTCCTGCATGTAATCTCATGCTGACTGAGATGTGGGAGGTCTTGGTAGCCGGCTCTACCATTGACCTTGTATGGTACCAATTTCGACATCGCAGTGGGCAGTTCGAGTATAGCGGTATACCTCATTTCCTCAGGGCATAAGTGTGATTGTAAAATGTAATCAGCTGCATAGCATGTTTACTTAAGGATTGAATATGGAAATTCATTGGCTGCTGTTATATTTCTTTATGCATCTCTAGTTTGATAGATATTATTCCTATCTCTTTATATTCATTTCAGGTAGATGTATGAAACATGAATCTACCATGAGTAGATATAGTGTTCTCCTTAGGAAAGGATATTACTTTACTATGTTCATTCAATGATTAATATTGTTGTTAATATATAAGAACTCCTACTCAGTTTTATTATAATAAACTCGTATAATAATGTTTTGGCAGAGAGTTATATCTCCCACTGGGGCAATTTACAATTGTCCCACCCCCGTGGGATCCAATGTTTTTAGGTAAATGTAGAAGAAGAAGCAGGAACGCTATAGCAAGGGAAAGGCAACAGCAGTATCAGAGACAATAGTGATAACTCAGGTGGAGGCACTGGCTGCTAAGTTTTGTATAGATAGTAGTCCTATGTGTCATCTCTATACTCTCAGGTCCTCGAAGTCAGTAGATAGTGATTTATCATCGACTTGAGATTTTGGCTTGATGCCTCGAGGATTTTATGCTATTTGTACATAATGTTAATAGGACAACTGATGTTGTAATCCTCGAGAAGAGATGGTACAAGTTATGTACTTATGAACCAGGATGTAAATGTTATACTTTTGTTCTTAATGAAAGAGACTTCCTATGTTTGTATCTCTTTGAAAAAAAAATTAATTTTTAGTGATTTTCAGTAATCCGTTGCAAATGATTCGCTTCCGCTTAAGTAAATCTTGTTTTCGTAAGTTGGATGCCACATAGTCCTTAGTATAAATGATCTAACTAATAAAGTTGAACTTCAATCTAAAGAACCGAAATTCCATAGATCTATTCCCATAAGTCGATTGAAGGAATAGTGACAATAGTTATTCTTGAAGAAATTAAAATTGTGAAAGTAAAATATTAGTGAATATAAGGGGATAATTAGGAATGGAGTGCTAGACATCCTTAAACTGGGTTGAGACATGGTGAAGGTCGATGATCTGAGAAAGAATGGTTTGCCATACTTAGAATGTGATGTGATCGGTTCATACCCAGAGTTTGGTGTCATGACATGTGTACCCAGAGCGGGCCTATGATATTATTATGGATCCACTCTTAAGAAATTATCCATGCTAGACAGCATTTAAGCACTCTAGATTTTTGTTACCTTCATTCTATGATTATGTGTAGTCATATAATAAAATATGGATATCTTTAGATCTTTTACAGATTGCTAGGATGGATTATAAGTATCTACCTAGCCATTTGAGTGGTACGCTTAACCTTTCTAGGGTATGACAAAAAGTGTAATATAGTGTAGCATAATTGTTCTGGTTTATTTGATCATAAGCACAGTTGGGAACCTCATTTATGATTTCTTTATGCATATATATATATATATATTTGTTTATATGTTGTTGTTTAGATTTCTTGCTCAAGATGAGTGATTTTCTTCATGGTAAGATATTTTTTTTGTAAATATATTGTTGTTTAGGTACCACAAGGATCATGTATGGTATGGTATAATTTACTTTTCAAAGTACATTATTGGTTCAAAAATTTAAATACTTATTGCTTTATTTTGATGTCTAGTAGCTCTTTTAACTAATAAATGTATCAATTGTAACACTATATCTTTGGAGCTTGGAGTCTTTGTTGTATGTATGTCCAAAGATCAAATCATATGATGACTATAATTTCATAACTTGTAGTTGATTTGATTAATAAATAAAGGTAGGATTCCAATTTATTCTATTTAATTCAATTATGAGATAATGATGTAACATTATAAATTTCTAGAGAATAATATTACTCAATGACATTTGTCTTCAAGTATAGGACTTGGGGAAATGACATCACACAGATGTTAAGAGTACATATACATATTTTCATTATGTCCCTGATTAGTTGTCATTATGGAAGGTTGATAGACAACATTGACACATAAGATCAAAGTGTGAGTTGGTTGATGATAGAATCTCATTAGTCATGATATGGCTATATTAAACCAAGCACACAGAAACATGTTAGAGAATAGTGTATCAGACAGACCCACCATGAGACTGGTGCATGGAAGCCATCATCATGGAAGACATAGTCAGTTCTCACAGTGATGGTTGTGATTGTGGTTCATAGACCTAAAATCACTGCACTCATCACGTCACTGGATATGCTTTGACATCATCAAACACGGTCTTGAAACATGGGTTGTTTAAAAGGTGATCATTGGGTGACTTTGACACATGGGGATAAATTGTGTGATAGAAATGGTATTTGTCCCTCCTATAGGAGATTAATGTTATATGCCTCTTAATTAGCGATATTGAGAAATGCATGGCCATGAACATGTGATTCAATGTGTGATATTTAGCATACATATATCTCAGACAATCTATTCTGGTTCAAGAAACAAGATTTAATGATGAAGAGGATGACTTCTCCATGCCTCGAGTTCAATATGTACATCAGTGACAAATGAACTATACAAACATTGGAACACTAGACATAGATTGTTGGTTGACGTTGTTCTCCAACGTTCCATTTACTTGGGTAGCATTGATGTGCGACTAGGCACTTCTCACTGCTTGTGATGTCATAAGTTGTTATGGACAATCACTACCAATGTAATATTGGACCTATAGGGTCGCACACATAGGTCTTGACCTAGACGAGGAGTTTAATATTGAATGACAATTGAATTAATTGCTAAAACATTTAGGTAATTGATTCGCACAACAAAATTAGGCTGAATGCACTGCCAAATGTCCATCAAATAGAGTGATGTGGCAGTCTGGAATGCCAAACGGTCATCTCAAGGGTTGAGACAGCCATTTGGAAGTGCCAAGCTAATTCGATAAGAAATTGGCTAAGGTGTGAATTGACTGAACTGACCAGCTCGGCTCAGGTCACCGGACAACCATTTAGGTGACCGAGATCTTGGTCTCATATGGGTGAGATTGGTCAGTTCAGACAAACGAAGGTTCTAGATACTTTTCGTATTCATTTTGATTGCACATTACTTGTTGTGCAAGAATTGATGCTTGGCATCAATGGCAAACAAATTGCCAATTTGGCATGTGATTGAGAAACTGTGAAACAACCAATGAGTTGTGTGAGATGTCCATATAGCATGCTAGACAATCGCCTAGTGTGCCAGACGGCCATTTTGGTGGTCGTATGTTGTGAAAATTCAAGATCTTCTAGTTCCTTCCACTCTCGTACAAACTGGGAACCCAAAACCTAACCCCTCCTATAAATAGAGGGGTACTAGGGGTTTCCCAGAGTATAACACAGACAATTGAGAATCAGTTTCTCTAACAAAAATTTTCCTCTCTTATTGTGGTAACCAAGAAAGTTGTAATGACCATGCCTCCCAGTAACCCCCAATTAAGGGAGACCAAGAGGTCGGAGTCGTTATCCCAATTAACATGATCAAAGGTTTGACAAATAATCAACAACAATTATCAAATTCTACCAAATAAACTAAAAGAATGTAATGAAATAAAAATTTGCATACCTTTTTTTCAAAACTTGGATGTCTACTGTTATCCACATCTGGAGTCTATTCTAACTAATCATCCTTTGTAATTTAGTTCTTATTTAATTCCACATATGCCACTTTACTATTTGTCCTTTTCAATCTTGCACCTAAAATACCGACAAACAAATTGTCGGTCAGCATATCGAAATATGTCGGTATGTGGGGACAACCAAAAGTTCACAAATATGGCTAACAAACTAATTATCACAACCAAGGTAATTAATAAGTCAGTTTACATTTTCAATGTGTCACTATCCACCGCTTCTGCCCTAACCTTGGGGTACCCTCTTTAGGGTTTGACTTAAGGCCACCTTCTCAATCCTGAGCTTGGTGCCTAGGGCCACCTCTCATGGTTCCCTTTAGTCATGCAACATAGACCACCTTCTCAATCCCAAGCTTGGTGTCTGGGGTCACCTCTCATGGTTCCCTTTGGTCTTCCCTCCTAGGCTTGACCTTTTTGCATCATCCATCAGGGTGGCATGTAGGTGTGAGAATACACACTTTATTTATAGTTGTGATAATCGTAGTGACTTTATAATTTGCAATTATGATCATCCAAACTGGTTAATTGCAATCAATGCGATCAATTCATCCAAAAAACCTTTGGGAAACTAAAGTGATTAGCCATAATTAACCACATACCTGTCAGGCTATTTTTAGATAGAATAATCCAATCAAGAAATACAAATAGCCAAGCAAGCACATTATGAGATCCTAAAATATGCATACAATATCCTATTATTGATCATGCCATCAAGATCTATTAAACCTAGCTCACTTCCTAGGGTTTCTAGTCCACTTTTAGTGTTTCCATTGCAATTAGGGTTTCCCTTCATCTTTTACTATTTTAAACCCTAATTATCTCATCCATACTTATCAAAAGATGTTAAGGTTACATTTAACAACATTTAACCCTAATTTTAAAAAAAGCACAATTAACCATCAATTAAGTCCATTAAGCCTCTTTTACATTAAATCTACCATTTTTATCCTTTTAATCAATGACAAGATCATTATGCTCATTTATCATCAATTCATAGTTCAGTATGATCTAATTCACATATGAACACTATTTGTCATTAATTCTACTTTTATCCATTAGAAAACCCTAATTATTACATCAAGGGTATTTATCCACAATTAGGAACTTTTAAACTTGAAATAGCTTGGAAATATCATATCTCAACTTTATTCACAATTTTGAATAATTAAAAACCATTATGAATCACATTTACTAATAATAGGGTTTTCAAGGCCCATTAAAGCATACTTATGCACATGGATTTCTAAATTAAACTAATTACATGCAAAGTTCATCCTTTTTATTTTTAATGCACATTTTTATAATAAATAGGTTAATATAAACTTTAATCATCCATTAAACCCTACTAATTACATTAATCATCTCCAAATAGGGTGTCTTAATCTTTAATTCATTAAAGTTGATAACTTACACGACTTTTCAAATAGCAAGAGGAATTAGCCTCGAAAACCATTTTTATTGAATTCCTCTTGTTTTTCTAAGCAAAATACATATATTATATGTACCCATCCGATTTACCATTATTTAAATATGATTTTTTCAAGAAAAACTTACTTCACCCAATCAGTGTGCGCCACGTCACTCATGACATGCAACGTTGTTTGCAGATTTGGAAACATTTCGAAAAGACCTATCTATCCTTGGTTAAGTGAGCGACTATGTAATCACGCAGAGGGAAAAACGGTCCAACGCCCCTACCTTCTTCTTCAACCTCGCGCAACCTACCCTGGTCGCCGACGGTTGCCTTCCTGTGGCCTGCCCCTCCCTCTTAGAGGCTCAAGGACCGCCGCCAGTTGGAGCCCTAGCTCCATTGCGCCTTGATGCACGCGGGGTACCCCCAGGTTGCGGCCAGGATGGTCATTCCCAAGCGAGGCCAGTTCTTGATTGCTTCTATAATCACAACAATTTTGCGGACATACGGTGGATGGTGCGTGAAGACAAGGGTGCTGGGTTGGTAGTCGATCGGTTTGAGGTTGTCGTGGAAGCTCCCTACCTCCATCAAGACTACAAAACCAACCTTTGTTTCTCCAGAGATGGATCCCTAATCTCGGATAGGGTTTTCATGAAAAGAACAAGGAGGAGAGTGTGGGATCTCTCTCTCTCTTGGACTCGAACCAGGGCTCTACCCTTTATATAAGGGTGGGTATCCATGCCCCAGGATGTTCATCTAAGAGGAAACAAAACCCTTTCCTAATAGGAAATCATATTCCTTAACTAAGAAGAAACCTTCTCTCTCCTCATTACCTTCTTAGATATTCTTTGCTCTTTAAGTATTAGGAATTCAAAAATCCCCTCACTTATTGACTTTTAACCCATTGGCATGAAATTCTATTTTCATTTAATAGAAAATACTTCTTTTTTTGCAATGCTACAAAATTCATTCATTATCTTGTTTATCTCTTATCAACATATCTCTTTTTGAGGATTTCTCTTTTTCTTTCTTTTTATTTTCCTCATTGGCATTCCATTTAACATTAGGAATCATTTGGATATGAAAATCCACTAAGGATAGCTCAATTATACCTCTTTCCACTTATTTTCCACATTTTATCATTGTTTTCAATTTCTTTCTTCATAACGAAACATTTAATTGTTCTTTTCTTTTCTTATAGCTTTCTATTTGCAACTTTGGACTCCAAGGAACCCAAGAGGCACGAAATCCAACTTTGGATTATATTCATTTGCCTTCTAGAGGTTTCTACATCTTTCTTTTCTCCATTAATAATGGAGTTCCTTTTGTCTTTTCCTTGTTATTGGGCCCAATAGCCAATAAAGCCCACAAAACAACCAACAAGGATATTGTACACGAAACTCATCTATACAAAACAAATTATATCATTATTTGTTCCAATATATTTAATATGAGAAATTACATTTCTCTCCAAATGAACCCAAAAGTTTGGGTTGTAACATCCTTCCCCTCTTATAGGAATTTTGCCCTCAAAATTCCCTCAAGCAAAGAAACAAATAGAATAAGCCTTTCTTATGTCCATTAGGGCTCCCATGTGGCTGCACCCTTTCTATGGTGCTTCCCAAGAACCTTCATCATATCATATTCTCCCATATGAGTTCTTTCTTACTTCGGTATATCATACCCCCATAGGTGACTCAGGACATTTCATCCTCTCAAAAGCTAAATAGGTTCAGGGCTCATCACATGGCTTGGGTACCTCACACAGTGCTCTATATCAGACTCATTGAATACATTATACATCATGTTATCCTAAGGGTTAAGGCAAAACACAACCATCTCCAGCAATCCATTTCAAATGGACCCGTATATCAGGGACTCAGCTTTCTCAGCTGTAGCTTAGAGGGGTCAGATTTTCACATCACATACTCTCCCACAGTGAACTGCATGTCTTTCTACTTTGCATCATCTTACAACTCATGTCGTCTCTGGGCTACTTTCATCCATTGCACGATCAAAGAGACTTCATCTACACACACTGTGGTCCTTTCTTGACCTTCACAAGGTCCCTTCACCAACAACATCTTAATGAAGTGGTAACCAACGCAAACTCCTTTGTAGAGCTTCTTTACATCCTGATATTGGCTATGGTGGTTATCATCACATGTTACAAAGGACAAAAACTATCTCTATGTATCACCCTAAATCAGCACACACACTCTCATCAGACCCTCTAATCTGGATCGTACTAACTATTAGTTAGGGGTGATAAACTGTACTAACATCGAGTCCTTCATGTATCTACTTCCACCTTATGGAAGCGTATCTTTAGGTTATACTCAAGAACTTTTGAACTCACATCATGGTGTAGTTGAACCATCTCTTCTAATATGTAGTTCAATCGAATATGTACCTTGATAGTACTCTTTCTTTCTCATATCATCTAGGTAAGGTGATCTACCATAACCCAAATTGCATCTTGACCTTCCTTGGTCCAGGGAGACTCACCACAACATCTATAGTGATGAACTCCCATCACCTCTCGGGGACTCTTTATCCTTTATATCAAAACACTAGGTTACTAGTGTTCGTCCTTCACCTCATGTCATGCATGGTAACATACCCCATGCAACTTCATCTTAGGCATCCACCGTCCTATTGTCACTTACTATCTTCATAGTACCAATGTGTATCATGATCTCCTACATGCCATGATTCCTCAAGATTGATACCTTGGAAACCCTAAACCACTCTAGTTAGGGTTTCATCACCTTCTTTTCCAAATAAGTTCATCTGAGGTTCTACAACCATCCTTTTATTGCATCAAGGACTAGGTTGGGTAACCAAACAACCATTAACTTGATCAACCGTATTGTTACATATGAGTGTTAGCCAAACTTATCTCGTTTCCAACTGAGGGTTAACCTAACAACCACTTCTAGCCTCCATCTAAACTAGGCAGTTGTATCTCATCCAGAGCAACCATTACCATTTCTCATCATTAGGTGTTAGGTAACATTGAAGACATACACCTACATGTATTTCACTTATTACCTCATCTCATCTCTAAGTCTATCTTCATCAAGAAACTCTGAACTTATTGTTGGTATGTATGCCCTGAGAGCCAATCATGGGATGATTGGTGGGATACATTAAGATTGATTTGATAAACCTCAAAGGCAAGCTTCCAATTCTTTCAGGTTCAGTCATATGAGATAGTGATAGAATAGATTGAATGTCTAGAGAATGATAGTCCTCGATGACGTATGATTTCAGGTGAAGGACATGAACGATGAGATCATATGGATGCTGAGAGTTTGTACATTCTTATTATGTCCCTAGTCAGATGTCATTGTGGAAGGTAGATAGATAGCAATGACACACAAGACTAGATTGTGGTGTTGGTTGATGACAGAATCTCATTAGTCATGATATGGAGATATCAAACCAAACACATAGGTACTTGTTAGAGAACAAGTTTACCGGACAGACCCACCATGAGTTTGACACATGGAACTATGACATGGTAGTCACATTCAGTTCTCACAGTGATGGTGGTGAGTGTGATTCTTTGACCTGAAATCACTACACTCAACACATGTCGTTGGGTACACTTTGACATCATCAAACGCAGTCCTGAAACATGGGTTGTTATAAAGGTGATGATTGGGTGGCTTTGACACATGGGGCTTTTGAGGGGTGAGTGATAGATATGGGATTTGTCCTCCTGAAGGAGTTTGATATCCATGGACACTTGATGAGTAGGATTGAGATAGGCATGTGCACACATGTGTGAATTAGTATGTGATATTGATGTCATACATATCTCCTCCAATCTACTCTGAGATCAAGAAACGAAATGTACGTTGACAGGATGACTATTCCATGCCATGAGTTCATTTGGGATATCAGTGCTAAAGGAATTATACATTCATTGTAACACCATTCACGGGTTGTGGGATTGAAAGTTGTTCTCCAACTTTCTATTTCACTTGGGTAGCACTGATGTGCGACTAGGCACTGCTCTTTTCTTGTGAAGTCATAAGTGTTATGGACTTTCACTACCAACGTGAAATGGACCTACAGGGTCACACACATAGGATTTAACCTGGTAGAGGAGTTTATCCACAAACCATGTTTAGATTGACTACTAAAGGAGTTTAGTAGTTCAATTAAACACTCAATCAGTTGATAGCTCAATATCATAGTATTCAAGGTTTTGGACCAATTCATTAGAGTATGAGATTGATTGAAACTTCAATTGACTGATTTGCACAAGTTTGCTGCTCCAACCGATCGGCTCATGGGATGAACCGATTGGCTAAGGTTGGTGAACCGATCGGCTCATGGGATGAACCAATCGGCTCAAGACAGGTTGACCAAACCAGTTCAAGAGTTGAACCGATCGGCCCAACTGGTCCAACCGAGATCGTTTGGAAATTCAGAAGACTATTTTGCAAATACAATTTGTTTCACTTGTACAAATTTGATTTGGACAAGGATTAATATTTGATTAATCGGAGACAAATTTGAAAGTCAATTTGAATTGGACCAGGACCACGAACCGATCATCTCATGTGATGAACCGATCGGCTTAGGTGTCCCAAACGATCAGCTCAGGTGTGAACTGATCGGTTGAGGTCACCAAACGATCATTTCAGGGTTGAAACGATCAGTTCAGCTGGCACGAGTTGCTTGTTTTGTGGAAAATATCGAACCCTTCTACTGTTGCATTAATCCTACATTTCCCAGGATAGAGAACCCTATCCCATGACCCTCCTATATATAGGGGTATTGGGGGCTTCATAAGAACAACAACTAACTGCACAAGTTGCTCTCCAAAGTTGTCGTTCTCTCTGGTTTTGGTAACCGAGAGAGCCCGAGCAAGTGCTACCCGATAAGGGAGGCACAATGAGGGAAAGACAATTACAGAAAGTGACTGGTGGTAGGAGAGTGTGTCGGTGACTAGTACGTCGATAGGAGGGTGTGACTCCTTTTGATTCCTTATGGGACAAGGAGATCTAAGTTCCGGGTGGTCCGTGTGGACTACTTCAGAGGCAGGAGACTTTTGTCGCTCGGAGGACAGCTATCAATCCTGACAGTCCCAGTGAGACCAGGAGCTGCACAGACACCGTCCAATGCTGGAGGTGAAGACCGCGCAAGCCATGAGGTATAGTCCCTGAGCAATCCACATGACAAGGTACGCCTCTACAAACCATCCTTCCTACTATATAGACGTTGACGCGTTTCCTTTGTTCTGGGTTTAGGGAGAAGAAATTTTTTGTTTCTGCTACTTCTCTATCTCCCCTAAAACCCAACAGTGGTATCAAAGCCACGTCAACTTCTCTATACTTTAGGATTATCGATGTGATCGATTTTGGTTTGTCACGTTTATTTATTGCATACGATGCGAATAAAATTGGCTTTATGCATGTCCAAACTTAAATCCACAAATCCCAAAATACATATATGATATGTAATATGAATGCACTCGATATAGTCACCCTTAAACAATTTTTTTTAGTGGTTGTATAGCGTGGTTATAGCCAATAAACCCTATGTGTGTGCTTGGTTGTATGTGGTTGCTTACATCTCAGTATACACATCGATTCCCTATCTCCTATTCCTGATGTAACTTGAGATAACTCGAGATTTCTTTCCTGCCTTTGCTCCCCCCAAATGTAACTTGGGGTTTCCCAATTCAAGTGTAAAATAGGATAGATCTTTTATTTCCTATTATGTCAAAGAATGGCGAACAATCTGACGACAACTGAGATGATCATTTCAAGGCATGAACTGATCGGTTGGCGATCCAGACGACCGGTTCATGGAGTGAGACGATTGGGTGGTGGCCATGAGGAGATGCACGACGACCAGGTGAACCAATCGATTGGAAGAGAAAACCGATCAGCCGGTGGCACCCAGACGATCGACCAGGGCGAGCAGGTCATTCATGTGATGAGTTGATCAACTCGGATGGCTAAATCATAGAATTCAATTTGTACAGGTTGCATGTGATGTAGACCTAGATGACCGTGATTCCTATTAGCTCAAGGAATCACATTAGGATGGCCATAATCATCGCTTTTACTGATTCACATGTTTTCTGTAGGATATAGCATGTATATGATATGTACTATGTATTGTGGTGATTGGATATGTATATGTACCTATAAAAACCAAATCCCTCATTAAATATTAAAGTTTTAGATGCCTTCCAAATGCGACACATGTGAAAAGCTTGATCGGCCAAGTGTGGGCATGCCCTAGCATGGCGCACCGTCTATCTCGTGGAAGTGTGAAGGATGAATATGTGGGTCTACCCAAATAGGGTGCATATTCATCGTGTTGGCTTTGGGTCGAACTTAACAAGGTGACCTAGATAGGATCTAGCATCATGAGGCATGGAGGTTATCATGGCAAAGAGTTGCATAAGACATCTTTCAAGAGTTGCATATGCTGCAATTGGCAAAAGTTGTCTACCTGGAAGATCTAAGTTGTGGGTGACAGCCCTAGCTGGTCCATGACTTAGAGGATTTCAGGATCTTGACCCACTAGAAGGTTGTTCCCTGCAATATTCCGAATTGATGGTGAGGGATATAAATTTTAACAAAATAATGGGAATAATAATTAATTAAAGTCCTACTTATATCGTCACTTTTCAAATCAATAAAATAAGTCAAAATTGAGTTTTGGACTAAACTGCATATATTTCCTTTTGTAGTACAAATGACAACAAACAACAATCACTTTTTGTTGCGATCGGTCCTTGAAAAGGACAAGATGAATGGGACTAACTTCCACAACTGGTTTAGGACATTGAGAATTGTTCTCACTCAAGAGTGACAGCTCTATGTCCTGGATACTCTAGTTCCAGAGGAACCTACTCCTACCACACCAAAGGCAGAATGGGATGCTTATAAGAAGCATTCTAATGATGCTATTGATGCAAAGTGCTTGATGTTGTGCTCCATGAACCATGAGTTGCAGAGACAACATGAGAACATGGGTGTCATTGAGATGATTCAACATCTCAAGAACATGTATGAAGATCAAGCACAGTAAGAGAGATATAATGTCTCTAGGGCACTATTCAAGTGCGTCATGACTGAAGGAGATTCAGTTGGTCCTCACACACTCAAGATGATTGGGTATGTGGAGAACCTGACAGGACTGGGATTTCCCCTGAGCAAACAGTTGGCTACTGACGTGATACTGCAATCGTTGCCAGAATCCTACAGTCAGTTTGTGATGAACTACAACATGAACAACTTTGACAAGCCATTGACAGAGTTGTTGGGCATGTTGAGGATAACTGAGACACTGATGAAGAAGGCAAGCCTAAGTCTGTGATGATGATCAGCAGCAGTAAGAAAGGCAAGTCCAAGCGCAAGGGCAAGGGCAAGGCTAAGAAAGGTTCTGATGCAAGCCAGCAGCCCAAGTCGTCTTCAACTCTCAAAGCCTAGGGAGGCGTGACCAAGAGAGGCAATTGCCACCATTGTCAATACATTAGAAAAGGAATTGTCCACTCTATCTGGAAGAACTAAAGAAGACGGAGGCAACAAATGTCTCCACCTAAAGTGTCCTGAAATAAACTTGTAACATTTTTGAGGTATATGATACCAAGATATAAAATGTAAGGCACTCAATAAATGGGGCAAGTTTTTCCACCATAGATAGGAGTACTTTAGTTTATTTTCAGTCTTAAAGTCATGTAATAGAGTTATGAACTGCTATTTCATATTTTTCAATGGATAGAAATACCTTTATTTTTGCATATTGTATGACAATGATAGCAATTAATAAATTTGATGTTTCCAAAGATATGATATTTATGGCAATGCCTTGTTTATCTTGTGGTACTTGATATGCATAAGATAAAATGATAGCTAAAAGTTATTGATAACTCAAACAATCAAATTATCATATATCATGAGAAATTCATTTCTAGTTTCCATATGATGTATAAATCTAGACTCTTTTGGTTAGAGAACCAGTAAGAGACATGAATCTCTTAGACATGATTAATCAATCTTCACTAGTGTTAGTGGGAGAATGATTATCCTATTAGGTATAGTACATGTGATGTATTTACATACCTATTGGATTTGATGCTAGTACTTCAAACGGTGTTTATAGAAATACCAATATGAATATCTTGAAGTGTTCAAGAATATCATAGATGAAGTGTGAATTTGGTAAAGTGTTAATTCTTGATGAGAAATACTTGAACCGAATGTTTGAGATCCTTATGAGTGACTATGATAGTGAACTCATGATTAAGGCATGGTGATGTCTAAATCAAAAGGAGTCATACTCTAAAGTGTTAGAGGATGATTATCAATAATTAATTTCTTCTTAAATAAAGAATACCCCACACTAATAAAGGACATTAAGAATCACAAGGAGTTGTGAGTTCTCATATCCTTGACAGATACACCTTGAATATATATATGATGATTTGGCCATATGAGGAGTCAACAATCTAGATGATATTGAGGAACTAGATTTTGAGTTATGGTTTATGACCATTTCATCCTAAATGACTTCCATGTGAACCATAAGGTATGACCTTAATGGTAGCACCCATTAGGGATGAAACCCATAAGTGCAAATGAGTCTTAAGCGTTAAGACACATGGATAACATTTTGAGAAGGATGATGCTTGTTGATTGCAACTTAATGACTAAGAGATTTGGCATATGGATACTAAAATTGCATTCCTATGAGGAATAAAACAAGGATGTGTACGTGACTGAACCTATAAGGTTTATGAATCCTTTAATGAAAATGAAGTCTATAAGTTACAATGGACTAATCAATGTGATTGATTAAGTACAAGCAACTCAGAGATGGATCTTTACTTTGATGTATAGTCAAAGGGTTTGACTGATATGACAAAGATAAAGAAGGGATTTGTGATTTAGTGGGAGCGTATTTGCATTCCACATGTTGATGAGGAAGGAGATGTTCTAGAATGGAAATCCAAAGTGGAAATTATCTTTAGGGAAGATAGAGACATTTCCTATATGATAGGAATAGAGATCTATAGAGATAGTTCTCAAAAACCTCTTGACCTGAAAAGAGAAAACATACATTGGCAATTTATATTGAACGGTTCAGTATGCACAGATTCAGTGGGAGAAAACCTCTCCATGTTACATGGAGTTAGTATCCCAAGGCCAAGTGTCCAATTCTTCTGAAGAATGGGAACACTAAGAATAGATGTGGATCTATCATGTATGTAATCATCTCATAATATTGCATGTACGGACATGACAAGAACAAAATGCATTCATCATCTTGTATGTAGGACATGACAATATGATGTGCTCATCCTGATAACTTGTATGTGGGACATGATGAGTGGATGTTTGTCTAGTTCTAGTAAGGGTTACTGGAATACCATAATTACTTGATAAGTACTTGAGAAGTACTAGTTCTATGGAAATAAGGAAGGGTTCACTATAAAGAGTTACATTGATGCGAACTTCCGAAAAGGATAGAAAATTGATCGCAAAATATATATGGGATATATAAAAGTGAATGTTTGTTGATAAATGTAAATGTTCCAATAAAGTCATTTTAAGAGGAAAGGTTGAGTATCCGTGTGTTAGAGAACATAAATGGATACTATATGGATCTAGAAGTTCATAGAGATGAACTTATAGATATTTCAGTTATTGATGACAAGTAAGCATTACTTGGTCATCCAATGTAGCTAAAGGTTAGCAAAGGAATACTAGATCACATAGTACAACAACTCCATCTCATATGTGTGATGTACAGTGAAGAGATGAGAGACTTACAGTTAATACTGACTTTGGCAAAGTGTTTCCATAACTCACTATGTTAGCACTAGAGCACAGTAACATGTGGGACATGTTTGAAGATCACTGTGAATATGATTCAATGGTGATTGGCTCACAGTGCAAGTGGGAGTCTGTTGGTATGTATGACCTGAGAGCCAATCAAGGGATGATTGGTGGAATACATTAAGATTGATTTGATAAACCTCAAAGGCAAGCTTCCAATTCTTTTTGGTTTAGTCATATGAGATAGTGATAGAATAGATTGAATGTCAAGAGAATGATAGTACTCGATGACGTATGCTTTTAGGTTAAGGACCTGAACGATGAGATCATACGGATGCTAAGAGTTTGTACATTCTTATTATGTCCCTAGTCAGATGTCATTGTGGAAGGTAGATAGACAGAAATGACACACAAGACTAGATTATGGTGTTGGTTGATGATAGAATCTCATTAGTCATGATATGGAGATATCAAACCAAACACATAGGTACTTGTTAGAGAACAAGTTTACCAGAAAGACCCATCGTGAGTTTGACACATGGAACCATGACATGGTAGTCATAGTCAGTCCTCATAGTGATGGTGGTGAGTGTGATTCTTTGACCTGAAATCACTACACTCAACACATGTCGTTGGGTAGACTTTGACATCATCAAACGCAGTCATGAAACATGGGTTGTTATAAAGGTGATGATTGGGTGGCTTTGACACATGGGGCTTTTAAGGGGTGAGTGATAGCTATGGGATTTGTCCCTCCTGAGGGAGTTTGATATCCATGGCCACTTGATGAGTAGGATTGAGATAGGCATGTGCACGCATGTGTGAATCAATATGTGATATTGATGTCATACATATCTCCTCCAATCTACTCTGAGATCAAGAAACTGAATGAACATTGACAGGATGACTATTCCATGCCTTGAGTCCATTCGGGATATCAGTGCTAAAGGAATTATACATTCTCTGTAACACCATTCACGGATTTTAGGATTGAAAGTTGTTCTCCAACTTTCTATTTCACTTGGGTAGCACTGATGTGTGACTAGGCACCGCTCTTTGCTTGTGAAGTCATAAGTGTTATTGACTTTCATTACCAACATGAAATGGACCTGCAGGGTCACATACATAGGATTTAACCTGGAAGAGGAGTTTATCCACAAACCATGTTTAGATTGATTACTAAAGGAGTTTAGTAGTTCAATTAAACACGCAATCAGTTGATAGCTCAATATCATAGTGTTTAAGGTGTTGGACCAATTCATTAGAGTATCAGATTTATTGAAACTATGATTGGCTGATTTGCACAAGTCTGCTGCTCCAACCGATCGGCTCATGGGATGAACCGATCAGCTCAGGTTGGTGAACCGATCGACTCATGGGATGAACCAATCGGCTCAAGACAGGTTGAACTGACCGGTTCAAGAGTTGAACTGATCGGCCCAACTCGTCCAACTGAGATAGTTTGGAAAGTCAGAAGACTATTTTGCAAATGCAATTTGTTTCACTTGTACAAATTTGATTTGGATAAGGATTAATATTTGATTAATCGGAGACAAATTTGAAAGTCAATTTGAGTTGGACCAGGACCATGAACCAATCAGCTCAGGTGTCCCAAACGATCAGCTCAGGTGTGAACTGATCGGTTGAGGTCACCAAACGATCGTTTCAAGGTTGAAACGATTGGTTCAACTGGTGTGAGTTGCTTATTTTGTGGAAAATCTTGAACCCTTCTATTCCTGCATTAATCACGCATTGCCCGGGATAGAGAACCCTATCCCATGTCCCTCCTATATATAGGGGTAGTGGGGGCTTCTCAAGAACAAAAACTCAGTGCACCACTTGCTCTACAAAGTTGTCGTTCTCTCTGGTTTTGGTAACCGAGAGAGCCCAAGCATGTACTACCCGATAAGGGAGGCACAACAAGGGAAAGACAACTGTAGAAACCGACTCATGGCAGGAGAGTGTGTCGGTGACTAGTACGCTGATAGGAGGGTGTGACTCCTTATGATTCCTTGTGGGACAAGGAGATCGGAGTTCCAGGTGGTCTGTGTGGACTACTTCAGAGGCGGGAGACTTCTGCCGCTCAGAGGACAGTTGTCAATCCCGACAGTCCCGGTGAGACCGGGAGCTACACAGACACCGTCCAAGACCATAGGTGAAGACCATGCAAGTCATGAGGTATAGTCATCAAGCAATTCTCGGGACAGGGTAGGCCTCTACAAACCATCCTTCCTACTGTATAGACGTTGACGCATTTCCTTTATTCTGGGTTTGGGGAGAAGAAATTTTTTGTTTTCGTTGCCTTCTCTGTCTCCCGTAAAACCCAACACTTATTCTCTTGGTTTTTCAAACTTAAACTTGTATAACTCATAGCTTATGACAAAAACATCCTCATAAGATGACTACATTATTCCATCCATGTATCATTCACTCCACTAGGGTATGATATCATCCATGTCTCCATACTTCATGGCAACGTTCCAACTCACATCATCTTTTATCCTTGATGTATGGCATGCGTATTATCCTATCTCTCACTCTCATAACAAGAGGAAATAAGCATATGGATGCTATCCAAATACAGAGTTCTTCCTATTCCAAAAGTAGAGATGGTACATCCCACCTTGCCAGTACACCTTTAAATCTAAGTTGAAATGTGCATCATATGTCACAACATCCCAATCATTCTCAATATCAAAGCTACTTCCATTGAAAACTGGTCTGGAACCTACTTGGGTCCACACACAATCCTTGGACATCTCCTCTAGGTCTATAGGTTACTAACACTTTTTGGGTCATTCCTCTTCCCTCATGCATCCAGAGAGTGCCCTACTCATCTTCCCTTTGGGTCCAATGAGTTCATGAAGGTGATCAATATCCTAACCCATGGCTCTCAAATAATGATAGTTGTTACCTCCCGACCCTATGGTCATGTGCAACTAGGGAATTAGGCAACTCCTACTTCCACCGGTCTTATCCCTACCTGACCCTAGGATAGACTTAGGATTATATTATAGTACATGTCCAGCTTAGAACATTACCCAAGCCTTCATCATCTCTCTCTGCATTTATGGGCTGACTTTCATCCTTTCATAGGGGTCATGGCAAACTGCCTACCTTGGTCAGGCCCCATACCGGTTACCTCCATGGTAACACATTCAAATGCTCTTAGAGATGGTTATCTATGGGTCTACAGGTTCATTCTCATACCATGTACTTTTCACTTAGCTTCTCAAGATCCTATGAGACCTCTTTAGGTTATCTCAAAACCAACAAAACTAGTATACGCCCTACCAAAGGGTCCCTCTCCCAGGCTGGGAGGAAACTACAACTCTTGACAACAAGGTCACAAACATCCTTAGGGTTTATATTCACATAAGCATGCTTAACCCAACAACTACTAAGGCACAAGTAGACCACCTACTAAACCATGCTAAGTCATACTTGTTCTCATCCTCAACATTGGATCAAGAACATACCTTCCCATGTCACCAACTTAGCTGTGAGGGGTTCATCAAACATACCTTTGACTCCACGGTTTTCCCTTACCTCTAATCATGAGGAGTACCATGCTTGATTCTATAGAAACTCAAATCTTGTCATGAACATCATGTACACTACTTCCCCTCTTAGGCCTAGGAACCCTAGGTTCACTTTTGGGTGTCCAACTGCATGCTCGACCTCTTAACCACGTATCAAGTATGTATAAAACATGTCATGCACTTCCTATCATCCTTCTACTTGATCCACACTTCAGAGTGGTGTCCTCCTCAAGGACAACCAACGAGGTATAAGGCCTCACAACCTGTTACTAAACCTCTCCATGTCTAAGGAACTCTTCTTCTCATCTATACCAGGGGTACCAGTAGACTCATCCTCTCTCTAGGTTTTGTTTCATCTCATGGCAACCAATACATCATCCACCTCCAAGTATAAAGCATGAGGCCACCACAAACATCCTCTTAGGTCGCATCATCCTCAACTCTCCACTTTTCCTCATATCCCAGAGTCTAGGCTTCCAACCTTCTTACTTGGGTCTTGTTCTCTCTCTCTCTAGATCTAACTCCTCAACCAGCCCTATACTAAAGGTCCTCTCTCCATGAAGATGGATCAAACTCACAAGCATACCTCTACGTGGGTGAATCCTATATTAAAACTTATGTTTTCTCAAGGTTATCCCTAGCCCTTTATGCTTATCTCATCAGCTATCCAACATACTCCCTTGGCCAGGGTTTCAACCTACTATTCACACTACTGACATATTCTGGGTGCCTACTATGCCATGCTCATATAATCTCATGGGTTTTCTATAGGTTCCTCTCTAACCTCATCAAGAAGGTGCTACCCTTCACTCTAACATGCACGACCCTTCCCAGGGTCAGGTTGCCAAAGGTACTCGGTCATCCAACTTTTCATGGGTCATATGGCATCCAAGGCATGTCTATCCAAACACCTGGTCTACCATGTCATCTAACTCATCTTGTCATCTCTCTCTCTCTAACCTTCACTTAGGGTTAGGGTTATCATCATCCTCACAGGATGTGTCAGGTTTCTACTTGTAATGGAGATCTCTACCTCCAAGACTAAATCTCTTTACTTATTCTCCTAACAAGAAGGTCTAGCCTCAGGTCTCTCCTGAGGGAATGACAACTTATGTCATATGACCTAAGCATGTATCTATTCTTTTACGCTTAATCTATTAAGCTTTATGTGCATGACATCTTATTTACATGCTTTTTATTAATTTGGTGGAGGATTCCTTAAACCTTATCAACCTTACCCATACCTCAAGAGGGTGAGGAAAAGAGAGAAAATTGTAATCCTTATAATCCTTAGCATTTGAGTTGAGAAGGGATGAACAAGATGAGAGAGTCCTAATGGTATCTTATTTCAAGTCCAATTCTGAGACGTTTGTCAGGCAGTCACACTAATCTGGGAGTCCTCATATTCTGACTAGCAGTGCGGAGGAAAATCTTGCCATCCCCCAGACGTGATCCTTTTCTAGACACCTCTATCTTTCAGAAATTCCTCTAATAACTCCCTTGGGTTCTACAAAGTTTGTAAAATTTAATAATTATTAAAGATTAAATGAGGAACCTATTCTCTAATACTAAATGTAATGACCCTTCCTCCCAATAACCCCCAATTAAGGGAGACCAAGAGGTCAGAGTAGTTATCCCAATTAACAAGATCAAAGGTTCCACAAATAATCAAAAACAATTATCAAATTCTACCAACTAAACTGAAAGGCTGTAATGAAATAAAACTTTCCATACCTTTTTTTTTAAACATGGATGTCTACTGCTATCCACATCTAGAGTCTATTCTAGCTAATCCTCCTTTATAATTTAGTTCTTATTTAATTCCACATATGCCACTTTATTGTTTGTCCTTTTCAATCTTGTACCTAAAATGCCGACAAACAAAATGTCAGTCAGCATATCGAAATATGTCGATATGTGGGGACAACCAAAAGTTCACAAATATGGCTAAAAAACTAATTATCACAACCAACATAATTAACAAGTCAATTTACATTTTCAATGTGTCAAACTCCACAGCTTTTGCCCTAACCCTAGAATACCCTCTTTAGGGTTTGACTTAAGGCCACCTTCTCAATTCTGAGCTTGGTGCCTAGGGTCACCTCTCATGGTACCCTTTAGTCATGCAACATAGACCACCTTCTCAATCTTGAGCTTGGTATCTGGGGTCACCTCTCATGGTGCCCTTTGGTCTTCCCTTATGGGCTTGACCATTTTGCATCATCCATCAGGGTGGCATGTAGGTGCGAGAATACACACTTTATTTATAGTTGTGATAATCATAGTGACTTTATAATTTGCAATTATGATCATCCAAACTGGTTAATTGCAATCAATGCGATCAATTCATCTGGAAAACCTTTGGGAAACTAAAGCAATTAGCGATAATTAACCACATACATGTCAGGCTATTTTGAGATAGAATAATCCAATCAAGAAATCCAAATAGGCAAGCAAGCACATTATGAGATCCTAAAATATGCATACAATTTCCTATTATTGATCATGTCATCAAGATCTATTAAACCTAGCTCGCTTCCTAGGGTTTCTAGTCCACTTTTAGGGTTTCCATTGCAATTAGGGTTTCCCTTCATCTTTTACTATTTTAAACCCTAATTATCTCATCCATACTTCTCAAAAGATGTTAAGGTTACCTTTAACAACATTTAACCCTAATTTTAGAAAAAGCTCAATCAACCATCAATTAAGTCCATTAAGCCTCTTTTACATTAAACCTACCATTTTTATCCTTTTAATCCATGATAAGATCATTATGCTCATTTATCATCAATTCATAGTTCATTATGATCTAATTCACATATGAATTCTATTTGTCATTAATTCTACTTTTATCCATTAGAAAACCCTAATTATTACATTAAGGGTATTTATCCACAATTAGGAACTTTTATACTTGAAATAGCTTGGAATTATCATATTTCAACTTTATTCACGATTTTGAATAATTAAAAATCATTATAAATCACATTTACTAATATTAGGGTTTTCAAGGCCCATTAAAGCATATTTATGCACATGAATTTCTAAATTAAACTAATTACGTGCAAAGTTCATCCTTTTTATTTTTAATGCACCTTTATATAATAAATAGGTTAATATGAACTTTCATCATCCATTAAACCCTACTAATTACATTAATCATCTTCAAATAGGGTTTCTTAATCTTTAATTCATTAAAGTTGATAACTTACACTACTTTTTGAATAGCAAGAGGAATTAGCCTCTAAAACCATTTTTATGAATTCCTCTTATTATTCTAAGAAAAATACATATATTATATGTACCCATCCGAGTTACCATTATATAAATATGAATTTTGCAAGAAAAACATACTTGAGTCAATCAGTGCACGCCACGTCACTCATGGCATGCAACGTTGTTTGCAGATTTGGAAACATTTCAAAAAGACCTAATTGTCCTTGATTAAGTGAGTGACTCTTTAATCCCACGGTGGGCAAAATGGTCCAATGCCCCTACCTTCTTCTTCAACCTCACGCAACCTAACCTGGTCGCCAACGGTTGCCTTCCTGTGGCTTGCCCCTCCCTCCTGGAGGCTCAAGGACTGCCACTAGTTGGAGCCCTAGCTCTGTTGTGGCTTGACACATGTGGGGCACCCCCAGGTTGCGGCCAGGATAGTCATTCCCAAGCGAGGTCAGTTCTTGATTGTTGTTGCAATCACAGTGATTTTGCAGACATACGGTGGAAGGAGTTCCCACATACCCACTATCACACTTCCATGATATAGATAGTGCACCACACGAAGGAGTTCCCACACTTAGTCGATCAAGATTTTCAAGTTTGTTTCTTTTGGAAGGAATCTTAAACTTAATTTTTATATTTGAGGGGTTTGATATGCTTATATATGCATAATGCATCCAATCACTACATATATAGTACATATCATATATATTATATATCCCACAAATGAAAACTTGCAATAATGATAAAGCATTGATTATGGCCATCATATTATAGTTCCTTAGAGCCACAAGAAACTACGGTCATCTATAGTCTACATCACGTGCAACCTATTATTGATGAAGATCTATGCTTGCCATTCCGGGTTGATTGGTTCAACCTTTAAATAGATCGACTCACCTCTTGACCGGTCAGTTGGCTCCAGCCAGTCGTCTGGATCCTCCAGATGGTTGGCTCATCTGGTCATTTGGGCTTCTCCTCGGTCCACCAACTTCTCCTCAATTGGTCATCTCGTTCCATCAAGCAGTCATCTTCAGTCCTCATCATAACAAGAAATAAAGATAATCCTATTTTACATAATCTTTGTGAAACCTTGAGTTACATTTGAGGGGAGCAAAGGTAGAAGATAATCTCAAGTTATCTCGAGTTACAGTTACAATAAAATAAGAGGGCTCGGTGAACATACTGAGATACAAACAACTATAACTAACACATATGCACATAGGGTTTATAGGCCATAACCATGTTGGGTTTTAGGGGAGACAGAGAAGGCACCACAAACAAAAAATTTCTTCTCCCAAACTCAGAATAAAGGAATCATGTCAATGTCTATAAAATAGGAAGGATGGTTTGTAGAGGCATACCTTTTCCCAATTCTTGCTCGGCGACGTTACCTTGCGGCTTGCGCGGTCTTCACCTTCAGTTTTGGACAGTGTCTGTGCAGCTCCTGGTCTCACTGGGACTGTCGGGATTGACAACTGTCCTCCGAGCAACAGAAGTCTCCCGCCTTTGAAGTAGTCCACACGGACCACCTGGAACTCTGATCTCCTTATCCTATAAGGAATCGGAAGGAGTCGCACCCTCCTATCGTTGTACTAGTCACCGACACACTCTCCTACAACTAGTTGCTTTTCTGCAGTTGTCTTTCCCTTGTTGTGCCTCCATTATCGGGTAGCACTTGCTCGGGCTCTCTCTCAGTTACTAAAACCAGAGAGAATGACAACTTTGCAGAGCAACTGGTGCACTGAGTTTTCTTCTTGAGAAGTCCCCACTACCCCTATATATATAGGAGGGTCATGGGATAGTGTTCTTTATCACAGGCAATGCGGGTGTAACGCCTGGGCCCACGGACCAAGGCTCTAGTAGAGTTTCAGGAATGACGACTGTCCCCACAGACCATCACTAGCCTTAACTGCGTTCTTTGTCCTCACTCTCGTGCATGCCAGGATCAACTTCCCGACAGGTCACCCATCCCAGTACTACTCCAAGCTGAGCACGCTTAACTATGTAGTTCTTAGTGATGGGCTCCCGGAAAAGGAGATGCACCTTGGTAATATGGGTAGTCCAATCATTCCTTTTAAGATCAACGTATAAGAGGCCTCAAATCCTGGGATGTTACAATCTCCCCCACTTAGACTGTTGACGTCCTCATCAAGGCTCAACTGTATGGCCTCATAATCTGACCCCATTTCAGTGCAGACCCACAATGGCCCATGGACACCCAGTTCCCGATCACAGAATACCAGCGTAAGGGTGGCTACGTCAACGATAGCCAACCCTTTCCTACATGCCTAGACTGCACGACTCAAGACTGGCATGCCATTCCCATGTGGGCCCCACCTACTAGAGGGGTTATGTCTCTGATACTATTTGTAACGCCTGGTCCCACTGCCCAAGGCTCTAGTAGAGTTTTAGGAATGACGAATGTCCCCACAGACCACCACTAGCCTTCACTGTGCTCTTTGTCCTCACTCACGCACATGTCAGGATCAACTTCCCGACAGGTCACCCATCCCAATACTACTCCAAGCTGAGCATGCTTAACTATGGAGTTCTTAGTGATGGCCTCCCAGAAAAGGAGGTGCACCTTGGTGATATGGGCAGTCCAATCATTCCTTTTAAGATCAACTTATCTGAGGCCTCAAATCCTAGGATGTTAAAATGGGATTAATGCAGGTGTAGAAGGGTTCAAGATTTTCCACAAAACAACCAAATGCGCCACCTGAACCAATCGTTTCATGCATGAAACAGTCAGTTGGGGAGTTGAGCCAATCAGTTCACACCTCAATCGATCGATTGGGGAACCTAAACCGATTGGTTCACTTCTGAGTCGATCGGTTCGTGATCCTGATCCAACTCTAATTGACTTTCAAATTTGTTTCCGATTAATCAAATATTAATCATTGTCCAAATCAAATTTGTACAAGTGAAACAAATTGTATTTTCAAAATAGTCTACTCACTTTCCAAACGATCTCGGTTGGACCAGTTGAGCCAATCAGTTCAACCCTTGAACCAGTTATCTCAGCTTGTCTTGAGCTGATCGGTTCATCACATGAATTGATCGGTTCAGCAACCTGAGCCGATCGGTTCATCCCATGAACCGATCGGTTGGGGTAGCAGATTTGTGCAAATCATTCCATTGCAGTTTCAATCAATTTGATACTCTAATCAATCGGTCAAACACCTTGAACACTATGATATTGAGCTATCAATTGATTGAGTGTTTAATTGAACTACTAAACTCCTTTAGTAATCAATCTAAACATCGTTTGTGGATAAACTCCTCTTTCAGGTTAAATCCTATGTGTGTGACCGTACAGGTCCATTTCACGCTGTCCATGAAAGTCCATAACACTTATGACTTCACAAGAAAAGAGCGGTGCCTAGTCGCACATCAGTGCTACCCAAGTTGACATGTGTAAACCGTGCGTGCAAACACAAGTATACGTATCAATGTAATATAGGCCTTGTGAGGCCCGAGTCGAACTGAGGGAAACATGAATTTTAGTAGACAACTACTAACTGGTTGCGATCAGCTAAACCAATTAAAAGAGTTTGAGAGTTTTTTTAAAATAAAATAAAATAGAGAAATCAATTTAGGGTTTAGTTTAATAAATTCAAATGGAGATCTTTAGGATTGCGGTTTCACCGCGGGTTTTCATTGTATGAATTTCCATATAGCTACTCAAGTTCATCTCTCAATCTGGGTAGTGGCCTGTAGTCAGAATTGTCCATTGTCGTGGTACAATTCACTACCTATGTCTAGGTCGGTTCCACCGTCGTAGTAACCTATACCCTAAACTAGGTGCATTAGAATCGACCTCTGGGTTTCCACCATTAACCGTACATCACCTTATTCAAGGGATTTGTTAATTAATGTGAATTTCATCTCTTTTCAACTATTAATTCTTCTTTCAAAGTAATTAAAGGAATTATATTATCATTATGGTGATTAAGCATAACAACATAATTGAGAAAACAAAATCATACCACATATTTAGGAGACAAATTATGAATTACTATGATAAAAACGTCATACAATGCTTCCCCGGGCTACTCCCGGTCCTAAAGATTAAGGGGATTAGCCCCGCATGGTTGACAATGGAGAATACATAGGAGTAGAGAAGGAAAACATGGGAAACATGGTGCAAACTCATGTAACCCCTAATACAAAGGTGTTCCTGGAGATCCTCCTCGAGAAACGTGCATTTTGCAGTCTTCCGGCAGCAAAATCGCCCGTTGAGGTGCCTGAATCGCCCGATTGACGACCTTCGTCTCTTGTCTCCTCTCTCTCTCCCTCCTTCTTGGATGTTGTGCAATACAATATGAGATTCCCCTAGGGCCGGCCGTGCTCTTCTTAGGTCATAGGACCACATTTAGTTTTAGGTCATAAAGAAGAAGAGGGAAAAAGCTCAACCGTCGGATTAAAACGCTCCGTTTTAGTGTAGAAAATTGCCAGATCCCGACGTTGTCGATAGTATCAACCCCCAGGTCGATGGTATCAACCATGATATAGGTTTTTCCTTCCAAGATCGCATTTTGGGGTTGCTTTCTGATAAAATGTCAATAGTATCGACACCAGGGCCGATAGTATCGACTCTGGACAATGCAAAAGTGCCTAAAAAAGTGTCGCAACATGTGTATAAGTCTGGGGATTATATAAAATCATATAAATATGATAAAAGAAGTATAATTTGATGCAAAAAGAGTTTGAAGTCCAACTATAGTGAATTATGCAAATATAATCAAGAAAATGACAAATACATGCATAAAACAGATATAAAATAAGCCTATAAAAGTGACTCAAAACCCATGCATCAAACTCCCCTAAGCTTAAACCTTGCTCGTCCTCGAGCAACAAAACTTTGGATCTGGTTGAGATAAGTCAGCAATAGGACATAAATACAATAAATGAATCTACATCATCCCCACTTTCTTTCCACAAACCGGACCTCATTGACCACTGAACACTAACTGCCATCCAGGCGACCAAAGACCTATGTAAAAGATGTATGTCCCCCAATCAGTGAAACACTATCAATTAAAGCAGTTAATATGATAAACTCATCTCGTCCATACTTGATGCATCTTGTGATCTCCTATCTACGTTGCTCATTTCCTAACTACCATCTAAATGGAAGCAGATCTCCTGATATTAATGATTGAGGAGAATATCATGGGTGGCCTACCGATTAGAGCAACGGGTGGATGGGATAGGTGGTTGTGGAAGAGATGGAAGCACATAATAGTCAATCATGCAATACAAAAATTAATGACCTATTTTGATGCAAAATGCAAGTGAAAATGTCCTAATGCTATATTTTTGGTGGAATGATGCATGCACTATCATTTCGTCTCTAGGTGAGATGGAATATCTAAGAAAACTACACCATGTGCTTATTCTTCTTAGTTCTCAGGTGAGAACATGTTCCTTTCTCCCTCTTCTTCTTTATTACTTCTCAATTCTTTTTTTCTTGTTTTTTTTCTTCTTTTTTTTCAATTTTTCTTCAATTTTTTGTTCAAGCCCTTATTTTCATAGATGACAATGAATTATTTGTCGGGCTCACTTCTTGTTACATAAATTATACATTTGAAGCATTCTATTTAGAGGGTATGGATCAAGCTCACCACCTTTAATGTTTTCAGAGTAACATAAGAGACATGGTGTCCAATATGCTCAAAAGATGCAAACACAACTACATAATGATAGTTATGCAATTAAATGACACACATCTAAGGATAATGTGCATGTACAACTACTCTATCCTTTTTTTTCATTTTCATGCAAACAATTATGTGAAAATAGATATAATGCAAGACCTATCTACATGAGATGCAATCATAAAGTGAAAGACAATAATGTGCTCCTATTTCTTATGGTGGAGTGTGAATGAAATTGTGGTGGATCAAATCACAAGACTAATTGACAGAACCTTCCAAAAATATCATATGTCCCTCTCTAAAGACCTATGTACAGGGTAACTGAAGGATTTCTCTCTTAAACTTTAGTCTAAGGTCACGTTAGCATTTGGTCGGTTTGGGCTCAAACATCCTTGCCAATCACTTTTCCTTGGACAATAAAGATGGTCATTCATGTCCCCATGTCCTGAAGCTGACTCACCCAAGCACTTCCTCAGTTATGCAACTCAATTACTAACAAGAATAAGCTCAGAAAGTTCTCAAAATGCTCATTTTTATGTGCACACAACCCAAGAGTAAAACTCCCAATTGAAACCATGCATTTATTTCTCCACATATTACACTAGATAGATGTGGATCGTACAAAAGAAGTAAACCTAGAAATAAAAACAACTAATATCTCAAAAGTAAAATCAACATGAATAAGTAAGTAAAAACTAAGATAGAGGGTTGTTCCAACACCCCAACTCCCCTAAGCTTGAATATGACTATGGCCTCATAGTCAAACTTAAGAGGTGGAACAGCGGTACCGTTCACTTTGAAGTGTGGTGAAGAAGGATGGTTAGATGCTCAAGTGGACCAAGTGATGCTTGCTATCTCCCTCCTTTTTGTGGCCCATTTTTGTGTATTAGTGGTTCTAAGACGTGACTTGCTTCATCCATCTTTCCTCTGCAAAAAACGGTTTGAAAAAATTTCGTTTCGATATCTTTTACGGCTTGTTTTATGTAGTTGTCCTGCAGGTGTCGATACTATCGACACAAGGTCGATGGTATCGACCCAGGATCAGCAATTTTGTTGAATTGATGCATATAAAAGTCTGGGAACTCAAAAGTGTCGATACTATCGACCATAGGGTCGATGGTATCAACTTTACTGTCACCAATTTTTCTAAAAATCTTCAGGAATCTCGATACTATCGACACTAAGGTCGATGGTATCAACTTTTCTTCAGCTTTTACTGATCCAAACTCGATACTATTGACATGGGTGTCGATAGTATCTACCTTAACATTCTGCACACTTCAAAACACGAGTTAGAGTACCATTTTTACAAAAATTATCAAAACATAAGCAAAAACCAAGTACATTAACATAAAAGAACATAACCAAACATAAAAATGAACCGAAAGTTGGGTTGCCTCCCAACAAGCGCCCTTGTTTAATGTCCTAGGCTTGACATAAAGATACCTTTAACCTGGGTTGTCAAGACATGTCTCCAATGAGTCATGTGGTAATTTTAATTTAACTCTATCATCACCAATCCTAAGTGTCAAGTAACCTCGCCCAATGGCAGTGATTACATCATCTGTAGCTTGGAACGGCCTTCCCAATAGCATCTCACCTCCTTCCAACTCATGCATGTCTATGACCACAAAGTCAACAGGGAAGATGAATTTGTCGACCTTGACTAGCACATCCTCACATATACCTTGTGGCTTCACAATGGATCCATCTGCCGACTCAATAGTCATGGCAGATTTCTTTAGTGTCTTCAATCCAAGCTTTTGAAATGTGGACAGTGGCATAAGATTAATGATGGCCCCTAAGTCACATTGTGCTTGTGGAAAATGTTGGCTTCCTATGGAACATGGGATGTAGAAACATCCTGGATCTTTCCTCTTCCTTGGTAGCCGTCCTTGGATTATAGAACTCACTTTTTCATCAACAACACAAATGTCAGTGTCTTTTATCCGCCTTTTCTTGGTGATTATGTCCTTGATAAACCTTCCATATGCTGGAATTTGTTCTATCATTTCCACTAATGGAATATTAATATGGAGCTTCCTAAACATCTCCAAGAATTTCTTGTAGTTCCTATGCTCTTTCTTCAGCCTCAGACTATCCGGGAAAGGCACGTTTGGGTCCTTTGCTCGCTTGTGTGGTGGCACATATGGAACTTTAGGGGTCTCCTCCCCTAAGATTGCTTCAACGCCACCTTCTAGGATAGGATTTGACACATCATCCGTGGATGGCATGACTTGTGGCTGCTCCCCTCTCTCAGTGATTGTAGCTTCACCATGACGCATGGCCTTCACCTGCTCTTCTTGCCTAGGTGCGAGCGCGGCCGCGATGTGCTCTTGGCAGATTTTTCTGAATGGACAACATCTGCCCGGTAGTCCATAATGACTGTGAGGATATGGTATTCTTGGTGTTGCCTCCATATCAAAAATCATTTTGCTTTTTTCCTGGACCTCCACCACTGGGGGCTCTGCCTCAGAAATCACATATATATATTTCACTTGATGATGTGCTTGAATAACATCTGCATTCCCAGCCTGTCTTTGTTGAATGGTATGCTTCATGGCCGCCACTTCATTGGAAATTTGGGTCACAGTCATCTCTAGTGCCCTCATTTGTGCTCCATGACTTTGCAATGTCTGCCCAAATTTATTCAAAATCTCTCCCTGAGACTGTAACTGCTTGGTGAATGTACTCATCATCTCTTGATTTTGTTGCACCACCTGGCTAAGCAATTCATTGTTCTTTTCCTATATGCTAGGTTGTAGCTTCTAAAAATTTTGTTCCTTCCTCCAATCATAATTGTTATTTCTATATCCCTGTTGATGCATATACTTTGCATGTGCTTCATCATCAGACCCATTATCCTCTTTCTCTAGGATCTTCTTGGCTATAAGATCCAACTTGTCATTAAGCGCTTTGATGGCCCTTGCTTCATGTGTAATGCCAACCTGCTCGAGTGCATCTCTTTCACCCCAAGACTGCTTTTTGGACATGTTCCTTAGAATCTCCCAACACCTTGTGCCTATGTTGTTCAAAAAGAAACCAGAACCTGCTGAGTCCAAATTGCTCCTATCATGTTCATTTAGGGTGAAGTAGAAAATTTTATCTTGCTTCTCCTTATCTAAGCCGTGATGTGGACACTTCCTCAGCATGATTTGGAAGCGCTCCCAAGTTTTAGAGTATGTTTCATCGGCTCACTGGCTGAAGTTGTGTATCTTCCTCACTAGATCGTTTTTCTTTTCAGGCGAAAAGAACCTCTCAAAGAACACCTCAACCTTGTGATCCCAAGATTCAATGTACTCATCATCCAGATTGTGCAGCCATTCCCAAGCATTGCCCGCTAAAGAACTGGGAAAAAGTTTCAGGTAGAGTGTCTCTTGCAGGAACCTGTCAATCTTTATCATATCACAATTTTCCACGAACGTGCTGATGTGGGTCACCGGATCCTCATTTTTAAGTCCATGGAAAGCTTGTGTTTGACCAAATGAATAAGCCCTGGATCAATCTTGTAACTGGGTATGTTGATCGCTTATTTCTTGATTGGCCCCTTCTGCGCAGAAGAAGAAGAAGCTTTAATCCTTTCCCAGATCGTCTGCTCCTCATTTTCTGCTCCGTCACCCATTATTACTTTACTAGTACCTAAAATTTCAAATGGGTAGTGTATGAACCGGTACTAATAATTAAAACAATGAATAAGATTTGCAATTCAGTTCAAAAGATGAAAAGAAAAAAAAATTACAGGAATTAAAAGTGGCCTGGTGTGGCCGCTCGCAGCACTCGTAGTGCTAAAATTCACTGTTTCCCAAAAACTTGACACGCGTAAACCGTGCGTGCAAACGCAAGTATACGTATCAATGTAATATAGGCCTTGTGAGGCCCGAGTCAAACTCAGGGAAACGTGAATTTTTGTAGACTACTACTAACTGGTTGTGATCAACTAAACCGATTAAAAGAGTTTGAGAGTTGTTGTAAAATAAAAGAAAATAAAATAAAACAGAGAAATCAATTAAGGTTTTAGTTTAATCAATTCAAATGGAGATCTTTAGGATTGTGATTTTACCGCGGGTTTTCATTGTATGAATTTCCATATAGCTACTCAAGTTCATCTCTCAATTCGGGTAGTGGCCTATAGTCAGAATTGTCCACTGTCGTGGTACAATTCACTACCTAAGTCTAGGTTGGTTCCACCGTCGTAGTAACCTATACCCTAAACAAGGTGCATTAGAATCGACCTCTGGGTTTCCACCATTAACCGTACATCACCTTGTTCAAGGGATTTGTTAATTAATGTGAATTTCGTCTCTTTTCAATGATTAATTCTTCTTTCAAAGTAATTAAAGGCATTATATTATCATTATGGTGATTAAGCATAACAATATAATTGAGAAAACGAAAGCATACCACAGATTTAGGAGACAAATTATGAATTACTATGATAAAAACGTCATACAATGCTTCCTCGGGCTACTCCCGATCCTAAAGATTAAGGGGATTAGCCCCGCATGGTTGACAATGGAGAATACATAGGAGTAGAGAAGAAAAACATGGTAAACATGGAGCAAACTCGTGTAACCCCTGATACAAAGGTGTTCCTGGAGATCCTCCTCGAGAAATGTGCATTTTGCAGTCTTCCGGCAGCAAAATCGCCTGTCGGAGGTGCCCGGATCGCCCGGTTGATGGCCTTCGTCTCTTGTCTCCTCTCTCTCTCCCTCCTTCTTGGATGTTGTGCAACACAATATTAGATTCCCCTAGGGCCGTCCGTTCTCTTCTTAGGTCATAGGACCACTGTATGGCTCCGAAAAAGCTCAACCGTCAGATTAAAACGCTCCGTTTTAGTGCAGAAAATCGCTAGATCCCGACGTTGTCGATAGTATCGACCCCCAGGTCGATGGTATTGACCATGTTATAGGTTTTTACTTCCAAGATCGCATTTTGGGGTTTCTTTCTGATAAAATGTCGATACTATCGACACCAGGGTCAATAGTATCGACTCTGGACAATGCAAAAGTGCCTGAAAAAGTGCCGAAACATGTGTATAAGTCCGGGAATTATATAAAATCATATAAATATGATAAAAGAAGTATAATTTGATGCAAAAAGAGTTTAAAGGCCAACTATAGTGAATTATTCAAATATAATCAATAAAATACATGCATAAAATAGATATAAAATAAGCCTATAAAAGTGACTCAAAACCCATGCATCACAAGTGAAATAGAAAGTTGGAGAACAAATTTCAATCTTACAATCCATAAATGGTGTTATAGCAAATGTATAATTCCTTTGTCATTGATATCCCAAATGAAGTCAAGGCATGGAATAGTCATCCTGTCAACGTTCATTCACTTTCTTGATCTCAGAGTAGATTGGAGGAGATATGTATGACATCAATATTGCATATTGATTCACACATGTGTGTGCACGCCTATCTCAATCCTACTCATCAAGTGTCCATGGATATCAAACTCCCTCAGGAGGGACAAATCCCATATCTATCATTCACCCCTCAAAAGCCCCATGTGTCAAAGCCACTCAATCATCACCTTTATACAACCCATGTTTTAGGACTACGTTTGATGATGTCAAAGTGTACCCAACGACATGTGTTGCGTGTAGTGATTTCAGGTCAAAGAATCACACTCACCACCATCATTGTTAGAACTGACTGTGACTACCATGTCATGGTTCCATGTGTCAAACTCACAGTGGGTCTATCCGGTACGCTTGTTCTCTAACAAGTACCTATGTGTTTGGTTTGATATCTCCATATCATGACTAACGAGATTTTATCATCAACCAACACCGCAATCTAGTCCTGTATGCTATTGTTGTTTATCTACCTTCCACAATGACATCCAACTAGGGACATAATAAGAATGTACAAACTCTTAGCATATGCATGATCTCATCGTTCATGTCCTTAACCTGAAAGCATACATCATTGGGTACTGTCATTCTCTAGACATTCAATTTGTTCTATCATTATCTCATATGAATGAACCAGAAAGAATTGGAAGCTTGCCTTTGATCTTTATCAAATCAATCTTAATGTATCCCACCAATCATCCCATGAATGGCTCTCAGGGCATACATACCAACAAACCATGTTACACATCCACCATCAAAACTATTTTAGGGTGACGAACATCGATTGCATATATACCATATCATATATGTATATATTAGTTTGGGAACATGTGGTATTAGTCAGATATTCACATTAGTCATTTAAATATTCGCATTGTATGTAATATTTAAAAGATTGTTATCGAAGTAATCACTGTCCATGACAATGTTGGAAAGATGTCTTACAGTCCAATCAAATCCCTGTCAAAATCCCAAAGAACAATGACATACATACAACAAAACTCATAAGCACGCCCAAGTCCTCTACGGGAAGAACTATCAAAGGCAGCAGGAAGAAGATGAAGAGGACTGGCACCACTAGAAGCATCAGCGAAACCAGGATGCGTAGTCTGAGAATACAGATAAATCCAATGAGCGAAGACGTTGAAGGAACTAAGGATTTGTCTGATAACATTGAGGGGGACAAGGAAACCCAGGAGCCTCAGCCTGGTCTTTGAAGTGATACATGCTTCCTCTCCTGCTTATCATTATAATGGTTGATATTTTATGTTGGAACGTGATGTTGAAACTATTGAACTTTAAGGTTTACACTAGTCTATACATGTTTATGAATCAGACATTTGGGCCTTCCCACTACTGGTCATTCAAGCTATTGAAAATTTAATTCGTACGTGAAGCCATACAAGCTCTAAGAAGCTTGGTCAATCATAACCCTAAAACTCACTTCTTCTCTCAAATTTTTGAGAGGCCGTTGGACCTAAAGTCTATCTTAAGTGTAGGAGATAATAAATGTAATGGTACTGATGATACCATGTTTTGTTATTTATGCTTTAGCTTATTATTTGTAATATCCTTTTAGATGAAATAAATGGCAATGTTTTCTTTAAAAAAAAAAGATAGTGTACCAAAATCTGATCAATCGATTATCCCAAAACATAGAGTGTTGATGTGGCTCTGAAACCACTATTGGGTTTTACATGGTCGGAGTAAGCAGCGGAAACAAAATTTACTTGACCATAAACCCATAACTAGAAGATTGCATCAACATCTATGTAATGGGAAGGATGGTTTTAGCGATTTATACCTAGTCCTGAGGATTGCTCAGTGACTATACCTCACAACAAGTGCGGTCTTCAACCACCTATCTTTGATGGTGTCTATATAGAACCTGGTCTTGACCCAGACTATGGTTGACTATCATTCTCCTTAGCTGTAGAAGTCTCCCGCATCTATAAATAGTCCACATGGACTACCAGGAACTCTAGTCATCCTGAAGAATGGACTAGAAGGAGTTGTCCCCTTCTCTTGGTGTACTAGTCACCAATACACTCTCCTACAACCAATTGCTTTTCTACAGTTGTATTTCCCTCATTGTTCCTTCCGAGATGGGTAGAACTTGCTTGGGCTCTCTCGGTTACCAAAACCAGAGAGGAAAACAAATTTGAAGAGAAACTGACGTTCTGAGTTGTATATGTTGTGTGTCTGGAGAAGCCCCATGTACCCCTATATTTATATTAGAGGGTAGGGTCAGGGTTCTCAATCTATGGAGGATTAGAAGGGTTCGGATTTTTGATGAATAATTTGCACTGCGGCAGGTGAAGCGATCGGTTCACTAGTGAACCAGTCGATTGGCATAGTGAACTGATCGGTTCACTTAGTAAACCGGGCGGTTCAGAAGCCAAATCTTCTTGCAATTGACTTTCCTAATTCATTTCTAATTAATGGAAATATTAATTCTTGTGCCAATCAAATTGAACATGTGAAATGAGAAACTTTTTCTCACAAACTGGGAAAACCCAATAGTACTCGTTTGGTCCAAGTAAATGGGTCGTCTCATTGACCATGAGCCAATCAGTTCACCCAGTGAACCAGTCGGTTGATGATCCAGATTGTGTAGAACCCAGTTAGTTCAGTTCTCAATCAATCTGACACTCTAATGAAGTGGTTCAACACTTGAACTTGATGATTCTAAGTCAAGTTTATTGATTGAATGTTTTATTGAGTACCTAAACACTTTAGTAAGAAATCCAAACATCATTCATGGATAAACTCCTCTTCCATGTTAATACTATGTGTGTGACCCTAGAGGTCCCATGTTACATTGGCAGTGAATGTCCATAACTAGCTTATGACCTCACAAGCAAAGATAGGTGCCAAGTCGCACGTCAGTGCTATCCAAGTGATATGGAAAGTTGGAGAACAACTTTCAATCCTATACTCTATGATTGGTGTTCCAGTGAATGTATAATTCCTTTGTCTCTGATATCCTGGATGAACTCTAGGCATGGAGTTGTCATCCTTTCAATGTTCATTCATGTTTCTTGAACTAGAGTAAACTGTCTGAGATATATGTGAACTCAATATCATATATTGATTCACATGTGCATGGGCATGCTATTCTCAGTCTCTCTTATCAAGTGGATTGGACATCATACTCCCTTAGGAGGGAAAAATCCCATTTCTATCACTTACAGTCTATCTTATGTATCAAAGCTACCCGATCATCACTTTTATAGCAACCCATGTTTAATGACTGCATTTGATGATGTCAAAGTGTACCCAATCACATTAGACGAGTGCAGTGATCTCAGGTATAAGAATCACAATCACCACCATCACTATGAGAGATGATTCTGAATACCATGTGATGGTTTCATGTGTCACTCTCACGGTGGGTCTGTTTGATACACTATTCTCTAACATGTATCTTTGTTCTTGGTTTGATATCATATATCATGACTAATGAGACATTGTCATCAACCAACACACACTCTAGACTTAATGTGTCATTGTTGTCTATCAACCTTCCATAATGTCATCCGACTAGGGATATAACAAGAATGTACATACTCTTAGCATCTGTATGATTTCATTGTTCAAGTGATGTACTTAAAGACATATGTCATTGAGTATTGTCATTATTTAGACATTCATTCTACTTCGTCATTATCTCATAATGGATTGAACTAGAATAAATTGGAAGCTAGCCTTTGATATTTATCAAATCAATCATGATGTATGCCAATCCAATCATCATATGATTGTCTCTCGAGGCATACATACCAACACTAACAACCGGCCAGGAGGTGAGCCGATCGGTTCAAGGGTTGAACCAATCAACCCAGATTGGCAAGCATGGATCTTCATCAACAATAGGATTTTGCATGTGATGTAAACCTAGAGGTGGTAATTCCTTATGGCTCCAAGGAATTACATTAGGATGGCCATAACCATAAATTTATTTTATTATATGTTTTCATTGTAGGATATAACATGTATATGGTATGTAATATATATGTGGTGATTGGATAAAGTATATGTATTCATTAATACAAACTCCCTCAAATAAAATATCAAAGTCTAAGATTCTTTCCAAAAGTGTCACACATGAAAAACTTGATCGACCAAGCGTAGGTTATGCCTTCACATGGTGCGTCGTCTATCTCATGGAAGTGTGATGATAATAATGCAGGTTCGACCTTTACGGGGAGCATTATTATCTATCGGCTTTTGGGTCAGGCTTGACTGGTGTGGGTCAGGCTTCACTGGTGATTCTAAGAGATTCTAGGCTCAGAATCATGTAGAAGATTATGGCAAGTGGTTGTGTATATCATCTATCCAGAATTGCATATCATGCAATTGGTAAGAGTTTCCAACCTTGATGGTTGACAGTGTATTGTGGTGTTGATGGGGCCATAGTCAAATTATCTTCGATCTGGCCCACTAGAATATTATATGTTGCAATATTCTAAATTGATATTGAGGACTATCAATTTAAATAAAATAGTGAGAGCGATAATAATTAAACACCTGATTAATATCATCAAATTTTTCAAATCAAATCAAAAAGGGTTTTTGACAAATGCAAATTTTCTCTTATAGAATCAAATGGCAAACAAATATGTATTGTGATTGGTCCTGAAGAAAGACAAACTTGACAGGACAAATATCTACGATTGGTTTTGGACTTTGAGAAGGGTTCTCAATGAAGAGTGCAAGCTCTACATCCTTGACAAACCAGTTCTAGAAATATCGGCTCCTAATGCACCTAGGGCACAAGTACCTTATGCTTAGTTGATTGAACTGTGAGTTGCATGAGCAATGTGTGGACATGTGTGTTCTTGATATGATAACACATCTTATGAAAGTGACACTTGGTCTTGCAAAGAAAAAAAGGGACAATATCCTAAAGGTGATACTTGAGTCAAAGCTGACAGAGTGAACCTCAATAGAAGAACATGTGCTCAATATGATTAGACATGTGTATCATCTTGAAGAACTGGGATTCACCTTGGGCCAAGAGTTGGCCACTAATATAAATCTAAACACAATGACATAATTATATAGTTGCTTTATTGCATGTTATCATGTGAATAATATGGTTGGACAAATGTTAGACTTGCTAGCCATGTTATTCATGTTGAAGCAAAATTGAAGAAGGAAAAGCCCAGGATGATGATCAGTGGAGCTGAGTCCAAGTATCAAAGTAAGACCAAGAAGAGTTCTAAGGTCAAGCCCAAATCTACATCTTCAACACACAAGATAAGGAGAAATGTACAGTGGTCACCAAAGATTTGCTCTGATCACTCTGGCAGTCTAGGAGATGACTCTAAGGTTCCCAGAGAGGGCGATCCCTCCCCCTCCTCTTCCACCCTCCCATCCTCTCCTCCACCCATAACCTATGGCTACCACCAAGGAGGCATCTGGTTCCTCTACCACGGAGCACAAACTTGCTTGGGCACAGGTTCTCAAAGGCTTAGAATCTTTCCAAGTGCATGACTACCCCCCCACTGGAGAAGAAGGAAGGTAAGAGGTTTGTCACCATTGATGACGAAACCTATGAGGCGATGGAGAACTCGTGGAAACACACTGCCATCCTCTATGTGATGGGAAAAAGACCATATTACCATCATCTTCTTGCCTGGATCTACTGGATATGGAAACCTAAGGGAGGATTTGATTTGTACTCTAAACCAGATCAATTCTTTCTCCTATGTTTCAATGCTACTGAGGATAAGATGAATATGGTAGAAAGCAGCCCCCGTTGGTTTGATGGACAACTACTGATCATCAAAGACTATAATACCGGTGATGATTTAATCAAAGATCGATTCAGCAACATTCCGGTGTGGATCAACATCCCTAGTATGGGCAAGAAATTGTCCCCTTGTGTTGTTGGCATAGTGGCCAGTGGAGTGGGGAAATTACTGAGAATTGATTACCAATCTATTGGTCATGAGTCCTTGGGTGAGGCTCGTGCACTGGTTGAGGTAGAAGTTGATGAACCTCCCCATGAGGAAGTCTGGGTTAATATGCATCGGCGTGAGCCAATGGCTCTTGCCATTACTTACGAACACCTACCAAAACGATGCCCAGACTGCAATGTCTTTGGTCACAATGTGGAGGATTGCCCGTTGAAGCCCAAATTCATTCCACCTATGCCTACCAAAGATACGAGAGTATAGAAGGTCGTCGGAAGCAGGAAGAACAATACTTGTGATGAAGTAATAGACAACACCTCAAAAACACATGTGGTTCCAGTAAGTAATAGGTTTGCAAATCTGGAGACAAAAGAAATACATGTTGTACCCAACATCGAATCAGTGATAACTGATGTTGTGAATCCTACTGTAGTCATGGCTGAACCTATTTTCGTGGTCTCAACAAATGTTGTTGTAGTCTCTACGGTGGCAACCTGTGATGATGTCATAGTAATAGGCAACCAAACTGATGAAGGGGCTTCCACTCCTCCTGAAAGCTACAATAAAGAAGAAGGTGAAATCTACAAGACACCAAGGAAGAAGGTGGACAAAAATGCAAGAGTGAACGGGTCACGACGTACCCAATCTTCTAGAAGAGGTCATTAATGAATGTCTTCGTGACCAATGTTCATGGTTCAGGGAAACCACACAAGAAAAGGGAAGTTAGAAGAACTGTTTGAGGATCGAAAGCATCTATTACTTTTCTTGTTGAAACCAAAATAAAGAGCTACATGAAAACCTGACCCCAGAAGCTTCTTCCTAGAGGTTGGAGCTGTATTACTAACCATGAGAAGGATCATAATGGATGTATCTGTATAGGATGGAACCCTAAATCATGGGATATCAATTTGCAACACATGGATGATTAGTAGTTCACCATGTCGTGTAAGAATAAAGGTCGTCTTCTTCTTTTCCTTACTTCTATATATGCTAGGAATCTTTCACAGGATCACCTTCCTCTATGTAGTACACTAGAGACAATCAACTCTAATATCACTGACCCTTGGTTAGAGATAGGCGACTTCAACAACATTCGTAAATGAGAAGAAAAAGTTGGTGGAAGGGAAGTCCCTGCTCATGTTCTTAGTATGTTTAATACGGCCATTGACAATTGTAACCTAGTTGAACTTCCATCTGTGGGCAATGAGATCTACACTTGGCATAATAAACAAGGAGCAGCCAAACACATTGCTTGGAAACTTGACCGTGCTCTCATCCATGAAGCACGGTTGAGTAAATTCCCTGGTACCAAGACAAAGATTAGAACATGTGCTCTCTCTGACCATTCTGCCATTAACGTTGATCTTAAAAAGTTGGTGATGAAGAAAAGCCCTTTTCACTTCCTAAACTTTTGGATGGATTGGCTTGGATGTCGAGAGTTAATCAATGAAATGTGGCTCAAGCAGGTTGATGGTAGTCCTCTATTCAGATTCGCCCAAAAACTTAAACTTGTCAAAACTGAACTCAAAAGATGGTCGAAGGAATTTTTCAATCAAAAGAACCTTATTGCCAAAGAAATTATGGAAATGGATGACATTTCAAAAGCTCTTAGGAGGAACCCTCTTGATACTGATCTCATTCATGCAGAGAAGGTCACTCATGAGAGACTCGAGCTTCTATCTAATGTTGATGAAAAATACTTCTAGTAATGCAGCCACATAGACTGGATAGCTAATGGTGATAAAAGCACCAAGCTATACCACTCTACAGTCAAGAGAAGATATGATATTAATACTAGAACTGAACTTTTTTATGATATAGGTAACTCTCTGAATGATGAACAAGAAATCACTAATGAAACTCTATAGTTCTTTGAAGGTCTATACAATCAGTCCAATACCTCTTCTTCTTCTATTGGAAATGCTTTTATAGATTGTGAATAGGCAAAGTTGATCACTGATGAAGACAATGACGCCCTGTGTAAAATACCTAACATTCATGATGTCAAGGAGGCATTTTGGGATAATGGACCAAACAAAAGTCCAGGATTGGATCATTTCAATGGGTTTTTTTATAGATCTAATTGGAACCTCGTTAGCTCAGACTTAACTAAAGCCATTCAATGGTTCTTCAGTGGTGGGAACATGGTCATGTAAGTCAATCACGTCTTCGTTGCCCTCATTCCTAAGAAGGATACAGTCACTTCACCTGTAGAATTTCGCCCTATTTTATGTTGCTCTATGCTATACAAAATCATTGCCAAGATAATTACTAAGAGGCTAGCTATGGTGCTACCAAGAATCATTTCCATAATCCAAGGTGCATTTGTGAATGGAAGAATCATAGAGGACTGCTCCATGTTAGCCTCAGAGTTCACCATAAATTTCAACCACAAGAATAGTTCTCCTTCAACCTATGTCAAACTTGATATCACAAAGGCATCTGATACTATTCAATGGTCTTATATGTGGTATGCTCTTCAAGGTTTAGGTTTCAATGATAAATGGATTTCCATGATCCAGCAATGTGTTCAAACACCATCATTTTCTCTTTTACTCAATGGAAGCTCGGTTGGCCTATTCAGAAACTCCAATGGACTTTGTCAAGGAGATCCATTGTCCCCCTTGCTATTTGCTATTGCTATGGAAGGGCTGAGTAGAAGGATAGACAAAGCACATCAACTGGGATTGCTCAAATTGTTTATAGTCAAACACACCAAAGTCATGAGCCACCTACTGTTTGTTGATGATGTCCTAATCTTCACTCAAGGTAGTGCTCATAGACTGAAGAACCTAAAGCAACTTCTTTTGGACTTTGGCAAGACCTTAGGAATGAAGTATAATCCAAACAAGACATAATTATACCTGTCACAGTCATGTAGGGATAAAGAGAGGTTAATCTCCATCCATGGTATTCAGAAGGGTGAGTGGCCCACCAAGTATCTTGGGTTCCCCTTAGCTGGTGGCAATCTAAGACAAAGACACTTCCATGGTGGCCTAGACAAACTAAGGGATATGATTGCTAAATGGCCAGGTTCAAAGATTTCTACGACAGGAAGATTAGTCCTCATCAACCATTGTTCTATGGGGTTGATTAACTATTGGTTTTGTCAAGGTGAGGTTTCTTTTGTATCTCTACATAGAATGGAGATCATGATGAATGATTTTATCTGGTGCAATCCGGTCCATTCTGCTTCCTGGTCCAAGCTCTCTTTTCCAAGGAATGAGGGTGGTCTCAATCTCAAGAACTTAAATGAACTGGCTGATTTCCACATGCTCAGGAGAATCAAAAAACTACTGCATAGTGACTCGGTCTAAAGCATCTGGATGAGGAGTAGATACGGGTCCAATCTTGATGTTATCCCTTCTCAAACATGGGGTTATTCTACTACTTTGAGAAGAATGGTTAAGTTATGGCCACATTTCACCAATGTTGAAGATAAACTCATTTGGGAGAGTTGTTGTCAAAAGAATAACATTGATAATGCTTTTAGGAATCTTTGTTTCAAGTCTCATCGGCCAAGGTGGAGCTTAACCTCTTTGAGAGCTATTAAAAACATGTTGCCTACCATGGATTGTATTAAAGCTTGGCATCCTAATGTTAATGACACCTGCTGCCTATGGCTATCAACTAATGAAAACTCAAATCATCTCTTTGGTAGCTGGTCTTATTGGAGATCTCAGCTCAAGCTTAATGTCAGATTGCCCTACAATCTATATGATTTCCTTAAGGCAGCAAACTCAAGAGGAAGAGGAAGAGCTCTGGAAACTATGATTTTATGGATGATCACTAGATGTGTCCAATTTATCTGGAAAGAAACGAACAATAGGAAGCATGGGTCTCAAAGAAAAGACTACCTATTGCTCTTCAATAATATCGAAAGAGAAATTAAATTTCTCTATAATATGCATAGAGATAAATTAGTCAATATCTCTCCTATTGTAATTAGGAATTGGGAAGTATAACCAATTCCTTTTTTCACATTATAATGTAAGCTATAAGTTATAGCTTGTAATTTTTCCCTCTTGTAGGGTTGGAAATATATTTACCTAAAATTTCCAAAAAAAAAGATAAGGAGAAAGAAAAGTACAAGAGGAACTCATCCTGTGTACTTGAAGGCATTCAGGAAGAAGAAGATGTGGATGGGGATCACCAATTCAGGTGTATATGTTATTTAGATAAACCTATCTACTTCATTATAATGGGCACTACATACCGATGTAGATCTCACATATGTTCTCATATGTAGGATATGAAAGGAAGTAGGCCTTTGGTAAAAGGTGAGGTGGAACTATGAGTTGCTAATGGCACAAGAGTTGTGGCTAGCACAGTTGGAACCTATAGTATATCCCTTCCCACAGGGCTTGTAGTAGAGTTAAAAAATCCCTATGATGTTCCTACTATAAATAGAAACCCCATTCCTATATCTGGTATGGACAAGGATGCATTTGAATTCCATATTAAAAATGGTTGATGTTCTTTTTCTAAATATGGGATCTTTTACGATAGTGCCCCAATGTCTTATGGTCTTTATTTGTTAGATCTGAAGATATATGTTTATAATTTAAATACCAAAAGGCTAAAACCTAACAACTCTAATAGAACATACCTTTGGCATTGTCATCTAGGTCACACAAATGAGAATCGCATATCTAGACTCCATAGAGATGGTTATCAAGACTCTTTTGATTAGAATCAATAGAGATATGTGAATCTTGTTTGTTGGGAAAGATGGCTAAGACACCTTTCATTGGTGACAATGAAATGGCTAGTGATCTATTAGGACTCATGTATATTGATGCATGTGGACCTTTTAGAAAAACCACTAGAGGTGGGTATCAGTACTTCATTACCTTCATTGATGACTTCAGTAGATATGTCTATGTTTATTTAGTGAAACATAAGTCAGAAACTCTTGAAAAGTTCATGGAGTTTATGAATGAAGCACATAACCAACTTGGTAAAAGTATTAAGTCACTTCATTCTAATCGAAGTGAAGAAAACTTAATCCAAGAATTTGAGAACCTTCTTACAGCACATGGGATTGTATCCCAATGGACTCCACTTGGAACACCACATCATAATGTTGTGTTAGAAAGAAGGAATCGCACATTGCTAGATATGGTGTGATCAATGATGAGTTTAATTGAGCTTTCACTACCATCTGGGGTTTTCTCTACATACTTCTGCATATACACTAAACCCAGTACCATCTAAATTAGTTCAAAAGACACCATATCAAATATGGCATGGGAAACGTCCCAAAATGTATTTTATGAGGATTTGGGGATGTGAAGCTTACGTTAAAAGAATGTTTTGTGATAAGCTCGGTCCTAAATCTGATAAAAAGAATGTTTTGTGATAGTCTTGGGCCTAAATCTGATAATGTTTTTTTGTTGGATATCCTATAGAAACAAGTGGATATTACTTTTATTCCCAATCTAAAAACTAATTGTTTGTTGCCTGGGATGTTGCATTCCTTGAGATGGATTTCATTTCCAAATGAATTAGTGGGTGAAAAGGGGAACTCAAAGAGGTTCAAGACCAACAAGACAACATTGAACTGATAGATGAATAAGAGGAACAAAGAGAATCACTAGATGTTGTGGAGTCTCAAATTTCTCAAGTAACATAGGAACCTCATAGATCTAATAGGACACGCCTTAAGCCTGAAAGATTTGGATATCTTGTAACTCAATAAGGTAGTAAATTGGTCATAGATGATGAGACAATATCCTATCAAGATGTTATTGAGGGACTAGAGTCTGAGAAATGGCTTGAGGCCATGAGATCTGAGATGGAATCCATATATACCAACAAAGTCTGGACTTTGGTAGATCCACCTGAAGGGGTAAAACCCATAGGGTGAAAGTGGGTCTTCAAGGAGAAGACCAACATGGATGGAAAAGTACAAACCTATAAAGGAAGATTGGTAGCAAAGGGTTTCAGACAAGTTAAAGGTGTTGACTATGAAAAATCCTTTTCTCCAGTGGCCATGGTTAATTCCATCAGGATCATGCTTTCTATTGCAGCTTGTCATAACTATGAAATTTAGCTTATCATTGATTGAAGCAAGCATCTCGGATCTAGAATATTCATTTTGATGAGACAAACAAAGAGTTTGGCTTTATTCAAAATGAAGATAAACCTTGTGTATAAGAAGATTAGTGGGAGCATTGTGACATTCCTCATATTGTATGTAGACGACATACTATTGATAGGGAATGACATCCCTACTTCACAAAAGGTAAAGACATGGCATGTAAATATGCTCTCTATGAAAGACATGCCACGTCACCTCTTTCCTTGCAACACACAGCTGCCCCAAAGATAATTAAAGACCCTTATACCCCCGTGTATGTTGTCAGTTCTGCATACCCATGAGGGGTAGAAGCGTCCAACTGCCATGGTCGTCTTCTACCTTTGATCTTCCCTACTTGCCCACGGTTTGCAGCCCTACATGGGGATTTTTGCTCCTACCTGGGCCTCGAACCTTGCCACCAGTCCTTGCCCTCCGTCATCCGCCCCTCTGCGCACTTGGGGTGCCACCTGGTTGTGTCCAGTGCGGCCAAACACTTGCTCGATAGGTCACTTTCTTGTGGCCATCACTGCAGCCTAGAGGTTGTTGTTGCACGCGTTCTAGGACCTAGCTTTGATGGAGAAGCTGCTCTTTGGCACCGTGGCACACCAGGCTCCCATCTAGATGGATGCTAAGCTCTCCATTACTCTAGGGAAAACACCCACTTCATGGCTAGGGTTTGCTCGATGAAGATGAAGAAGACGAAGAAGGAAGAGAGAGAGATTCACGGAATTTCTCTAGAACTTGATCCATATGATCTCCCACCTTATATAGGGGTGTCTATACATGCCCTAAGATGACCATCTATGTGTCAAAAGTTCTATTCCCAATAGGATTCTTATCCCTTCATGGAGAAGTAATTCTTCTCTCTCCTATTTGCTTCCTTGATATTCCTTATCTCATGGATACGTAGAAATACGAGAATTATTTCTTTCATTCTCTTTGTACTTGCCTTTTGTCCCATTGGCCTGAAAATATGGTTTCCTTTAGTAGAAAATACTACTTCTTTAACAAAACCATGAAATTCATTAATTACTCATCATAGTATCCTCTTATTTGACTTCATTGGTATTTTCTCTTTCTTTCCTCTTCATTGGGACTCCTTGGATCCCAATAAACTCTATTATTTCGAAATCCTTTTTTTATTGGATACTCATTATCCTTCTAGATGCATCTCAATGCATTATTCATCATTATCTTGTTTTATTCTTATTAAAATATCTCTTTTTGAGGATTTTTCTTTATTTCCCTTTTATTTCTCTTTTATTTTCCTCATTGGTATTCCTTTTAACATTAGGAATCCTTAGGATACGAAATTCCACAAAGGATAACTCAATTATACCTCTTTTCACTTATTTCTCATATTTTATCATTGTTTTCAATTTCTTTCTTAATAAAGAAATACTTAATTGATCTTTTCTTTTCTTATTGGACTTTTTATGCAACTTTGGACTCCTTGGAACCCAAGGCACCCAAGAGGCACGAAATCCCTCTTTGGATTTTCCTTCTAGAGGTTTCCATCTCATTCTTTTCTCAAAAACTCAATTATTCATTTGCTAATTTAATAATTGAATTTCCTTTCTTCATTTCCTTGTTATTGGGCCCAATAGCCAATAAAGCCCACAACACAATCATCAAGGCTATTTTAAATGAAATCCATGTATTCAAAACAAGTTGTGTCATTATTTTTCCAAATATCGTTAATATGAGCAATTACATTTCTCGGCAAATGAACCCAAAAAATGGGGTTGCAACATCCTTCCCCTCTTATAGGAATTTTGTCCTCAAAATTCTATCAAGCAAACAAACAATTCAGGATAAGACTTTTACATGTCCATCATTGGCCCCTATGTGGGTTTACCTTACTCATGGTGCTTCCAAAGAACCTTTATCATCACATATTCTTTTCTCTGAGTTATTTCACTGTGGCGTCTATAAACTGCACAGGTGACTCAGGCCATTTCAGCCTCCCTTGGGGCTCACTAGGTTCATTGTTCAGCACATGGTCTGGGTACCTCACATAGTGCTCTAAATTGGACACATGGAACTTATCACACATTACTTTATCCTGAGGGGTAAGATCAAACTTAACCTCCTCCACCAATCCATCTCAAATGAACCCATGCATCGGGAACTTATCTCTCTTAGTTGTAACTTAGAGGGGTCGTATTTTCATGTCACATATTCTCCCACAGTGAACTGCATGTCAGTCTACTTTGCATCTTATCACGACTCCCGTCATCTCTAGGCTCCTTTCAGCCATTGCACGATCAAAGCAAATTCATCTACACACACTATGGTCCTTTTCTAACCATCATGTGGTCCATTCACCAACATCACCTTAATGAAGTGGTGACCAACATAATCTCCCTTACAGAGCTTCTTTAAATCCTGATATTGGCTATGGTGGTTATCATCACATCTTTCATAGGATAAGAACTGTCTCTAGGTATCGCCCTGAAAGATCACACATGCTCTCATCAGACCCTTTAGTCTGGATTATACTAATCATTTGTTAGGGGTGATAAATTGTACTAACATTGAGTTCCTCATGTACCTACTCCCACCTTTTGAAAGGGAACCTTTAGGTCAAACTCGCATCATGGTGTAGTTGAACCATCTCTCTCATATGTAGTTCAATCCGATTTGTCCCTTGACAGTACTCTTTCTTTTTCATGTCATCTAGGTAAGGCGATCTACCATAACCCATATTGCATCTCGACCTTCCTTGGTCTAGGGGAGACTTACAACATCCATAGTGATGAACTCCCTTTCTCTTTCGAGGACCCTTTATCCTTTATATCAATGCACTGGGTTACTGGTGTTCATCCTTCACCCTCGACTTGCATGGCCATATACCACATGCAACTTTATCTTAGGTATCTAAAGTACTACTGTCACTTATTATCTTTGTAGTATGGTGTATGGTGCTCTTAAAATCATGATCTCCTGTATGTCATTATTCCTCAAGATCAATACCTCAAAAACCCTAAACCACTCTCATCAGGGTTTTATTACCTTCCTATCCAAAGAGGTGTTTCTGAGGTTCTATCGCCATCCTTTCATTATATCAAGGCCCAGACTGGCTAACCAAACAACCATTAACTTGTTCAACAGATCTCGTTACATATGAGTATTAGCCACACATATCTTCTTTCTTGATCTCAGGGTTAGCCTAACAACCACAACTTCCTCTAGCTAAACTAGGCAGCTATATCTTAACCAGAGCATTCATTACCATTCTCACCCTTAGGTATTAGGTAACGTTGAAGACATACACTTCCATGTATTTCACTTATCATCTCAAACTTTCATCCTCATGATGATCAAACTCAACCTTGCATCACCTACAAATTCCACATAGTTCATGCTAAAAACATCCTTATCAGATGACTACCTTATTCCTCTTTAGTGTTGGTAAACCATCCAGGTATCGTTCACTTTACCAGGGTATGTTATCTTCTCTATCCCCATATCTCGTGGCAACATTCCAAACCACATCATCTTTTATCCTTGGTGTATGGCATGCGTACTATCCCATCTCTCTCTCCCATAACAATAGGAAATAAGCATTTGGCGGCCGTCCAAACACAAAGTTCTTCATGTTCCAAGAGTAGAGATGGTACATCCCACCTTGCCAATACACCTTTAAATCTAAGTCGTAACATGCCACCAACATCATGATATCAAAGTTACTTCCATGGATAACTGGTCTCGAACCAACTTGGGTCACCACACAATCCTTAGTCATCTCCTCTAGGTCTATAGGGTGCCGACACTTTTGGGGTCATCCCTCTTCCCTCATGTATCAAAGAGTGCCCTACTCATCTGCCCTTTGGGTCCCATGAGTTCATGAAGGTGATCAATCTCCTAGCCCATGTCCCTCAGCCAATGATAGTTGTTACCTCCCGACCCTATGGTCATGTGGAACTAGGGAATTAGGAAACTCCTACTTCCATCGATCTTACCCCTACCTGACCCTAGGATAGACTTAGGATTATATTATAGTACATGTTCAACTTAGAATCTTACCCAATCCTTCATCATCTCTCTATGCATTCTTGGGTTGTCTTTCATCCTTTCTCAGGGATCATGGCGACCTGCCTACCTTGCTCAGGCCCCATACCAGTTACCTCCATGGTAACACCTCCACATGCACATAGAGATGGTTATCTATGGGACTATAGCTTCATTCTCATGCCATGTACTCTTCACTTAGCTTCTCAAGATCCTCTGAAATCTCACCAAACGGGTATACACCCTACAAAAGGGTCCCTCTCCCAGGATGGGAGGGAAACTATACCTTGATAACAACAGTCACAAATGTCCTTACGTTTAGGGTATACATCCACATGAGCATGCTTAGCCCTAGCAAGCTACTAAGGCACAAGCAGACACCTACGAAACCATGCTAGGTCATACTTGTTTTCATCCTCAACATTAGATCAACTAAGTCATGAGGGGTTCGTCAAACATACCCTTTCCTTTACTTCTACACATGAGGAGTATCATGCTCGAAAATATAGAGACTCAAATCTCATCATGAGCATTGAATGCACTGCTTCCCCTCTTAGGCCTAGGAACCCTAGGTTCACCTTTGGGTGTCTGACTGCATGCTCAATCTCTTAACTACGAATCAAGCATGTCCAAGGTATTTCATGTACTCCCATGGTCCTTTTATCTAAGCACCACCTTATAGTTGAGTCCTCCCCAAGGACAACCAACTAGGTATAATGCTTCACAACTGATTACTTAAACCTCCTCAGGGTCTAAGTATTCTTTATCTCATCCACTAGGTAATCACTTATACCATAGATATTAGAAGCATCATCCTCTCTCTAGGGTTTGGTTCCTCTAAAGGCAACCAAGATATCATCAGCCTCCAGGGATCAAGCATAAGGAAACCACTATCATCCACTTAGGTCGCATCATCCTCAACTCCCCACTGTTCCTCATATCTTAGAGTCTAAGATTCCAACCTTCTTGCTTGGTTTCCTATTCTCTCTCTAGAGCTAACCCTACAACCAACCTCACCATTAGAGGCCCTCTTCTTCATGAAGGATCAACCTCAAAAGCATGCCCCTACCCGGATGAAGCCTATGCTCAACTTATGTTTGCTCAAGGTTATCCATAGCCCCTTATGCTTATCACATATGCTATCCATCAAACTCTCCCGACCCGAGTTTCAACCTATTGCTAGCACTACTGATACATATTGGGTGCCTATTATTCCCATATAAGCTCATGGGGTTTCAATAGGTTCTTCTCTAACCTCAACAATGAAGGAGTTATCCTTCACTCTAACATGCACGACCCTTCCCAGGGTTGGGTCTCCAGAGGTACTTGGTCATCCAACCTCTTATGGCTCATACGTCATCCAAGGCATGTCATCCAAACACTTGGTCTCTGTAAAGACCCAAAGTCTCTACTAATAAACATGATAAACAAAAACACCAAAAGTATGGCAGCGGAAGAATTAAATCTTGACATTATTCAAAAATGTATAAAGAGTACAATATAAAATTTCCCAAATGGGAGTACAACTTTATACAAGCAACTACAAGGATCTAGGTAGAGGAAGACTTAACTAATACAACATTGTCTCCAAACAAACAACTCTATAACATAAAAGCAAACATGTTCACTCATGCTATATATTCCTTTCTTCTTATCCTATCCTTGGGATCACCAAGCTTCCATGCGCACTCTGATCCTATCCTGGATGGTTGGGGTCATCCAGCAAGAGAAAGATAAACAAGGTATGTGTTAAAAATAAGGGATAGGACAAATCATAATAAAAAGCTTTGCAATATAAAGGATTCTCCACAATAAGAGATTTCAAAAGGAATGAGGCTAATATATGAATATTCCAATAAATAACAGATCTTGCCACCATTAATCATCACATTACAACAAATATTTGCATGTAGATATATTGGACTAAATTAACTATGGTAGGGTCAAGACACCACTGAGTCATTGACCTAAATATATATTTTGGGTAGAAAAGCACACCCATAGGCAGAAAAGCACGCCTCTGTATATATAAGGGTAGAAAAGCACACCCCGGGTAGAAAAGCACACCCTAATGGTTACGCATAAGCGTCTACGATAGTTATCTAGTCAAATTATCTACCATGCATAAAATAGTGGAAAAATATATCATTCATTAGACATATGTGTCATAAGACAAGCACAATAACATTGGGGTCATTGGACCCAATTCCACCTGTAAATAATATTCCAAGAGAATCGTCGGATATGTCAAAGTGAAACAAGAGCAAGTATATCAAAAGATGAGACAACAACGGTATTAGAAGCATAAAATAAGTTAGGAGCCAATAAATGCAATTAGAGGGAAATGAGGCTAGCATAATAATGAGTGGGTTGGGTAAAAGCCCAACTGGAAGATAGGTATGATTTGCACATTATATATTCCACACATTCATCATAGATGTTACATACATAAAATAGGCTTCACATACCTTTGATATATACATTACCATCATATCCATCAAACTGATTGTATCACCATACCATCCACATAATATCCTAGTTATAAACATAACACATGTATTAATATATATAAAGACATAAGCATAGGAAAAACCCTAATTTTACAAAACTACGATTTAGAGCTCAAAACCAAGTCCAAACGATTACTCATAATCTCCTAATTAAGAAAACATATTTTATTATATAAAATAGAGTAAAAAAATGAATTAATTATGTATTTTAAAACATTTAACATACTAAATATGCCATTCAAAGCAAACTTCGGAAAACCCTTGAGAATCAGGTCTCAAAAATCATAAAATCAGATCCTACGTTAAAAATCCTTTCCATCGACTATTTATTCATATTTTTCTGATAAAGGATCGATTTACTATGAATTAAGTAAACCTGACCAATCAGAAATTAGGAAAACTATAGTGTGACATGTATTTAAACCGAAATGTAATTCGATGTAAATAACAGGGGAAAAGACTAAACTACCCTTGCATAATAAATCAAACCAAATAAAAATACGAGGGCATATCAGTCATTTACATGCAATCAGCCTTTGCAAACGAGTAACAAAACCTGGGGTGCAATTACTAGATTGCCCCTGCTCGTCAAAACCCAACAATTAATACGACGAGGGTAGAACGGTCATTTGGAACTATCGATCGTTACAGCGAGGAATCAGAAACCTTTTGTGAAAGGTCGGTTTTACCCCTGTGGAAACAAATCCTCCTGATAGCAAGGGAGTGGGCACCCTGGTCATATCCTGACCCGGCTTCTTCAACTCGCAACAATGGCGAGGTAGCAGCGAGTTGGAGCTCGAGCTGCAATTCTCCAGCTCGTGACTAGGCCCAATCAATCGATCGAGACTGGGAGAATGCTCCCCGATGTCTCGCGGTCACAGGGAGGCAACAAGCGAGGTCACGCGTGCTCGAGAGCAGAGAAAGCAGGTCGCGACATGGTCGGAAACAGGGGAGATGAAGATAGGCGAAAACCACCACGAAAAAGCACCAAGAAAGAAACGGAGACCGGGGTTAGCTTCGCGAAACCAAGGTGAACCGAATGGCGGCGGAATTGAGGTCGGAGGAGCACTAGAACACGAAAAGGCCAGGTGGTGGCGGAGCTCGTCGGCGGCCCTATAGGGCCCGGAGTTTGGGGCTATCCCAGGACAAAAGGAGAGTGGAGATAGGAAGGGCGGAGGTGGAAGATGGTTACCGTGCCTGTGATTGCACCGAGGAGGTCTGAGGTGCGAGCAATGGTTCGAGGTCGCCAGAGAAGAAGAGAGACTAGGTCCAGGAGCTTCAGAGCAAGGAAGAAGAAATTGGGGGAAAAGGAAGAAGGCGCGGAGCCTGAGGGTGCTCTAGAGCCCCTTAAATAGGCCGGAGGAGAACTCCATCTGTCTCTGTGACACTGAGGTGGAGAGAGGAGTATCGACGGGTTTGGGCGTTTCGCCAATAGGCCACAGAGGGTAACGAGCTAGGGCTCAAACAAACCGGCGGAGAGAGACGAAGCTAACGGCGAAGAAATTGTGCGAAACCATTAACTACAGAGAGAGAACGAGTTTGGGGAAGGTGGCTACCGTGAAACGGTTGTAGATTGTGTGAGAGCGGGAGGTAAGGGACGATCTCCGCATCGTCCGATCAAGGTGGGGATGTAATCCGGGCCGTCGGATGGCTCGCAGGTGGAGGGGGCGCGTGACAGCCAGAAAAAAAATAACGGAATCTTAGCGTTACACTGTGAATAAATGACATGCGATTAAAGCATTATAGTCATACTATATTGAAAGCAAATAAAAAGGATTTGAAGGGTCAAATCAACTCCAAACAACACCAAATTTGAACCATAGGCTTATAATGACGAAAACTAGAATGTTATATAATTAGAATCTCTTTTAATGCATAATATGGCCATTAATAAATATATGGCTCATAAAGGAGTATAATAATATATTAAAATCAAGGAATTATATGAAAAGGCAATGAATAAGAAACATGTGAATAAATTCGACATATAAAACACATTAGGGTACAAATAATCATTACTCAACAAAATAACATATTAATATGAACTAAAATCATATTTTGAGGAGAGAGAAACAATAAAGGTTAATATACACATATGTGAACTCAAATACATATTAATAATAATATATTTATCCAAAAAGCTCCAAATAAATATAATCTACTCTATTATCCCATTAAGGACCAAATTACAACATTAACCCTAACTTATCACCTAATGTGGGTTATTTGTGCAACCACCCCTCAATTTACATAAAAGAGGGTAAATAGTGATTTCAACCTCAGATTGTGCTCAAATTGCACAAGGAGTCCAAAAATGATTAAAAAGGATGATACATTTATGGAAAAGGTCCAAATGGACTAAAAGTCAAAGAAAAGCTCAAGAATGGGTAAATTGCAGGGAACACCCTGAGATTCAGTATGTTACAGCACACCACCCCTTAAAGAGGATTTCGTCCCCGAAATCACAACAAGAGGAAAGAGAGGGTGAGTGTGTAACATCCCAACCATAAACAACTAGGTTATAACCCTTCATCTAGGGTACAACATAAAATCTATATAGGTGAGGTGTTACTAAGGTTTCCACAAAACCTATAGCCTTTTATCAAACCCATCATAACATCTTGTTACATAAACTCTATCATGAAAAGGCAGCATATCTATTATACTAACACTTGTGCCACATTTTGTTACAAAACAATTTTATCTCAATATTATATCATGGGTATCTCCCTCATTAAGGGTTTTAAGCACAATTAGGGTTTACAAGGCCATTACAACATATATTAATGCATTAGGTTAAAAACCTAAATAACTCAACATTATTACCCAATAACTACATCATGTGGGATCATGCCATATAATATCATCCAACCAATTATTACCCTAATAACAGGTCTAAGGGTATATGGATTATCACAACATCTAACATACTCATATCCATGGCATCACTAATCATTTTCTCTTATAACACTAATTACTATGAATTAACCTCACATTATGTGAATCTAATTACTCATCATCTCATTATTGATTTTATCCATAAACCAATAAGATGATCAATGAGATGTATCTTACTCAACAAGGTGCTATGCCTAACATGTGTTGCTAATTAGGTCACAACTATGATTAAGTGATTATAATCCATTTACATGCATTAAGGTATATCATGTGATGACACCTAATGTCACTAATGTGTCAAGAAAGGCATGAAGGGTATATATGTACATATGTTGTCAAGGCTAGATGATTACATCCTAGGGTTTAGGTCAACATGACCCTAACATGATAAAGCATCCTTAGGGTGTACTTTATCATACACATTTCATCATTAGGGGAACTTAATCAAAACTATGCATATCCACATATGAATAATTAATGATTATGAGCATCAAGAGTATATTAAGGTTCAAGCATAAGGATTATGTGACTTACCCATTTGTTCATAAACAAACAAGATGAACTACAACATATAAGGTTTGTTCAACTCTAACCACATAAGCTCTCTATTCCCATATCTAAGGAGTTATGGTTTCTTGATTTCAAGGCATTGAGGGATTCCAACCCCCCTAAAGAGGATTTCGTCCTCGAAATCAACAACTCCAAAATCTAACAAGGTACTAACACTACCTTTCCACTCAAAAGGTTGACTAAGTCAAACTACTCTTAAGGGTATAAGATCCAACATGAAAGTCTTACTATCCACTATCCTCCAAACTAAAGGTATAATATAGGGTACACTAAACCCTAAACATGGAAATCTAAGGCTCATATAAGATACTTAGGGATTACAAGATGATTTTTGTTTGAGAGAAGAAATCAAATCATCATATAAGGATTCAACAATAAGGCAATATGTCTAAAGGTAGACTATTTCGAGCTGTCCGTTTCAGATCAGGCCAGGCCAGGTCATATGAGCTCAGGAGTCCTCGTTACCAAGCTAGTGGGGCGGAGGAAAATATTGCCAGCCCCTAAGCTCTGACCCTTTCTAGACACCATCACTTCTACTTCTTGCTCTAATAGTTACTCAATTAGACAATTCACCAAAAAGTTGACACATTTTATTTCTATTAAGAAATTATTATGATCCTAAATGAAACATTCTTTATAGGTCAACTCTAAGGTGAAAAACTTACTATAGGATACTATATAAGATAAGGGTTCTATCTAGGAGACAATTTTGAATTAGTCAAGAATCCGACTACCTTGATGCTCTGATACCATGATGTAAAGACCCAAAGTCTCTACTAATAAACATGATAAACAAAAACACCAAAAGTATGGCAGCGGAAGAATTAAATCTTGACATTATTCAAAAATGTATAAAGAGTACAATATAAAATTTCCCAAATGGGAGTACAACTTTATACAAGCAACTACAAGGATCTAGGTAGAGGAAGACTTAACTAATACAACATTGTCTCCAAACAAACAACTCTATAACATAAAAGCAAACATGTTCACTCATGCTATATATTCCTTTCTTCTTATCCTATCCTTGGGATCACCAAGCTTCCATGCGCACTCTGATCCTATCCTGGATGGTTGGGGTCATCCAGCAAGAGAAAGATAAACAAGGTATGTGTTAAAAATAAGGGATAGGACAAATCATAATAAAAAGCTTTGCAATATAAAGGATTCTCCACAATAAGAGATTTCAAAAGGAATGAGGCTAATATATGAATATTCCAATAAATAACAGATCTTGCCACCATTAATCATCACATTACAACAAATATTTGCATGTAGATATATTGGACTAAATTAACTATGGTAGGGTCAAGACACCACTGAGTCATTGACCTAAATATATATTTTGGGTAGAAAAGCACACCCATAGGCAGAAAAGCACGCCTCTGTATATATAAGGGTAGAAAAGCACACCCCGGGTAGAAAAGCACACCCTAATGGTTACGCATAAGCGTCTACGATAGTTAGCTAGTCAAATTATCTACCATGCATAAAATAGTGGAAACATATATCATTCATTAGACATTTGTGTCATAAGACAAGCACAATAACATTGGGGTCATTGGACCCAATTCCACCTGTAAATAATATTCCAAGAGAATCGTCGGATATGTCAAAGTGAAACAAGAGCAAGTATATCAAAAGATGAGACAACAATGGTATTAGAAGCATAAAATAAGTTAGGAGCCAATAAATGCAATTAGAGGGAAATGAGGCTAGCACAATAATGAGTGGGTTGGGTAAAAGCCCAACTGGAAGATAGGTATGATTTGCACATTATATATTCCACACATTCATCATAGATGTTACATACATAAAATAGGCTTCACATACCTTTGATATATACATTACCATCATATCCATCAAACTGATTGTATCACCATACCATCCACATAATATCCTAGTTATAAACATAACACATGTATTAATATATATAAAGACATAAGCATAGGAAAAACCCTAATTTTACAAAACTACGATTTAGAGCTCAAAACCAAGTCCAAACAATTACCCATAATCTCCTAATTAAGAAAACATATTTTATTATATAAAATAGAGTAAAAAAATGAATTAATTATGTATTTTAAAACATTTAACATACTAAATATGCCATTCAAAGCAAACTTCGGAAAACCCTTGAGAATCAGGTCTCAAAAATCATAAAATCAGATCCTACGTTAAAATTCCTTTCCATCGACTATTTATTCATATTTTTCTGATAAAGGATCGATTTACTATGAATTAAGTAAACCTGACCAATCAGAAATTAGGAAAACTATAGTGTGACATGTATTTAAACCGAAATGTAATTCGATGTAAATAATAGGGGAAAAGACTAAACTACCCTTGCATAATAAATCAAACCAAATAAAAATACGAGGGCATGTCAGTCATTTACATGCAATCAGCCTTTGCAAACGAGTAACAAAACCTGGGGTGCAATTACTAGATTGCCCCTGCTCGTCAAAACCCAACAATTAATACGACGAGGGTAGAACGGTCATTTGGAACTATCGATCGTTACAGCGAGGAATCAGAAACCTTTTGTGAAAGGTCGGTTTTACCCCTGTGGAAACAAATCCTCCTGATAGCAAGGGAGTGGGCACCCTGGTCATATCCTGACCCGACTTCTTCAACTCGCAACAATGGCGAGGTAGCAGCGAGTTGGAGCTCGAGCTGCAATGCTCCAGCTCGTGACTAGGCCCAATCAATCGATCGAGACTGGGAGAATGCTCCCCGATGTCTCGCGGTCACAGGTAGGCAACAAGCGAGGTCACGCGTGCTCGAGAGCAGAGAAAGCAGGTCGCGACATGGCCGGAAACAGGGGAGATGAAGATAGGCAAAAACCACCACGAAAAAGCACCAAGAAAGAAACGGAGACCGGGGTTAGCTTCGCGAAACCAAGGTGAACCGAACGGCGGTGGAATTGAGGTCGGAGGAGCACTAGAACACGAAAAGTCCAGGTGGCGGCGGAGCTCGTCGGCGGCCCTATAGGGCCCGGAGTTTGGGGCTATCCCAGGACAAAAGGAGAGTGGAGATAGGAAGGGCGGAGGTGGAAGATGGTTACCGTGCTTGTGATTGCACCGAGGAGGTCTGAGGTGCGAGCAATGGTTCGAGGTCGCCGGAGAAGAAGAGAGACTAGGTCCAGGAGCTTCAGAGCAAGGAAGAAGAAATTGGGGGAAAAGGAAGAAGGCGCGGAGCCTGAGGGTGCTCTAGAGCCCCTTAAATAGGCCGGAGGAGAACTCCATCTGTCTCTGTGACACTGAGGTGGAGAGAGGAGTATCGACGGGTTTGGGCATTTCTCCAATAGGCCACAGAGGGTAACGAGCTAGGGCTCAAACAAACCGGCAGAGAGAGACGAAGCTAACGGCGAAGAAATTGTGCGAAACCATTAACTACAGAGAGAGAACGAGTTTGGGGAAGGTGGCTACCGTGAAACGGTTGTAGATTGCGTGAGAGCGGGAGGTAAGGGACGATCTCCGCATCGTCCGATCAAGGTGGGGATGTAATCCGGGCCGTCGGATGGCTCGCAGGTGGAGGGGTGCGTGTGACAGCCAGAAAAAAAATAACGGAATCTTAGCGTTACACTGTGAATAAATGACATGCGATTAAAGCATTATAGTCATACTATATTGAAAGCTAATAAAAAGGATTTGAAGGGTCAAATCAACTCCAAACAACACCAAATTTGAACCATAGGCTTATAATGACGAAAACTACAATGCTATATAATTAGAATCTCGTTTAATGCATAATATGGCCATTAATAAATATATGGCTCATAAAGGAGTATAATAATATATTAAAATCAAGGAATTATATGAAAAGGCTATTAATAAGAAACATGTGAATAAATTCGACATATAAAACACATTAGGGTACAAATAATCATTACTCAACAAAATAACATATTAATATGAACTAAAATCATATTTTGAGGAGAGAGAAACAATAAAGGTTAATATACACATATGTGAACTCAAATACATATTAATAATAATATATTTATCCAAAAAGCTCCAAATAAATATAATCTACTCTATTATCCCATTAAGGACCAAATTACAACATTAACCCTAACTTATCACCTAATGTGGGTTATTTGTGCAAACACCCCTCAATTTACATAAAAGAGGGTAAATAGTGATTTCAACATGAGATTGTGCTCAAATTGCACAAGGAGTCCAAAAATGATTAAAAAGGATGATAAATTTATGGAAAAGGTCCAAATGGACTAAAAGTCAAAGAAAAGCTCAAGAATGGGTAAATTGCAGGGAACACCCTAAGATTCAGTATGTTACAGTCTCACTCATCATGCCATCTCTCTCTAACCTTCACTTAGGGTTAGGGTTAACATCATCCTCAAAGGATGTGCTAGGTCTCTACTTTTAATGGAGGTCTCTACCTCCAAGACTAACTCTCTCTACTCATCCTCCTGCCAAGGAGGCCTATCCTCAGGTCTCTCCTGAGGGCAATGACAACTCGTGTCATAAGCCCTAAGCATGTATCTATTCCTTTACACTTACTCTATTAAGCTTATGTACATGACATCTTATTTACATGCTTTTTATTAATTTGGTGGAGGATTCCTTAATCCTTATCAACCTTACCCATACCACAAGAGGGTGAGGAAAAGAGAGAAAACCCTAATCCTTAAGGACCTTAACCAAATTTGAGTTGAGAAGGGATGAACAAGATGAGAGAGTCTGAAAGGTATCTTATTTCGAGTCATATCCTAAGACATCGGCCAGACAGTCACACACTCTGGGAGTCCTCGTATTCCGACTAGCGGTGCGGAGGAAAATATTTCCCGCCCCAGGACGTGATCCTTTTCTAGACACCTCAATCTTTTGGACAATCCTCTAATAACTCCCTCGGGTTCTACAGGATTTGAAAATTTTAATAATTATTAACGATTAGATGAGGAACCTATGCTCTGGTACCAATTATAACGACCCCGACTCCCGGTAACCCCCATTTAAGGGCGACCGAAAGGTCAACGCCGTTAACCAATAACCCAGATCAAAAGTTCGACAAATAATAAATAACAATTAATAAACTTTACCAACAAAACTGAAAACTAGTATAAAATAAAACTTTGCTTACCTTTTTAAAAATGGGACTTCTAAACTTCTACCATGAAGATACTGATCTAACTAATCCTCCTGTGTGTGTTAATTCTCATTTAATTCCACATATGCCACTTTACTGTTTGTTCTTTTCATTGTACCTAAAATGCCGACAAACAAAATGTCAGTCAGCAAGAAGCTGGTATGTGGGGGAAACAATAATCATCCAAATATGTTAACAATGTAATCATTCAATTAATCATTTAACAACCAAGATTACATTTTAAGCCATACTACTCAATCCTTACATATCCCCTAACTCTGTTCTATCCTTGCAGTGGACTTGTATGCAACCTCTCTTTTAGGTATATTCTTACCCCCATGGTCCTACCTTACAGGTAATAGAGTCACATGGCACTACCCGAAGGTAGCCCAATATCTAACTCAATGTGACTTGATGGACCTACCCCATTGGTAGCCATGTACTAAGTCATCCAATGACCTGATGGACCTACCCCATAGGTAGCCATGTACTAGGTCAACTATTAAGCCATAGAGGGGACCATGATCTGAGCTAGTAGGCACATATCTTATGTGATAGTCATATCCACATTATAGTTTGCATGAATTAAAATCATCCAACAATTATTTCATGACATCGATGAAAACTTTAGTAAACTTTGGAAAACTAACTCAAGATATTCATAAGCGTAACCACATACCTGTCAAGTTGATGTGAGATAGAAATATTCCAATCAACCAATAGGCAATCAAGCATTCAATAAGATCCTAAAACAATTATACAATTTCCTTTTTTTACTCATGTCATTAAGATCTATTAAATTTATCTTGCTTCCTAGGGTTTCTACTCCACTTTTAGGGTTTTCATTGCAATTAGGGTTTCCCTTCATCTTTTACTATTTTAAACCCTAATTTAACACAATTGATCACAAACCCTAATTATCATCTAATCCTCAGTTTTAGATTAAAGGCATACTTAACCATTATATAAGTCCATTAAGGCTCTTTTCATTAAAGCTACCATTTTTATCCTCTTTAACCCATGACAAAGTCATTATGCTCGTTTACCATCAATTCAAAGTTCATTATAGTCTAATTCACATATGAACTTGATTTATCATTAATTCTATCTTTTATTCATTAGAAAATCCTAATTACTACATTTAGGGTATTTAACCACAATTAGGAACTTTAATGCTCGAAATAGCTAGGAATCATTATATCTCATCTTTATTCATCACCTTGAATAATTAAAGCTATTAAGAGTCAAATTGCCAACATTAGGGTTTCAAGGCCCATTAAAGCACATATTTGTACATGAAACTCTAAATTAAACTAATTACATGCAAAGTTCATCTTTTTCAATCTTAATGTAACTCTTCATGATTAACAGGTTAATATCAACTTTAATCATCCATTGAACCCTACTAATCACATTAATCATATTTTTTTTGGTCAGCCAAAACTCTGTTGCTATTAAATGATACCAAAAACTTCAGGTACAAAGGAACGCACCCCCTAATCCTCTAAAAGTATTACCAAAGAAAACACAAATAAAACAACCCAAAGTCTTACATAGAAGACCTCAAACAGAAACAAAAGACCAAAACAAAAAATACACCAAAGCCTACATACAAACAAAAGACTGGCCTGTCATCAGCCATCTCAGATGAGGAGCTCCACTATCATTATGCATACCCACAAAATGTGCAGACTCAGCTTTGATGGGCAGATGACTGTTAACTGACATCTGTACTAGGGCATATGAACGTATTCAGATATTGGAAGATCTAACCATCATCAGCAACCACATAAGTGATCACTCGAACTATCTCCTGTCATCATCCTGTTAAGTGACGCACATCTTCAAAACTTGAATCAGCAAAATCAAACACCAGAGGACCAGCTCCTAGGCCTCCCCCCAACTAGCAATAAAAACACAAACTGAAGGTGTGGGCAAAAGATCTAGGATTGAACCCCCAGACATCAACCAGAAGATTAAGAATCTCAGAGGTGAGTACTGAACAAAATTGAAGCCAGAAAATCATCATGGTAAAGTAGGGGTCAACCCCCAACCTTTGTCAGGCAAATCATCGAACACTCTGAGAGTGTTCCATCACGTAGTAGAGAGGAGACAACAAGCTACCTCCTGGTTTGCGCCAGCACCACCTTCCATTCAGTAGTTGATGAAGCGAAACATCTGTGATCCACAGAGACGCCTCATCAAAACATGGACTGCACGACAGCAGAAGGCGACACCAGGCTGTAGATAGCCGTCCAGGAAATGGAACCCTGCGAGCCACCATCCCGGGGTGCTTGACCATCCACAGCCATCCTTCACCTTCGCCCAAACTGAAGGAGCAAGGCTAGCATCATGGAGCACTGGAGCGTCACTCCGCCAGTACGCCTAGGGTACTCTGCTGCACCGTCGCCTGGGCTCTTCTGGCCTCGAGTCGTCCGCCTGCTGAGCAGAAACAGGTGGAAAATCCAACCACCTCCACCCTACGCCGGGTGGAGAGGAAAAGCATCATAAACGAGTGTAGCCTCCATCTTCAGGAGGCGCAGAGCCTCTGGCCTGATGATGAAGCACCCATCCTCGTCGTCATGGGTGAGGAGGGACACGCCGCCGAGCTTGACAAGACACCGCCGAAATCACCACAGTGAAGAGCGGACCGACGATGACGACTTCGGATCTGGAAGCTCATTCCACACCATCTCTCTTGGATGGAGTGGAACCGACCAGGTCCGATAGCCTCCCCTCAGATCCAGGCTTCTCCTCGCGCCGCTATCTGCTCTCCAATCGGCTCTTTCGGAGGCGACGCCCAGCGCCTCACCCATCAACGGTGAGCTGCTTCAACTCTCACATCCCTAACTGAACCGCGTCGAGGCCGTTAGGGCTAGGGGGAGGGAGGCATCAAGGAAGACGCTCCCTCCCCCTAGCGGTGGCCGCCAGGGAGGATTCAAGTGAGGGATCCGAGAACCTCCCACAGGGATTGTTTTTCACACATTAATCATATTAAAATAGGGTTTCTTAATCTTTAATCACTAATGTTGATAACTTCTATTACTTTTCAAATTGAAAGAGGAATTAGCTTCTAACTATATTTTTATTGGATTCCTCTCGTTCTCCTGATAAAAATTCATATATTACTTGTCCTAATCGAAGTTGCCAATATTTAATTATGAATTTAGCATGATTTCACTTACTTGGGCCAATCAGGACGCACCATGTCGCCTCTTTCCTTACAACACGCAGCCACCCCAAACATAATTGAAAGACCGTTATAGCCCTCACGTAAGTTGTCAGTTCTGCATTCCCACGATAGGTAGAAGTGACCAATCGCCATGGTCGTCTTCTACCTTCGATCTTCCCTACTTGGCCGCGGTTTGAAGCCATACGTGGGGCTTTCTGCTCCTCCCTGGGCCTCGAACCTCACCACCAGTCCTTGCCCTCGATCCTATGCCCCTCTACGCACTTGGAGTGCCACCTAGTTGCAGCCAGCGCTGCCAAACACTTGCTCGATAGGTCAGTTTCTTGTGGTCGTCGCTGCAGCCTAGAGGTTGTTGCTGCACGCGTTTTAGGACCCATCTTTGATGGAGAAGCTGCTCTGAGGCACCGTGGCACACTAGGCTCCCATCTAGGTGGTTGCCCAGTTCTCCATTGCTCCATGGCAAACACCCACTTTATGGCTAGATTCTGCTTGATGAAGATGTAGAATATGAAGAAGGATGAGAGAGAGATTCACGGAATTTATCTGGAACTCGATCCAGAGGCTCTCCCCCCTTATATAGGGGTGGCTATCCATGCCCTAAGATGACCATCTATGTGTCAAAAGTTCTATTCCCAATAGGATTCTTATCCCTTCATGGAGAAGTAATTCTTCTCTCTCCTATTTACTTCCTTGATATTCCTTATCTCATGGATACATAGAAATACGAGAATTATTTCTTTCACTCTCTTTTTACTTGCCTTTTGTCCCATTGGCACGAAAATATGGTTTCCTTTAGTAGAAAATACTACTTCTTTTACAAAACCAAGAAATTCATTAATTACTCATCATATTATCCTCTTATTTGACTTTATTGGTATTTTCTCTTTCTTTCCTCTTTATTGGGACTCCTTGGATCTCAATAAACTCTATTATTTCGAAATCCTTTTTTTATTAGATACTCATTATCCTTCTAGATGCATCTAAATGCATTATTCTTCATTATCTTGTTTTATTCTTATTAAAATATCTCTTTTTGAGGATTTCTCTTTATTTCTCTTTTATTTCTCTTTTATTTTCCTCATTGGTATTCCTTTTAACATTAGGAATCCTTGGGATACGAAATTCCACCAAGGATAACTCAATTATACTGCTTTTCACTTATTTCTCATATTTTATCATTGTTTTCAATTTCTTTCTTAATAAAGAAATACTGAATTGATCTTTTCTTTTCTTATTGCACTCTTTATGCATCTTTGGACTCCTTGGAACCCAAGGCACCCAAGAGGCACGAAATACCTCTTTGGATTTGCCTTCTAGAGGTTTCCATCTCATTCTTTTCTCAAAAACTCAATTATTCATTTGTTAATTTAATAACTGAATTTCCTTTCTTCATTTCCTTGTTATTGGGCCCAATAGCCAATAAAGCCCACAACACAATCATCAAGGCTATTGTAAATGAAATCCATGTATTCAAAACAAGTTGTATCATTATTTTTCCAAATATCGTTAATATGAGCAATTACATTTCTCGACAAATGAACCCAAAAAATGGGGTTGTAACATCCAGTTCAAAAGTTGGTTTGGTTGGTGCAACGCTCAGTTTCTTGGTTCAATAAAAGGGTTAGTTGGTCTGTTGAACCGGAGGGTTTCTCTTGAACCAAGCAGTTTGGGGAATCTTCCCCTTCGCTGTAGACCCTCACGCGAGCCATGAAGATAGATGGAGGAGCTCGCCAGAGTAAAATAGGTTTGGGAGTAAGACGAGCCTAGGAGGGCATCGGAGCTACCGTCTGGCCCAGCCTCTCCGCCATGAAGACGGTGGATTCCTTGATCGTTGGGCAGATGAAGCGAGGGAGAAATGCCCAACCTAGGCTTTGTGGTGGTGCCTCACAATGGCAGGAAATCGGGGAGGAAATTTAGGTACTCAAGGCCAAGAGGGGAGCGTTGGTGAGTCTGAGAGATAGGTGTGCCTATTGCGGACCTCGGGGGTGGCCTTTTATAGTGCTAGGCTAGGGTTAGGATTAGATTGGTTCTCGCTTCTAGCAATGGCTGCCAGAATGGGATGAAAAAGCAAGAGGGTTGTTTTGGCGGTGCAAAGGTGCACAAATTCTGGTCAAACTAGGGTTGCATGAGTGTGAAATCACGAGGTGCACATTCCCTCTCAGTTAGAATTTTGAATCGAGGTTGTTTATTACTGATTGCACCTTTGGGGTTGCTATTACTCCTCACCGCAATAAGCGGGAGGTTGAAGATAACTCCCAAGATGTTAGATCAGGCCTTGGTCCATGGGAGAGTGCATCCAAGGGTAGATATCACCCGTGAATCCATTCCTTGGATCGATGACATGGAAAAGCCAATAAAAGGGCAATTAAAATGGGTTTTACCACAAAACTTCAAGAAATCATAGAAAAATGTAGGAATGTCCAAATGACAAGAAATTTGGACCATAGCTTCAAAAAAATGTGGAGAATATCTAGAAAACGTTTGAGAACCATAAGATGAATTTTGATGGATCAATATGCATCTTTGAACAATGTGATGATTGAATATAGTCTTTGGTGTTATAATGTGTATAAAGTCCACATTGATCACCATATTTCGAATTTGAGTCTCAACATTGATTATGACGCTAAGAAAAATGATTTGGGATCATGAGTAAACATACAAGGGTCAAAAGAGTAATATTTAATTCTTATTCTAAAATCCACTTTGTCACAAGTTCTCCTTCTGTTTCTCACACATAGGGCTTCTAGAAGCAAGCTACCATCCAACCTCGAATGGCGTGAGCCACATGCGGGGAGACCGACATGTATGGTTTTTTGGGGGATCCAGAGAAATTAGGACCAACAAGTTCAGTTGTTAAATGTAACGAGTTGGAGGAAGTGAAAATTGGCTCGATTACTGATGAATGCATATTGATCTCTCATTTTTGCTTCATTTAGAATAATTAATTAGGACTATTTTGTTAATTTTAGCTAATTCAAAAATAAATAGCATTTTCTTCTTCTTGATATACTTTTCCTGAATTCTTATGATATTTTTCTTAATTTTCAGGAATTATCTAAGTAATTAAATCGAGAAAATAAAAGATGAAGATATGAGGCTTTTCAAATATTCTCGCAGTACCTGAGATACTCGTCACCCAAATAGCCATATATTTTGCGTCTAAAGGTGGAATTTCAAGATAAAGTATGGAATGAAAAGAGAATTTTATTGGCTATAAAAAAGACATATTTTGAAGCAATTTTAGTGTTTATTTGGCTGCGCAATTAACCAGTGAAAGTAGTCTTACGTTTTTCCGCAGAGTCTGATTTCAGTATATACCTTTCACCAAAGTTGGTATAACTCCCACATCCCAAGGCAGAATTTATTGTGCAAGTATGCGTTGGAAAGATAATTCAATTATCTACAGGAAAAAAACATTTTTGAGCCGCTTCCGAATTTTTGACTAGCCCAAAAATACGATCGAAATCTCTGTTGCGGGAAATTAATGCAAAAGGAATGCAAAGCAATCAATTGTTTCCTCTATTGACTACATCTAGAAAGTTAGCAGCCTTCGGCGGCCATTTCTTTTTCCCTAAACCTAATGTATACCCCCATCCTTCTCCTATAAAAGGAGGGGCACTTCCTCGTCCTTGGGCATCTCGGGTTTTCTTGTATTAGTGCTCTGAAGTAATTTTCCTTGTATTCTTCTTCTAGATCTGGAATAAAGTGGCTTTGCATCTTTGTTACATGTTATTCAAGGTAGGAAGAGGCAGCCATCTTCATTGTCTCTAATCGAGGATCAGTAGTCATAAGACTTGAAGATGTCTAGATCACTTCCTCCCTCCATCTCTCTTTGTTCCTTTTCTATGAGTGAGTAGTTCTTTATCGAGGCAAGGGGAATAACCCCTTAGCCATGGCTTTATCGACTTTACCTTAAAAAATGATTCTAAATGGCTTTTGGGTTTGATAACTAATTGATCTGTCAAAGTAATTAATTGATTTGATCAAAAGTTAATCTGGATGGATATGACCGTGGAAGTTCAGATTTAGAACAACAAACCCAATCGCATAGAAGTTTTGAAACGACCGTGGATCTTCTTCTTTTAGGATGATGTACTAAGAAGCATGAGCACCAGGACCAATGGGCTCATTGGAGTCCATCTTTATTGGATTTTTATTAATTCACTTTCCTTCATCGAATCCGTCAGTTTTAAAGGATTAGTTTGTTTTTCCCTAGGCTAAGGTGGTGAAAACCCCTAAAGCCTTGATTCCCATCTATTGATTTAATCACCGCTTGCTTTCGCTTTCTTTAAATTCCTTGTCTTTTCATTCATAATAGTATTTCTTGTGCTAACAACAATCTTAATTTTCCTTGTGACAGGGCAAATTTATATTCTTGTTACGTGTATTTTTATTCTTGTATTTCTTTCCTTAGTGTTAATCACCAACCCCCAAAACTTGACTTTTACTTTCTATTCCAAAACTAAAAAAAATACCAAAAACAAATAAAATAAGTTCTTCAAATAATTGGGATTAGAGATACCAATCTTAATAAGTTGTCCTGTGGGATTGACCATTTCTATACTAGCATTAATCGGAAGTAGAAAAAGGATTAAACTCTAGGATAAACATCTTAGTGATTGTAAGTGCTAAGCGACGCATTAACAATTTGGCGTCGTTGCCCGAGACAACATATTGTTTCTTTCGAACCCCATAATTTTTTGAAAAAACTTTTTTTTTATTTTTTTTTATGCCTTTCGAGTAACATTCCAGAAGTGCTACTCCTCCTGCTGCCGAGTTTCCATTCTGGCAGTCTATTTTTTCTGTAAATATGCTAGTTTGTAAAAAAATGTTAGTTTTGTAATTTTTAACCTTGTGTGATAATCCCTTAGCTTTTCCTTTTAATTTATGGTCTTGTACAAATCTTTAGTTCTTTTTTGAATTGTAAAAAAAACCATTTCAAATGGATTGGGCATCCCAATATCCCCCACAATGTTATTATTGTGGTCTTTACAACCATGCATATCATGCATGCCCGACTCTATCACATGCTTATGATAGAACCCCTTTTAATTGTGAGCCCTTTCATCCTGGTGGGTACAGTGTGAATCCACATTTTTCTGAGAACCATTATGGGGAATCTTGCTATCCAACAAAATTTTGTGGGGTGTAACCAACAAAACCTTGGGGGTTATGAACATGTTTATGAAACCCAATATAATCATCAACAAGAAGAGAGACTTAGGGCCCTAGAGAAGATAGCAGTAGAAGGAGAAACAAAACTAAAAACCAGTCAAGCCTTCTTAACCGCCCTGCTAGAAGCCCAAACCGAAAATATAGATTGTTCAAGTAGGTTTCCTCATGAATTGGTGACACATTATAATATTGAATCTTCCTACCAAGATGGACACAATGGAAGTTACAATCCACCATCTTCTGGAGATTATTATGAGGAGCAATGCCACCCAAAACAATATGAGGGGTACTATGGCCTAGGAAACTATGGGGAGTGTGGCGAGCATGGACAAAATTTTGGGGCGTATAAATCCTATGGTGAAACACCCGCTATAGATATTGAGCAACCCAAGATGGTTCTTCCTAGTGATGACGATGATCATGATCCTATTTTTGTGTCATATATGTCGGATCCTAAAGAAATAGCACAAAAAATGGAACCATATTTTGCATGCGGTGAGGATGTGGGTATCCCTATCTTTCCTTTACAGACTTTACTACTTGAATATGAAAAGTCGAAGCAGGAGAGTCAATCTAAGAATCCAACCACTCCCTCCACCCCTTACAACAATCCAATTGACAGCAAAGACCAATACCCTTATTTTGAGTCTATTTTGGATAATAAGCATCCAACCCCCTTTGACAAAATGATTCCACACGTTCTGTCGCAACCAATTCTCATTCCATGCACAACTGATTTAGAAGAAGAGACACAACCCTTAGGAGAAATCTACATACCCCCTTCCACTGACTGCAAGGAATATGTCCCCATTTTTATCCCTCATGAACCCTTGGGAACTCCTTGCATAGAGGAACTAGAGTTACATGCTATATCAACCATAAATCCCATCTATCCCAAGGTTGATTCCATGAATTTTGAGCAGAGAAAAAAATACTTATCATGATGATTTAAATTTAGTTGTCCCTTTCATATCACCACCAATTCTCCTATATGCAGGAGAATGTGATCGAGGGAAACTAGAGCCAGATCCTTCGCCTAATATTGCACATCTGGCACTGCATGTGTTACCAGTCAGGTACCCACCAACCTCCCCCAATCCACATCCATCTTCAACACTTCCTTCGCTATTGAGGGAAGATATGTGGATCCTATTGGAGGGAATGTGAGGTGAAAGCAAATATGAGCACCCCACTGAGCTTCTACAATTACCCTATCAAAGGGTACACTATTAAGCTCCTCAGATAAAGGTCCCAACCCTCATACACATCCCCTTCAGTTGGACATTTTTTGAGCCACCAGGGTCACCTAGAAATCCTTGTTGTTCTCTTCCCTCCATGTCGGGTTTTGATTTTGCTCGGGATGAGAAAAAATCTGATTCCGGGGTGGAGGTGGGTGGTTTTTTTTTTATTCCACTCCCTTATCTTTTTATTCTTGCATTATTTCTACCTTTTTATTTTGGTTTTGCATATAGTTGTTTTGTTCATGGCCATTATCTAGTCGACCATATTTTTATTTCTTTTAATGCAAATTGGCCCATATCTAGTCGAACTTGATATGATCATTTGTCAAAAATACTCCCCTTAGTGATGTAACTGCCTTGCAACTAAAATTTTGAAACTTTCATGGCTAGAACTCCTCTTGTAACTTAGGACCTCAAATAATAATCACTCCTTGGAAAAGATGTCAAGCCATAGAGGACTGATAGGATTCAAGAGTGATGCTTTCTTATCATGTACAACTTGTATAAATTTTCTAAATTTTTCACATGATTCGGTAATAGTTGAACCAATGCATGGTACTCTAAAAAAAGATTAAAAAAAAGTTGCACAAGAACAACATCTTCTACTCTTCTTCCACCACTTCCAAATCTTTCCATTCGTCAAAAAAAAAAAAGCCAATAGTGTCCAAAATGCTAAGTTTGGGGTGGCACCCCTTCCCCCTCTTCTGCTTCTTCCATACCCACGCAATTGGGTGTATCACCAAAAATCAAAGAAAAAAAATGCGGCCAATGTAACTACATTTCCACTAAATAAAAAGTCTCGAGTCGAATAGAGGAGAGATTGTCCTTCTTCCATACCTCCTTCACTCCAATTTTCTACACAGGGGAAAACTAAAAAAAACCCAACCATCCAAATCAGCCCTGTTCTTCTGTAAAACTAAAAAAAAATTGGAGTACCAAATGCAAAGTTGAAATGAAAATCTATTTTATTGCAGGTCTTGAATAAATACAAGTTTGTGAAGTAGGAAATATAAAAGTCACTTTTCGTGAATTCAGGAAGTCAGGGTCGTTTGGCAATATTTTGGTGGAAAGAATCAAGTGGTTTTTAGGAGAGTGAGGATGATAGGTTGAGAGTATATCTTGAAAGTATTTCTTGATTTTAATGTTGTTCGGGATGAGCAAAGTTTAAGTTTGGGGTATTTTGATGAATGCATATTCATCTCTCATTTTTGTTTCATTTAGAATAATTAATTAGGACTTTTTTGTTAATTTTATCAAATTCAAAAATAAATAGCACTTTCATCTTCTTGATATACTTTTCCTGAATTCTGATGATATTTTTCTTAATTTTCAGGAATTATCTAAGTAATTAAATCGAGAAAATAAAAGATGAAGATATGAGGCTTTTCAAATATTCCCGCAGTGCCTAAGATACTCGTCACAAAAATAGCCATATCTTTTGCGTCTAAAGGCGGAATTTTAAGATAAAGTATGGACTGAAAAGAGAATTTTATTGGCTACAAAAAGGACATATTTTGCGACAATTTTGGTGTTTATTTGGCTGCGCAATTAACCAGTGAAAGTAGCCTTACGTTTTCCCGCAGAGTCTGATTTCAGTATATACCTTTCACCAAAGTTGGTATAACTCCCACATCCTAAGGCAGAATTTATTGTGGAAGTATACGTTGGAAAGATAATTCAATTATCTACAGGAATAATACATTTTTGGTACTCTTTTTAATTTTTCACTAGCCCAAAAATATGATCGAAATCTCTGTTGTGGGAAATTAATGCAAAAGGAATGCAAAGCAATCAATTGTTTCCTCTATTAACTAGATCTAAAAAGTTAGCAGCTGTCGGCGGCCATTTATTTTTCCCTAAACCTTATGTATGCCCCCCTCCTTCTCCTATAAAATGAGGGGCACTTCCTCCTCCTTGGGCATCTTGGGTTTTCTTTTATTAGTGCTCTGAATCAATTTTCCTTGTATTCTTCTTCTAGATCTAGAATAAAGTGGCTTTGCATCTTTATTACATATTATTATGTTATTCCGTTGTGTTTTAGATCTAGTATGTTATTTTCTCCTCCTCCCCTCTCCTGAGCAATTGAGCAAGGTAGGAAGAGACAGCCATCTTTATTGTCTCTAATCGAGGATCAGTAGTCGTAAGACTCGAAGATGGCTAGATCACTTCCTCCCTCCGTCTCTCTTTGCTCCTTTTCCATGAGTGAGTAGTTCTTTATCAAGGCAAGGGGAATAACCCCTTATCCATGGCTTTATCGACTTTTACTTAAAAACAATTCTAGATGGCTTTTGGGTTTGATAACTAATTGATCTATCAAAGTAATTAATTGATTTGATCAGAAGTTAATCTGGATGGATATGACCATGGAAGTTCAGATTTAGAACAACAAACCCAATCACATAGAAGTTTTGAAACGACCGTGGATCTTCTTCTTTTAGGATGACGTACTAAGAAGCATGAGCACCAGGACCAACGGGCTCATGTGGAGTCCATCTTTAGTGGATTTTTATTAATTCACTTGCCTTCATCGAATCTGTCATTTTTAAAGGATTAGTTTGTTTTTGCCTAGGCTAAGGTGGTGAAAACCCCTAAAGCCTCGATTCCCATCTCTTGATTTAATCACCGCTTGCTTTTGCTTTCTTTAAATTCCTTGTCTTTTCATTCATAATAGTATTTCTTATGCTAACAACAATCTTAATTTTCCTTGTGACAGGGCAAATTTATATTTTTGTTCAGTGCATTTTTATTCTTGTATTTCTTTCCTTAGTGTTAATCACCAACCCCCAAAACTTGACTTTTACTTTCTGTTCCAAAACTAAAAAAACAAATAAAATAAAATAAGTTCTTCAAATAATTGGGATTAGAGATAACAATCTTAATAAGTTGTCATGTGGGATCGACCCTTTCTATACTAGCCTTAATCGAAAGTAGAAAAAGTATTAAACTCTAGGATAAACATCTTAGTGATTGTAAGTGCTAAGCGACGCATTAACAATTACCGGGGGAGGCAGAGGGAGACTATGCTAGCATCTGGGGAAGGAAGCGAGTTGGTCCGCTCTAGATATCTCATAAAATATATTTGAATCACTTTGTGGCGATCCCAGCTATGATCTTATCTTGGACTTGTCCATTCAAATAATAACATCACTCATTGGCAAAGCATGAATAAGACTTAACTTTACAACCTTTTCTTATCACTATGTCCCAACAAACCTTTACAGTCATGTCCTTACGACCTTTAAACAGAATATAGTCATTAGCACAAGAAGGAGAACTTTGAGTACTTAAGATATCTTGAAGCTTATATACTCCCCTAAAACAAGGAAGAGACCATTTGCCATTCATAATGCATACCTCAACTTTACAGCTAAGACCTTTTCCCATCCTAAAAATCAGATTTGAATCTAGGATATCAATTAGTTTCCTTCCACCCGAGATCCAAGGATCTCTCCAAAATAGAAATTTACTTCCATTGCCCAAACACATATCAATTTATTCTAGAAGATAATTTCTTTGCTCAAGAATTAAATCTTCTCCAAAGCCATGAAGAGTTGACTTTGGCTTTAACTACCCACACAGATTCTTCTTTAATATATCTGCCATGTAGCCATCTAACCCTTAAAGATTCTTTTTCAGCAGCTAAGCACCACAGATTCTTAAGTAAGCCAGCTCTAACCCAATCATCAATCCTTCTTATGCCAAGACCACCCTCGATTTTAGGTCTACAAATAAGATCCCAAGACATTGTGTGCATATGTTTCTTCTCTTCGGAATCCTTCCATAAAAAATCTCACATCATCTTCTCCAACTTCTTAATAACAAATTTAGGCAAAGGAAAAGTAGAGGTCCAGAAGATGTTATAAGCCGATAATGTTGACATAACCAACTCCAATCTCCCACCTTGAGATAACAAATTCCCTTTCCATGAATCAAGTTTAGATCTAAACTTGTCAATAATCGGACTATACATCTCTTTGGACAGTCTGCTTGTGAAGAGAGGAATACCAAGATACCTCACAGGGAGGTCTGAACACGAAATATTCAAGATATTAGGAATATTAGACCACTCACATCCCCATAGAAGAAGTACTTCTGTAGCCATTGACTTGAGAAATTGAGGAAATTCAGGCCACAGTTGAACCAAGATTCATCTCATTTTCAAAAATGGATCTAGCAGGCCTTGCAATAGCAAGGAAGTTGATGGCATGGGCACGCTCCATGAGAAGGATTGTTAGGTTTTGTAAGAAGAATACAAGGATGAGGAAGATCACCACTAAAAACCTACTAATATGTGATGAGTCAACCTGAGGGAGCTGTCAGCTCTCTAGTCATTACCTGTCACATAGATCTCTTTCATTCTGACATTTCTTCTTCTATATATGTATATATTTTAGTTGACTTGATGGTGTGTTTCTCAGATGCAACAAAACAAACTGGAAAAGGATGGTGCTAAAGGGGAGAGTCAACACCACAACTACTAGGTATCTATGGAGCTTTCTATCCCTAGAAATAGTGCCAGAAAGCTTGGTGTGTTTCTCAGATGCAATAAAACAAACTAGCAAGAGACGGGCCAAAGGAGAGAGTTAACACTACAACTACTAGGTAGTTGTGGCACTTTCTATCCTCGGAAGCAGTGCTAGAAAGCTTAATTCACCTTCATCTAGAGAGTTTACTTTGGGAATACACACTACTCAATTTAATTACGAATAAATGCAAACCCAAAGCCCACTACAGATAGACACTTGTGGTCTTTCAAATTTATAATGGGCCCTACACTAACATGTCCACATAGACTATAATATATCACCCACAAGCACACGACATTGTATTATAGTATAGGAGAGTGGCAAGTGAGGGGTTGATCCATTGGGAGAGAGGAGGAACTAGAGAGAAGTTAGGTTGAGCTATGTTCCTAAAGTGGAGATTAGGGTTTTTAGGGTTTAAAGTTGGTTTTGGTTTGATTACACTAATGTTTCAAGAAAGAAACCAAGAAAGGGAGCAAAAAAAGCAAAACCCTATTTTAACCTTAAACAAGTCAATTCTAGTTAACAAAGAGAGATAACTAAATAAGCAAGAAAAAGATACTAAGACTAAGTTACATTATCAAAGCAAGTTACACACTAATGCAATTAGGAGCCTAGATTAGCATCAACTAGAAAAGACTACATTAGCAATTTCAAAGGAGCACTAACTACTCTAACAAGACCTAACTATCCAAAACAAGGCAATTACCTAACAAATCAATTATAGCAATCAACTAAATTAGCATGAACTAGCTAAGGGATCAATTGAGGTTTTAATGCAAGGTATGGAGAGGTGGTCTGTTTGGGGGTGTTACAAGGGTTCCCATTATGGAGGATATAACATGCAAACCTAACCGTTCATTATAGATTACCAAACAAAAAAACTAGCCAAATGCAATGGAATCACCCTACACTATTAGTCAGCCATTGATAGAATACAGTGTGTGAAGGGGAAGTACCCCCTTGCACACCTATCTAGCCTTACGAGGCTCAATTGAACTAAGGTGTAGGTGAGATTTCAATAGGATTTGACTAATCTAGGTTTCTTAGGATGGAAATCATTAGTGTAATTGGGAGACAAAGATAGTGATGGAGAGCAGAGGTGAGGGTATTTCACCTCACATTAGTCACCGTCTAGCTTTTAGAAAACCCCTATACAATTACACTAAACACTCCTACACTAGCTACTTATATCTCACACTTTGGAGTAAGAGAAGGGATTCATGTGTGGGAAGATGAGGTTCTAGCAAGGGATCTACTAGTTGGACCTAGGAGAAAATTTCAACATAGCCTCACATATGCCATATTCTCCTAGACTTAGGTGGTTTCAAGCATAAAACAATAAGTAATTCATGTTTTCAAGCACAAAGCACAAGAAGAAATATGGGAATAAGATAGAAGTAGAAAGCAATCATCATAGAACGAAAATATAGAGTTTTCAAGTTATATTCCACCAACATGGTATCAAAGTAACATTTTTCTGCAAATAGTCCACCATAAGGGGCTCACTAGACATAAAATAACAAATAGAAGAGAAAGAAGGAGTAGAGGAGTAGAGGCCATAGAACATGGTGAATACTCCTCCTCTTTTACCTCCTAGTTGCTGGAGATTGCACTTCTTCTCCCAAGATGGATGGATGGCATGGAATGGTGTTAAATGATGGTCAAAACCCTATAAATTTTGAGTGTTGAGGTAGAGGTAGGTGGAAATGAGGTGGATGTAGGTGGTAGTATGTGAGAGCTCCTTCAATGATCAAAGGAGGTAGAAATGAATGTTGTGGGGATGCAACCTTGGTGAAACTTCATGCTATGGCTGCCCCCCTTGTATATATATCTGGTAGGAAAGAACTAGGTTAATTGGGGGCAGAATGGGTAGAGCAGTGCAAAAACTATACTATGGTGGCTTGCCACCATAGTCATTTTGGTCAGCATGAACACGGTGGAGTGGGTGAACATGGCCTTGGTGGATGGGTACCGGAGAGGTGGATATGGGAGAATAATACATGTTGAGGGTAGTTTTTTGCAAGCCAGTGGTACGGACATGGTGGGTGAGTGGTAGCACGAGCGTGGCATCTAACACAGCCATGTGTCTGAAGTGACCATGGTCGTTCTACTAGTGATGGTCATTATGGATGCTCCTTACCATGGGTGTGGTAGCTAATACAGGTGTGGTAGCTCTGGATCTCCATGGTCATGTGCATGGACATGGCCATGGTGGTTGAATTGTTGTAGCCTTGTCGAGTCTGTGATTCTTCTATGATTTGGGAATTTAGACCATGGTTGTGGAGAACTACCACAACCTATTTTGAGGGCATGATTGTCCTCTTTGGCTCTAAAGTCCTTCAATCAGCTTCTTTGCCTTGAATGCATTTTTTCCCACCTATGGAAGGTTGGTAGGTGGTCTAAGACTCATCCCTGATTGCAGAAAACCAAGAATCCACTGTTGTTACTCCTTTTCATCAAATATGTGGTTCAAAAACTTGAAAAAAACACAAAGTGTAGCCATAATAAAATTTGATATGAAACCATTTATTAGTGAAATTACTTGCATTCTAACATGTCTAGATGTGATTAAGATGCAATAATACACGAGATAGATCCCTAAATTAGGGTTACATCACATGGGTGCTTGTTTATCACTAGCGAGGTAATTGTACATTGTAACCTACCTATTAGTTGTCAATAGAAACTGATTTTCCTTTATACCCATCTAGTTGTCTTTGTACTTGTACAAGAGATGTGTTCATCATGTGTTCTTTTATTTTATAAACACAACATTCAAGTGTGTGTTATGATACTTGAGATGCATGGATTCGATGTGTTCATTGGGACAGATGCATTAGAGAATTGTAGGGCAGTGTTTGATTGTGGATCCTTTTGGAATTTCAAATCAACTAAAAGGTTCTCTATATGTGTCTTGTATCTTTTGCAATAGTTGATACATTAATGAGGTAGGGTTGTGATTATTTCCTACCACATGTAGTAGATACAAAGGTAGTGAGTCCTAGTATTTGTGAGTGTACTCATAGTGAGTGAATTTCAATATGTCTTCTGAGATCAACTTCCTGGTGTTCCACCTCCTCAAGTGTATACTTTGAGATGTATCTTATTCCCAGAATGCAACCTATAGAACAAGCACCATCCATGATGGCACAAGTAGAAATGAAGGAGTTGGAGAAGTATCTTTAAGAGTTGTTTGATATAGGTTTCAAATAGTTGACCATGCCCTCATGGGGTGCTCCAGTTCTATTAGTTAATAAGAGGGGAAAGGTTCCATGAGGTTGTGCATAAATTATGTGACACCTCACCATGATAAACAAGATTATTCAAAGCCAAAACACTGATCAAACACTTATTAATCACATAAACAAAAGGGTGCATAATTAAAACCGAATTAAATTCCAACATTCCATAAGAAACATCTGTGTGAGGGTCCAACTGCATTGTATTACCCATACCAAGTATCTTTACATAAGTTCCATGGCCTCATAAAAAACACGTATACAAAGGATGTTGTCCACATAATTACATCATTTTTGTACTTGGAACATACAACCAAAAACTTGAGTAGGTATTTTTGATATACAAAACTCCCCTCTTAGACTTGACAATACAAGGATGGCTGATGAATCCTCAGAGATAAAATATTCTTATTATCAAGTTTTTGATGAATATTAATTTTTGTCTTAGTATTTTGATATAGTACTCTATGAGAATACCACCAACCTTCTATAACTAGTGGTCTTTGAACTGTGGCTCCTCATTACTCTATGTCTGTCAGCACTGTCGATCACCTAAAAACATGTAGTGACGCATGAGGCGAGACCCATGTCCCAATGAGATATATAAGTCCAAATATGTCCATTTCTTACTAGAGATATGACTATAAGCAGTTAAAAGTAGATAGTATTAGAAAGTTGTAAAATTTAATAACTTGCATCATAAACAAATGTAGCTAGAGGCAGTTGTACGGTTGATTTCTTCTACCAAATCACAATCCATTTATAGCTTAAATAAAGCATCACAAGGGTTATCATCTAGTGTGATTCGCTGAATAACCTTAACAATTATGCTACACGACTGAGTTACATGTTACTAAGCCCTAGGTAGTTTGAGACATACCACTCAAACTACTACTTGACCACTACTAAGTTGATATCATCACTATATAAGATCTAGTATAACCAGAATCCTATGATCTCTTCCCCTCAGCCAGTAAAAGTAACAATTGTAGTGGCACATCTGCTCAACTACTAAAACAACCTAGTCTTCCCTGGGTACACAGGCCATGACACTTGAAACTAGGGTATACAACCCTTAAATTTGAGTTACAACTATAGTTTCTCTCATTTATTTTCACAAACAAGCCACAACCTCGAATTCTCTCCAAAACCTTGGGATCAGGATGACAAGAATATACCCTCCTTACATTGGCATATACTCAATAGTATATGACTCTGAGTTCCTTTCGGGATACTCATTTCACTATCCAGCAAATTTTGACACCGGAATACTTTTATAGAGTGAGGGAACTACATGATTAAGGTTTCACTTGGTTAATTAAGCTAGTGGAATGTTTTTATACTACATCAATGAAGTTACATGAAACACCTAAAAAGATCTTATGAAATCACTAGATATCTCCACAACCTCAAAAGATATAAAATGCATGGAACTTATTTATAATGCTCCATCCAGATATCACCCAACTTTTTTAGAGTATCTTCAACATTCAATGATATATCATGGATGGCTATTACCAATGTTAGGGTTTTTTCCAGCCGTCATTTCATCATCATAACAGCAAATAAGATCATTATATCATTTACAAGCTAACCTCTATACAATGAGATTTTAATTGTGGGTACTAAAACACCACATGTGTACATTCTTAAGACCCTTTACATCAAGATTGTCAATTTCAGACCATTTTTACTTAATGATCAATCCAATATTCAAAGATATAATGTTCATAAAGTCTTAAATATAGTAAACATTTATGGATCATCATTTTTTTGTACCATGCTTAGCATAATTTTTAGGTTCTAGAGCAATATTAAAGGACATGCAAATACATAGTAGGCAAGAAATTCTTTAAAATTTTATTAGTCACCTGGTTAGAGAAAGAAACTGAAGATAGAAGAAGGAGAACTCCAAAATCATCAACAAAGCTCCAACTCGGCCCACCAAAATGCCCAAAAACGTCCTCTTGCTCCACCAGTAAGGAAAAACTAGAGCAAGGAAGACAAAAATGAGAGTGATCAACCTGCATGCACAAATTTATAGCAAGGAACCATCTAAGGACTCACAAAATACCAAGAAACTCTGATGCAAGAGGGAAGGGGTTTGATGAATAGTAAGAAAATGAGAAAAAGAATAAGAAACTTATTGAAAGTAAGCGAGAAATATGATCAGTAGGTTGAGAGAAATCCTAGAATCCTTGATCCAAGCACATGCATCCACAAAAACCCTGACTTCTCCATCCTCAATGAACTTTCTTCGATTAATATTGTCCAAAAAAACTTGTCATGCTACACTGAAGCTCCACCAATGAAAGTGAGTAGGTGAGGAAGAGAGGGGATATTCATAGGTTGACTAGAAAACTCATAGGGAAAAATGTTCACAAACCTGTATCCCGTCGGGCGTCAAGACTTCGTAAGTTAGGAAAATCATTGATAACATACAAATTCATGCGACACTACTATATATTTCACCTTGATATTTGTACTTTCGTTATCCATGATATGCCTTTAATTGTTTAATTCTTAGTCTTTTCATAATTTTTCCTTTTTCTAGTTTAATTGTTTGATTAATGTATTTTTTGACTTGTATGAAAAGAAAATAAGCCAACAATTTTACATTGTTTTAAAAATATGGAAACTCATTGATATATTTGACTAGGAGCCAAGAAAACTCATTAAGTAGTTTTTGTAATAAGCAGTCACAATGAAAATTTAGAGCAAAGCAACATTGTACTTTATTGCCAAATTGGAAAAGAAAATGGCTTTAGAGTTTAAAAAGTTACTATTTTAACTTACCATCTTTGAACAAGGAAAAGGCAATGGCAAATATCCAATAGTGTCGACATGTCTTTCTAATTCAGACTATATGTGTTGGCTTTTCAAATAGCATTTAATATCACCCATCTATGATAAAGGAAAAGGCACCAAATGTACATTATTGATTTGGGCTAACCAATATGTTTTAGAATTCACAAATTGATCAAATCAACTTAATAACTTTTGGAAATCCACAAACTCTATAACAAGTTGTCAATCACATGTCAATATGATGACTATCAAGCTCTTTTTATGCAAACCCATTGAGGCAAGTGAATTAAACAAAGCAATCAGCAACGAAGAAAGCATTCGAGACACTTGAACATTTTTATTTATTGACCTTGGATATAGACGATACTATTAAGAAAGTTCCATGCTTTACATAGATGATCGATAGAGATAAGTAATAAAGGCCAAAGAAGTGCTCGAAAGTGGAGAACTACTCGACAGCCCGACAGCCATCGACCCATGCATTATCCATCGATCTAGAACAAACAAAGACGCCATCGACCTCAAGGAACTTGACCGCACAGAAACCAGCAACTTAGCAAGACCATCGACCCCTCCAAAGACATATCGATGTCATTGCTCAATCAGTCTAATATAGGATGGGTCAGGTTTGCATAAGTTCTACAACTTTACAACATTCCAATGGCATTTATTTCCAAACTTTTCAAGTCCTAAGACCAACTCTAAGGCTTCCCATCTATTCCTATATATACCAAGCACCCTCCACTAGACAAAGGCATCTTAGGTTTTTGGGAAGAACAAGTTAGCCAATCCTGTGTCATCATTATAGGCATTGAGCCTTTCCTAGGTATTGGACTCTTCCAAACCTAATTACACCACTAGGCATTGGACTTTAACCAATCCTGATTACATGGATCATGTAATATAAATTTCGTTCGACCCATCATTATTCATCTTGGTGCCTCTTACTATACTACAATTATTCTCATGGCTCATAAAGCCCATAAAGCATCTTGTCACCACTCATTAGGCGACATCTAATCATATGGCTCACATGGTCATTCAACATCTTGTTACCTATCACTAGGCAACATCTAATCATATGGCTCACAAGGCCATTCAACATCTTGTCACCTATCACTAGGCAACATATAATCATATGGCTCATAGGGCCATTCAACATCTTGTCACCTATCACTAGGCAACATCTAATCATATGGCTCACAAGGCCATGTTGGGTTTTAGGGGAGGCAGAGAAGGCAGTGGAAACAAAAATTTTCTCCTCCCCAAACCCAGAACAAGGAAATGCGTCAACGTATATACAATAGGAAAGGATGGTTTGTGGAATCATACCTTGTCTCGAGGCTTGCTCGGCGACAATACCTCACGCCTTGCACGGTCTTCAAAGTCGGTCTTGGACGGCGTCTGTGCAGCTCCTGGTCGCACCGGGACTGACGACTCCTGATCTCACGGGACTATTGGGATTGACAGTTGTCCTCCTGAGCGGAAGAAACCTCCCACCTCTGAAGTAGTCCACACGGACCACCTAGAACTCCACACTCCTTGTCCCACAAGGAGTTGGAAGGAGTCACACCCTCCTGTTGATGTACTAGTTGCCAACACACTCTCATGCCTCCAGTTGCAACTGTAGTTGTCTTTCCTTTGCTGCACCTCCCTTTGCGTGTAGCACTTGCTCGGGCTCTCTCTCGGTTACCAAAACCAGAGAGAAGGACAACTTTGCAGAGCAACTGGTTGCACTGAGTTGTACTTTGAGAAGCCCACAATACCCCTATATATAGGAGGGTCATGGGACAGGGTTCTCCATCCCGGGCAATATGGGACTAAAGCAGGAGTAGAAGGGTTCGAGATTTTCCACCAAAAAACAACCAACTCGCAACATGAACCGATCGTTTCATTTCTAAAATGGTCGGTTGGGGATCTGAGTCGGTCGGTTGACACTCAACTGATCGGTTGGGACCCATGAGCCGGTCGGTTCACTTTCTGAATCGGTCGGTTCGTGGTCCTGACCAGTTCCCGATTGACTTTCCAACTTTTGTTTCTAATTGGTATTGAATACCAATCCTTATTCCAATCAAATTGGGCAAGTGAAACGAAAGGAAAATTCTCACCAATCCTACTTTCCCAACTTGCCTGGTTGAAACAGTTGAACCGATCGTTTCAACACTTGAAGCAATCATTCACCCTATCCTTGAGCCGATCGACTCAACACTTGAGCCGACCGGTTCGCCAAGCTCAGCCGATCGGTTCATCACATGAGCTGATCGATTGGGAGTGCAGATTGTGCAGAATCAGTCAATTGTGATTTCAATCAATCTGATACTCTAATCAATCTGTCCAACACCTTGAACACTATGATTTTAAGCTATCAATCAATTGAGTGTTTAATTGAACTACTAAACTCCTTTAGCAATCAATCTAAACATTGTTTGTGGACAAAACTCCTCTTCCAGGTTAAATCCTATGTGTGTGACCATGTAGGTCTGTTTCACGTTGGCAGTGAAAGTCCATAACACTTATGACTTCACAAGAAAAGAGTGGTGCCTAGTCACACATTAGTGCAACCCAAGTGAAAGTAGAAAGTTGGAGAACAACTTTCAATCCTACAATCCGTGAATGGTGTTACAGTGAATGTATAATTCCTTTGTCACTGATATCCCGAATGAACTCGAGGCATGGAACAGTCATCCTGTCAACGTTCATTCACTTTCTTGATCTCAGAGTAGATTGGAAGAGATATGTATGACATCAATATCACATACTGATTCACACATGCGTGCACGCCTTTCTCAATCCTACTCATCAAGTGGCCATGGATATCAAACTCCCTCAGGAGGGACAAATCCCATATCTGTCACTCACCCCTCAAAATCCCCATGTGTCAAAGCCACCCAATCATCACCTTTATAACAACCCATGTTTCAGGACTGCGTTTGATGATGTCAAAGTGTGCCCAATGACATGTGTTGAGTGCAGTGATTTTAGGTCTAAGAATCACACTCACCACCATCACTGTGAGTACTGATTGTGACTACCATGTCATGGTTCCATGTGTCAAACTCACGGTGGGTCTTTCTGGTACACTTGTTCTCTAACAAGTACCTATGTGTTCGGTTTGATATCTCTATATCATGACTAATGAGATTCTATCATCAACCAACACCACAATCTAGTCTTATGTGTCATTGTTGTCTATCTACCTTCCACAATGACATCTGACTAGGGACATAAAAAGAATGTACAAACTCTTAGCATCTGTATGATCTCATCATTCAGGTCCTCAACCTCAAAGCATACATCATTGAGTATTGTCATTCTCTAGACATTCAATCTGTTCTATCACTATCTCATATGACTGAACCAGAAAGAATTGGAAGCTTGCCTTTGATGTTTATCAAATCAATCTTAATGTATCCCACCAATCATCTCATGATTGGCTCTCAGGGCATACATACCAACAGAATCCCACTTGCACTGTGAGCCAATCACCCTTCAATCAAATTCATAGTGATCGTCAAACATGTCCCACATGTTACTTTGCTCTAGTGTGAACATAGTGAGTAATGGCAACACCTTGCCAAATTCAGTATAAATTACATGTCTCACATCTCTTTGTTGTACGTCACACGTATGAGATGGAGTTGTTGTAATATGCGATCTAGTATTCCTTTGCTAACCTTTAGCCACATTGCATGATCAAGGATTCCATACTTATCATCAATGAGCAGAATATCTATAAGTTCATCTCATGAACTTCTAGATCCATATAGTATCCATTGTTGTTCTTTAACACATAGATACTTGGCATTTCCTTTTAAATGGTTTTATTGGAACACTTCCAATAATCAACAAACTTTCACTTTTATATATCATATATATATATATATATATATATATATATATATATATATACATATATATATATATTGCGATTCATTTTCTGTCCTTTCGGAAGTTCGCATCAATGTAACTCTTTGCATTGAACTCTTCCTTATCTCCATAGAACTAGTACTTCACAAGTACTTATCAAGTTCTCATGGTATTCCAATAACCCTTACTGGAAGCAGACAGACATCCACTCGTCATATCCCACATACGAGTTATCAGGATGAGCACATCAAATTGTCATGTCATACATACAAGATGATGAATGCATTTTGTTCTTGCCATGGGATGATAACATACATGATAGATCCACATCTATTCTTAGTGTTCCCATTCTTCATAATAATTGGACACTTGGCCTTGGGATACTAACTCCATGTAACATGGACGTATTTTCTCCCACTAAATTTGTGCATACTGAACTCTTCAGTACACATTGCCAATGTATGCTTTCTCTTTACAGGTCAAGAGGTTTTCGAGAACTATCTCTATAGATCTCTATTCCTATCACATAGGAAACATCTCTATCTTCCTTAAAGATAATTTCCACTTTTGGATTTCCATTCTAGAACATTTCCATTTCACATCAACATGTGGAATGTGAACACGCTCCCACTAAATCACAAATTCCTTCTTTATCTTTGACATATCAGTCAAACCCTTTGACTATATTATCAAAGTAAAGATACAATTATGAGTTGCATGTACTCAATCAATCACATTGATTAGTCCATTGTAACTTATAGACTTCATTTGCATTAGTGGATTCATAAACCTTATAGGTTGTGTCACGTACACATCCTTGTTTTATTCCTCATAGGAATGCGGTTTTAGTATCCATATGCCAAATGTCTCAGTCATTAAGTTGCAATCAACAAGCATCATCCTTCTCAAAATGTTATCCGTGTGTCTTAACACTTAAGACTCATTTGCACTTATGGATTTTATCCAATGAGTGCTACCATTAAGGTCATACCTTATAGTTGACATGGATGTCATTTAGGATGTAATGGTCATAAACCATAACTCAAAATTTGGTTCCTCATATTCATATAGATAGTTGACTCATCATATGAACAAATCATCACATAGATAATTGAGGTGTATATGTTAAGGATATAAGAATTCACAACCCTTGTGATTCTTAATTTCTTTTATTAGTGAGGGGTATTCTTTTATTAAGAAGAATTCATTTATTTGATAATCATTCTCTAACTCCTTAGAGCATGATTCCTTCTTGATTTAGACATAACCATGCCTTAATCATGAGTTCACTATGATACACCATCATAATCACTCGTAAGGATCTCAAACATTTGGTCCAAGTATTTCATTCATTGATCTCATCAAGAATTAACACTTTACCAAATTTGCACTTCATCTATGATAATCTTGAACACTTCAAGATATTCATATTGGTATTTCTCTAAACACCATTTGAAGTAGTAGCATTTGTTCCAATAGGTATGTAAATACATCCCATGTACTATACCTAATGGGATAATCATTCTCCCACTACCTTTAGTGAAGATTGATTAATCATGTCCAAGATATTCATGTCTCTTACTGGTTCTTTAACCAAAAGAGTCTAGATTTATCCATCACATGGACACTAGAAATGAATTTCTCATGATTGATACTAATTTGATTGTTTGAGTTATCAATAACTTTTAGGTATCATTTTATCTTGTGCATATCAAATATCACAAGATAAGCAAGGCATTGCCGCAAAGATCACATCTTTAAAAGATTGAAACATCAACTTTATCGATTGCCATCATTGTCATACAATGTGCAAAAATAAAGTGTTTCTATCTATTGGAAAATATGAAATAGCAGTTCATAACTGTATTACATGCCTTATAGGCTGAAAATAAACTAAAGTACTCCTATCTATGACGGCAACACTTGCCATATTTATTGAGTGCTTTACACTTTACATCTGGGTATCATATACCTCAAAAAGTGTTACAAGTTTACTTTCATGACACCTTTAAGTAGAGACATTTGTCGCCTCCTTCTTGTTTTGTTCTTCCAGATAGAGAGGACAATTCCTTTTCCAATGTCCTGGCTTTTGACAATGGTGGCAATTGCCTTTCTTGGTCACACCTCCCTTGGCCTTGAGTGCTGAAGTTGTCTTGGGCTCCTGGCTAGCATCAGAACCTTTCTTAGCTTTGCCCTTGCCCTTGCGCTTGGACTTGCCTTTCTTGCTCGTGATCACCATCACATACTTATGCTTGTCCTTCTTCATCTGTGTCTCGGCTGTCCTCAACATGCCCAACAACTCTGATAGTGGCCTATCAAAGTTGTTCATGTTGTAGTTCATCACAAACTGACTGTAAGATTCTGGCAACGATTGCAGTATCAGGTCTGTAGCCAACTCTTGGCTCAGTGGAAATCCCAATCTTTGCAGGTTCTCCACATACCCAATCATCTTGAGTGTGTGAGGACCAACTGGATCTCCTTCTATCATGACACACTTGAACAATGCCCTTGAGACATCGTATCTCTCTTGTCGTGCCTGATCTTCATACAGGTTCCTGAGATGTTGAATCATCTCAATGACACCCATATTCTCATGTTGTCTCTGCAACTCATGGTTCATAGAGCACAACATCAAGCACTTTGTATCAATGGCATCATTAGAGTGCTTCTTGTACGCATCCCTTTCTATCTTTGGTGCATTAGGAGTCGGTTCCTCTAGAATTGGAGTATCTAGGACATAGAGCTTTCGCTCTTGAGTGAGAACAATTCTCAAAGTCCTATACTAGTTGTGGAAGTTTGTCCCATTTAGTCTGTCCTTTTCAAGGACCGATCGCAAAGAGAAGTGATTGTTGTTTGTTGTCATTTTTACTACAAAAGGAAATATGCAATTTTAGTCCAAAAAATCATTTTAGACTTATTTGATTGATTTGAAAAGTGACTATAAAATTAGGCCTTTAATTAATTATCGCTCCCACTATTTTACTTCAAATTGATAGCCCTCACCATCAATTTGGAAGATTGCAGCGTACAACCTTCTAGTGGGCAAGATCCTAAAATCCTCTAAGTCATGAACCAGCTAGGGTTGTCACCCACAACATAGATATCTCAGGTAGGCAACTCTTGCCAATTGCATCATATGCAACTCTTGATAAGATGTCATATGCAACTCCTTGCCATGATCATCTCCATGCCTCAAGGTGCTAGATCCTATCCAGATCACCTTGTTAAGTCCGACCTAAAGCAAACACGATGAATATGCACCCTGCTAGGGCAGACCCACACATTCATCATTCACGCTTCCACGAGATAGACGGTGCACCACGCTAGGGCGTGCCCACACTTGGTCGATCAAGCTTTTCACATGTGTCGCATTTGGAAGGCATCTAAAACTTAATATTTAATGAGGGATTTGGTTTTTATATACATATACATATCCAATCACCACAATATATAGTATGTATCATATACATGTTATATCCCACATAAAACATGCAAAACGATAAAAGCAATGATTATGGCCATCCTAATGTGATTCCTCGAGCCAAGAGGAATCACGATCATCTAGGTCTACATCACATGTAACATGTACAAGATGAACTTTGTGCTTTGCCTTCAGAGTAGATCAATTCATCACATGATTGACTTGCTCGTTCTGGCCCGGTCGTCTGGGTGCCACCAGCCAATCGGTTGGCTCCTCCAACCGATCGGTTCACCCGGTCATCGTGCATCTCGTCATGGACACCACCCACTCATCTCGCTCCTCGAACCGATCATCAACCGATCGGTTCACTCCTTGAATCGATCATCTGGAACGTCAACCCATCGGTTCACTTCTTGAACCGATCATCTCAGTTGTCGTCTGGATGTCCTTCATTCTTTGACATAACAGGAAATAAAATCTATCCTAATTTTACATTGCTTAAAAGGGAAACCCCATTACATTCGGGGGGAGCAAAGGTAGGAAAGAATCTCAAATTATTTTGAGTTACATCAGGAATAGGAGAGGGAAGATCGGTGCGCAGACCGAGATGCAAGCAACCACATAGAACCATACATAGATAGGGTTTATTGGACAGAACCACGCTATACATCCACCACAAAACTCATTTAAGGGCGACGTGTATCGAGTGCATTAATAATACATATCATATATGTAATTGGGATTTGTGGAGTTAGGATTGGACATGCATAAAGCCAATTTTAGTCGCATCGTATGCAATAAATAAAGGCGACAAACCAAAATTGATCATATCGATATTCCTAAAATATAGAGAAGTTGACGTGGCTCTGATACCACTGTTGGGTTTTAGGGGAGGCAGAGAAGGCAGCGGAAACAAAATTTTTCTCCTCCCCAAACCCAGAACAAGGAAATGCGTCAACGTATATAAAATAGGAAAGGATGGTTTGTGGAATCATACCTTGTCCCGAGGCTTGCTCGGCGACAATACCTCACGCCTTGCACGGTCTTCAAAGTCGGTCTTGGACGGCGTTTGTGCAGCTCCTGGTCGCACCGGGACTGACGACTCCTGATCTCATGGGACTGTTGGGATTGACAGTTGTCCTCCTGAGCGGAAGAAACCTCCCACCTCTGAAGTAGTCCACACGGACCACCTAGAACTCCACACTCCTTGTCCCACAAGGAGTTGGAAGGAGTCACACCCTCCTGTTGATGTACTAGTCGCCAACACACTCTCATGCCTCCAGTTGCAACTGTAGTTGTCTTTCCCTTGTTGCACCTCCCTTTGCGTGTAGCACTTGCTCGGGCTCTCTCTCGGTTACCAAAACCAGAGAGAAGGACAACTTTGCAGAGCAACTGGTTGCACTGAGTTGTACTTTGAGAAGCCCACAATACCCCTATATATATAGGAGGGTCATGGGACAGGGTTCTCCATCCTGGGCAATATGGGACTAAAGCAGGAGTAGAAGGGTTCGAGATTTTCCACCAAAAAACAACCAACTCGCAACATGAACCGATCGTTTCATTTCTAAAATGGTCGGTTGGGGATCTGAGTCGGTCGGTTGACACTCAACTGATCGGTTGGGACCCATGAGCCGGTCGGTTCACTTTCTGAACTGGTCGGTTCGTGGTCCTGACCAGTTCCTGATTGACTTTCCAACTTTTGTTTCTAATTGGTATTGAATACCAATCCTTATTCCAATCAAATTGGGCAAGTGAAACGAAAGGAAAATTCTCAACAATCCTACTTTCCCAACTTGCCTGGTTGAAACAGTTGAACCGATCATTTCAACACTTGAAGCAATCATTCACCCTATCCTTGAGCCGATCGACTCAACACTTGAGCCGACCGGTTCGCCAAGCTCAGCCGATCGGTTCATCACATGAGCTGATCGATTGGGAGTGCAGATTGTGCAGAATCAGTCAATTGTGATTTCAATCAATCTGATACTCTAATCAATCTGTCCAACACCTTGAACACTATGATTTTAAGCTATCAATCAATTGAGTGTTTAATTGAACTACTAAACTCCTTTAGCAATCAATCTAAACATTGTTTGTGGACAAAACTCCTCTTCCAGGTTAAATCCTATGTGTGTGACCATGTAGGTCCATTTCACGTTGGCAGTGAAAGTCCATAACACTTATGACTTCACAAGAAAAGAGCGGTGCCTAGTCACACATTAGTGCTACCCAAGTGAAAGTAGAAAGTTGGAGAACAACTTTCAATCCTACAATCCGTGAATGGTGTTACAGTGAATGTATAATTCCTTTGTCACTGATATCCCGAATGAACTCGAGGCATGGAACAGTCATCCTGTCAACGTTCATTCACTTTCTTGATCTCAGAGTAGATTGGAAGAGATATGTATGACATCAATATCACATACTGATTCACACATGCGTGCACGCCTTTCTCAATCCTACTCATCAAGTGGCCATGGATATCAAACTCCCTCAGGAGGGACAAATCCCATATCTGTCACTCACCCCTCAAAATCCCCATGTGTCAAAGCCACCCAATCATCACCTTTATAACAACCCATGTTTCAGGACTGCGTTTGATGATGTCAAAGTGTGCCCAATGACATGTGTTGAGTGCAGTGATTTTAGGTCTAAGAATCACACTCACCACCATCACTGTGAGTACTGATTGTGACTACCATGTCATGGTTCCATGTGTCAAACTCACGGTGGGTCTGTCTGGTACACTTGTTCTCTAACAAGTACCTATGTGTTCGGTTTGATATCTCTATATCATGACTAATGAGATTCTATCATCAACCAACACCACAATCTAGTCTTATGTGTCATTGTTGTCTATCTACCTTCCACAATGACATCTGACTAGGGACATAAAAAGAATGTACAAACTCTTAGCATCTGTATGATCTCATCATTCAGGTCCTCAACCTGAAAGCATACATCGTTGAGTATTGTCATTCTCTAGACATTCAATCTGTTCTATCACTATCTCATATGACTGAACCAGAAAGAATTGGAAGCTTGCCTTTGATGTTTATCAAATCAATCTTAATGTATCCCACCAATCATCTCATGATTGGCTCTCAGGGCATACATACCAACAGAATCCCACTTGCACTGTGAGCCAATCACCCTTCAATCAAATTCATAGTGATCGTCAAACATGTCCCACATGTTACTTTGCTCTAGTGTGAACATAGTGAGTAATGGCAACACCTTGCCAAATTCAGTATAAATTGCATGTCTCACATCTCTTTGTTGTACGTCACACGTATGAGATGGAGTTGTTGTAATATGCGATCTAGTATTCCTTTGCTAACCTTTAGCCACATTGCATGATCAAGGATTCCATACTTATCATCAATGAGCAGAATATCTATAAGTTCATCTCATGAACTTCTAGATCCATATAGTATCCATTGTTGTTCTTTAACACATAGATACTTGGCATTTCCTTTTAAATGGTTTTATTGGAACACTTCCAATAATCAACAAAATTTCACTTTTATATATCATATATATATATATATATATATATATATATATATATATATACATATATATATATATATATATTGCGATTCATTTTCTGTCCTTTCGGAAGTTCGCATCAATGTAACTCTTTACATTGAACTCTTCCTTATCTCCATAGAACTAGTACTTCACAAGTACTTATCAAGTTCTCATGGTATTCCAATAACCCTTACTGGAAGCAGACAGACATCCACTCGTCATATCCCACATACGAGTTATCAGGATGAGCACATCCAATTGTCATGTCATACATACAAGATGATGAATGCATTTTGTTCTTGCCATGGGATGATAACATACATGATAGATCCACATCTATTCTTAGTGTTCCCATTCTTCATAATAATTGGACACTTGGCCTTGGGATACTAACTCCATGTAACATGGACGTATTTTCTCCCACTAAATTTGTGCATACTGAACTCTTCAGTACACATTGCCAATGTATGCTTTCTCTTTACAGGTCAAGAGGTTTTCGAGAACTATCTCTATAGATCTCTATTCCTATCACATAGGAAACATCTCTATCTTCCTTAAAGATAATTTCCACTTTTGGATTTCCATTCTAGAACATTTCCATTTCACATCAACATGTGGAATGTGAACACGGTCCCACTAAATCACAAATTCCTTCTTTATCTTTGACATATCAGTCAAACCCTTTGACTATATTATCAAAGTAAAGATACAATTATGAGTTGCATGTACTCAATCAATCACATTGATTAGTCCATTGTAACTTATAGACTTCATTTGCATTAGTGGATTCATAAACCTTATAGGTTGTGTCACGTACACATCCTTGTTTTATTCCTCATAGGAATGCGGTTTTAGTATCCATATGCCAAATGTCTCAGTCATTAAGTTGCAATCAACAAGCATCATCCTTCTCAAAATGTTATCCGTGTGTCTTAACACTTAAGACTCATTTGCACTTATGGATTTTATCCAATGAGTGCTACCATCAAGGTCATACCTTATAGTTGACATGGATGTCATTTAGGATGTAATGGTCATAAACCATAACTCAAAATTTGGTTCCTCATATTCATATAGATAGTTGACTCATCATATGAACAAATCATCACATAGATAATTGAGGTGTATATGTTAAGGATATAAGAATTCACAACCCTTGTGATTCTTAATTTCTTTTATTAGTGAGGGGTATTCTTTTATTAAGAAGAATTCATTTATTTGATAATCATTCTCTAACTCCTTAGAGCATGATTCCTTCTTGATTTAGACATAACCATGCCTTAATCATGAGTTCACTATGATACACCATCATAATCACTCGTAAGGATCTCAAACATTTGGTCCAAGTATTTCATTCATTGATCTCATCAAGAATTAACACTTTACCAAATTTGCACTTCATCTATGATAATCTTGAACACTTCAAGATATTCATATTGGTATTTCTCTAAACACCATTTGAAGTAGTAGCATTTGTTCCAATAGGTATGTAAATACATCCCATGTACTATACCTAATGGGATAATCATTCTCCCACTACCTTTAGTGAAGATTGATTAATCATGTCCAAGATATTCATGTCTCTTACTGGTTCTTTAACCAAAAGAGTCTAGATTTATCCATCACATGGACACTAGAAATTAATTTCTCATGATTGATACTAATTTGATTGTTTGAGTTATCAATAACTTTTAGGTATCATTTTATCTTATGCATATCAAATATCACAAGATAAGCAAGGCATTGCCACAAAGATCACATCTTTAAAAGATTGAAACATCAACTTTATCGATTGCCATCATTGTCATACAATGTGCAAAAATAAAGTGTTTCTATCTATTGGAAAATATGAAATAGCAGTTCATAACTGTATTACATGCCTTATAGGCTGAAAATAAACTAAAGTACTCCTATCTATGATGGCAACACTTGCCATATTTATTGAGTGCTTTACACTTTACATCTGGGTATCATATACCTCAAAAAGTGTTACAAGTTTACTTTCATGACACCTTTAAGTAGAGACATTTGTCGCCTCCTTCTTGTTTTGTTCTTCCAGATAGAGAGGACAATTCCTTTTCCAATGTCCTGGCTTTTGACAATGGTGGCAATTGCCTTTCTTGGTCACACCTCCCTTGGCCTTGAGTGCTGAAGTCGTCTTGGGCTCCTGGCTAGCATCAGAACCTTTCTTAGCTTTGCCCTTGCCCTTGCGCTTGGACTTGCCTTTCTTGCTCGTGATCACCATCACATACTTAGGCTTGTCCTTCTTCATCTGTGTCTCGGCTGTCCTCAACATGCCCAACAACTCTGATAGTGGCCTATCAAAGTTGTTCATGTTGTAGTTCATCACAAACTGACTGTAAGATTCTGGCAACGATTGCAGTATCAGGTCTGTAGCCAACTCTTGGCTCAGTGGAAATCCCAATCTTTGCAGGTTCTCCACATACCCAATCATCTTGAGTGTGTGAGGACCAACTGGATCTCCTTCTATCATGACACACTTGAACAATACCCTTGAGACATCATATCTCTCTTGTCGTGCCTGATCTTCATACAGGTTCCTGAGATGTTGAATCATCTCAATGACACCCATATTCTCATGTTGTCTCTACAACTCATGGTTCATAGAGCACAACATCAAGCACTTTGTATCAATGGCATCATTAAAGTGCTTCTTGTAAGCATCCCTTTCTATCTTTGGTGCATTAGGAGTCGGTTCCTCTAGAATTGGAGTATCCAGGACATAGAGCTTTCGCTCTTGAGTGAGAACAATTCTCAATGTCCTATACTAGTTGTGGAAGTTTGTCCCATTTAGTCTGTCCTTTTCAAGGACTGATCGCAAAGAGAAGTGATTGTTGTTTGTTGTCATTTATACTACAAAAGGAAATATGCAATTTTAGTCCAAAAAATCATTTTTGACTTATTTGATTGATTTGAAAAGTGATTATAAAATTAGGCCTTTAATTAATTATCGCTCCCACTATTTTACTTCAAATTGATAGCCCTCACCATCAATTCGGAAGATTGCAGCGTACAACCTTCTAGTGGGCAAGATCCTAAAATCCTCTAAGTCATGAACCAGCTAGGGTTGTCACCCACAACATAGATATCTCAGGTAGGCAACTCTTGCCAATTGCATCATATGCAACTCTTGATAAGATGTCATATGCAACTCCTTGCCATGATCATCTCCATGCCTCAAGGTGCTAGATCCTATCCAGATCACCTTGTTAAGTCCGACCTAAAGCAAACACGATGAATATGCACCCTGCTAGGGCAGACCCACACATTCATCATTCACGCTTCCATGAGATAGACGGTGCACCACGCTAGGGCGTGCCCACACTTGGTCGATCAAGCTTTTCACATGTGTCGCATTTGGAAGGCATCTAAAACTTAATATTTAATGAGGGATTTGGTTTTTATATACATATACATATCCAATCACCACAATATATAGTATGTATCATATACATGTTATATCCCACATAAAACATGCAAAACGATAAAAGCAATGATTATGGCCATCCTAATGTGATTCCTCGAGCCAAGAGGAATCACGGTCATCTAGGTCTACATCACATGTAACATGTACAAGATGAACTTTGTGATTTGCCTTCAGAGTAGATCAATTCATCACATGATTGACTTGCTCGTTCTGGCCCGGTCGTCTGGGTGCCACCAGCCAATCGGTTGGCTCCTCCAACCAATCGGTTCACCCGGTCATCGTGCATCTCGTCATGGACACCACCCACTCATCTCGCTCCTCGAACCGATCATCAACCGATCGGTTCACTCCTTGAATCGATCATCTGGAACGTCAACCCATCGGTTCACTTCTTGAACCGATCATCTCAGTTGTCGTCTGGATGTCCTTCATTCTTTGACATAACAGGAAATAAAATCTATCCTAATTTTACATTTCTTAAAAGGGAAACCCCGTTACATTCGGGGGGAGCAAAGGTAGGAAAGAATCTCAAATTATTTTGAGTTACATCAGGAATAGGAGAGGGAAGATCGGTGCGCAGACCGAGATGCAAGCAACCACATAGAACCATACATAGATAGGGTTTATTGGACAGAACCACGCTATACATCCACCACAAAACTCATTTAAGGGCGACGTGTATCGAGTGCATTAATAATACATATCATATATGTAATTGGGATTTGTGGAGTTAGGATTGGACATGCATAAAGCCAATTTTAGTCGCATCGTATGCAATAAATACAGGCGACAAACCAAAATCGATCATATCGATATTCTGAAAATATAGAGAAGTTGATGTGGCTCTGATACCACTGTTGGGTTTTAGGGGAGGCAGAGAAGGCAGCGGAAACAAAATTTTTCTCCTCCCCAAACCCAGAACAAGGAAATGCGTCAACGTATATACAATAGGAAAGGATGGTTTGTGGAATCATACCTTGTCCCGAGGCTTGCTCGGCGACAATACCTCACGCCTTGCACGGTCTTCAAAGTCGGTCTTGGACGGCGTCTGTGCAGCTCCTGGTCGCACCGGGACTGACGACTCCTGATCTCACGGGACTGTTGGGATTGACAGTTGTCCTCCTGAGCGGAAGAAACCTCCCACCTCTGAAGTAGTCCACACGGACCACCTAGAACTCCACACTCCTTGTCACACAAGGAGTTGGAAGGAGTCACACCCTCCTGTTGATGTACTAGTCGCCAACACACTCTCATGCCTCCAGTTGCAACTGTAGTTGTCTTTCCCTTGTTGCACCTCCCTTTGCGTGTAGCACTTGCTCGGGCTCTCTCTCGGTTACCAAAACCAGAGAGAAGGACAACTTTGCAGAGCAACTGGTTGCACTGAGTTGTACTTTGAGAAGCCCATAATACCCCTATATATATAGGAGGGTCATGGGACAGGGTTCTCCATCCCGGGCAATATGGGACTAAAGCAGGAGTAGAAGGGTTCGAGATTTTCCACCAAAAAACAACCAACTCGCAACATGAACCGATCGTTTCATTTCTAAAATGGTCGGTTGGGGATCTGAGTCAGTCGGTTGACACTCAACTGATCGGTTGGGACCCATGAGCCGGTCGGTTCACTTTCTGAACCGGTCGGTTCGTGGTCCTGACCAGTTCCCGATTGACTTTCCAACTTTTGTTTCTAATTGGTATTGAATACCAATCCTTATTCCAATCAAATTGGGCAAGTGAAACGAAAGGAAAATTCTCACCAATCCTACTTTCCCAACTTGCCTGGTTGAAACAGTTGAACCGATCGTTTCAACACTTAAAGCAATCATTCACCCTATCCTTGAGCCGATCGACTCAACACTTGAGCCGACCGGTTCGCCAAGCTCAGCCGATCGGTTCATCACATGAGCTGATCGATTGGGAGTGCAGATTGTGCAGAATCAGTCAATTGTGATTTCAATCAATCTGATACTCTAATCAATCTGTCCAACACCTTGAACACTATGATTTTAAGCTATCAATCAATTGAGTGTTTAATTGAACTACTAAACTCCTTTAGCAATCAATCTAAACATTGTTTGTGGACAAAACTCCTCTTCCAGGTTAAATCCTATGTGTGTGACCATGTAGGTCCATTTCACGTTGGCAGTGAAAGTCCATAACACTTATGACTTCACAAGAAAAGAGCGGTGCCTAGTCACACATTAGTGCTACCCAAGTGAAAGTAGAAAGTTGGAGAACAACTTTCAATCCTACAATCCGTGAATGGTGTTACAGTGAATGTATAATTCCTTTGTCACTGATATCCTGAATGAACTCGAGGCATGGAACAGTCATCCTGTCAATGTTCATTCACTTTCTTGATCTCAGAGTAGATTGGAAGAGATATGTATGACATCAATATCACATACTGATTCACACATGCGTGCACGCCTTTCTCAATCCTACTCATCAAGTGGCCATGGATATCAAACTCCCTCAGGAGGGACAAATCCCATATCTGTCACTCACCCCTCAAAATCCCCATGTGTCAAAGCCACCCAATCATCACCTTTATAACAACCCATGTTTCAGGACTACGTTTGATGATGTCAAAGTGTGCCCAATGACATGTGTTGAGTGCAGTGATTTTAGGTCTAAGAATCACACTCACCACCATCACTGTGAGTACTGATTGTGACTACCATGTCATGGTTCCATGTGTCGAACTCACGGTGGGTCTGTCTGGTACACTTGTTCTCTAACAAGTACCTATGTGTTCGGTTTGATATCTCTATATCATGACTAATGAGATTCTATCATCAACCAACACCACAATCTAGTCTTATGTGTCATTGTTGTCTATCTACCTTCCATAATGACATCTGACTAGGGACATAAAAAGAATGTACAAACTCTTAGCATCTGTATGATCTCATCATTCAGGTCCTCAACCTGAAAGCATACATCATTGAGTATTGTCATTCTCTAGACATTCAATCTGTTCTATCACTATCTCATATGACTGAACCAGAAAGAATTGGAAGCTTGCCTTTGATGTTTATCAAATCAATCTTAATGTATCCCACCAATCATCTCATGATTGGCTCTCAGGGAATACATACCAACATGCCTTTCAACATCTTGTCACCTATCACTAGACAACATCTAATCATATGGCTCACAAGGCCATTCAACATCTTGTAATATAATAGTAACACCACTATTCCCTTAATAGGGTTAGGGCTTACTATTCACATCACTTTGGGGTTTCTCATGTCCCATTACCCAATATTAGGGTTTCTCATGGAATCAACATCAATTAGGGATTCACATGGAGTCAACCTCATTTAGGGTTCACATTGAATCAACCTCAATTAGGGATTCACATTTTATTATCTTGGTTTAGAGTCACGACATTACCGTGGGTTTGGGTTACATCTGATATTGCTCTAAATTTAGGTTAGGGCTCAACAACCTTCTTGATTAGGATTTTATGACCCCTTTATTAAGGATCATACCCTATCCATCACATGATCAATACCCATGTATGAATTCCTTTTCATCATTCTCTCAATTTGATTAGGTTACATCAACCCTTCAATCAAGTACATACAACTATGGTTAACATAGTGTATCAAGTCATTGGTCCTATAAGCAATTAGGGATTCATCCTTTAATTGACACTTAAGCACTTAGGTACTATTAGGGTTTCAACCATTGTACCTTCATGGATTATCATTACTAATCATTATTGGGTCAATAGAACATTCATCATCTTAATTCCCAAAGATTCAATCACATTGGACCTCCATTACCTAAGGTATCCAATTGAATTACAGTTTTCAATGTTGATTCCTTCAATCATTGAATTCATGGAACCTATCATCAATTGGACCTATACTCATACTTCAATTGAGTTAAATAGGTCAACCTTCAACTGATTTGACCCTAAATTAACCCTCCATTGGTCATCAATTAGGGTTTGATTCAATTGAATTAGGGTTTGGAATCGATGTTCCTTCAATACTAAACAATGTAAGACTAGTTACTTTGAAACCATTAAACCATCATCCAAATTGGGTATGACCTGACCCCAAACGGTCTTGAGGTCATTTGGATGACCTCCAAATGGTCTTGAGACCGTTTTCCCATGTCCACAACATAATCCAAGTCAACCAATTAAAGCTTGGATCATTGGATTGATCACCAAATCAGCAATTGATTACACTTTAACTTAGTAACATTGGATCATCAATTGCTTAACCATACTCACCCCTGGACCACCAAACGGTCTTGGGTTACCTCCAAACGGTCGTGAGACCGTTTGGATGAGCTCCAAATGGTCTTGAGACCATTTGGCTCATCCAAGACTTGGATTCTAGTGAAATTTCATCAAGGTTTGGTCTATTGAGTCGATCAACAAATCAACACTTAATTGGAATATGATTTGGTACCTTTGGACCTTCAATTGATCAACTATACTTTACCCCAGACCTCCAAACGGTCTTGGGTGATCCCCAAACGGTCTTGAAACCGTTTGGGTGATCCCCAAATGGTTTTGAAACCGTTTGGGCTAATCAACCCAAAATCTCAAATTAACTCATTGGAATTTCAACACTAATTTCAATTAGGGTTTTCCTAATTGATTAGCCTTCAACTCATGATTCCTTGGGAATTAATCCCTCAAATTTGGTGAGTCATAACCAACATGATTATGAACAGTAATATCAAATGGTCAACCATCTAAAACGGTTTTGAAACTGTTTGCCCAAAAAGGGCAAGTTAATCAGATTAAAAATCAGCACTTAATCCAATTAGGTTCCCCTAATCGATTAGCCTTCAACTCACGATTACTTTGGAGTTAATCCCTAAAATTTGTAGGGTTATCAACCAACATAATTATGAACAGGAATCTCAAACGGTAAACCCTTGGTCAACCATCTCAAATGGTTTTGAAACCGTTTTCCCCCAAATGGTTTCAAACAGTTTGCTCTCAAACGGTTTTGGTGAAACTGCATGAGCAACTAATTGAAACCATTTGGCTTTGATATTTGGTGAGGTGCTTGATTATTATGATGTCATCATCATCAAGCTATAAACCCATGGAACCTTCTATGATTTCCATGGAAATTGCATCAATCAACCAAACTTAATTTTGGAAATGTAGAATTGATCACCAATTGATAAGGAATTGATTGCAATAATAAAATCAAGGGTTCAAGTTATAAAACCCACCTTCAATTGAGCTCCAAAGCTCCATGTCCACGGAAAAAATGGTGGATGCAACTCCTTTCACCATTTCAAGGCTCGTCCTCAAGGTTTGAGTGAAAAGATTTGGTTAGAATTGAAAAGGAGATCGAAATAGGAAGGAATCCATAATTTATTTTCAATTTCCACCATGGAATCGTGATGAACCAAGGTCAAGAACTTACCAACAGGTTGGAGCTCGTTCTCCTGATGCTCCTATTCTCCCTTGAGCTCATCCAAAGCAAGGGAAGAAGAAAGGGCTGAAAAAGCCTTTGTTTGGGCTAGGAAAGAGTCTTTTTATAAGAAATTCCATGAGAGAGAAATGCATTATTAAAATGCATTTAATTCCAAAATTGGTGCCGCCTCTTCCCCATTTGATTCCTTGGATACGAGGATGTCCCAATTGGATCTTATTCCTCTCAATTATCTTCAATTTAAAGAAAAGCAAATTAAGCACCTTAGATTATATTATACTAATATCCTTATGTGAGTGGGTTTTCTTTTTCTTATAATAATGGTGAGTGGAATTTCACCTCCTTAGGATATGCTCGTGCCTTTGCAAGGCTTAAGCTCGTCCACACATATATGAATCCAACCAAATTAATTTTTGTTGAAGTCCCCTTCAATTATTTTATTTATTTTTGCATTAAATTGAATTAGGGTTCCAATTAGGCTTAAATCTTGATTATTTTAATATCAAGATTCTCTCTCCTCCAACTTAATTCAAATGAGGCTCCCTCCTCATTTTATTTGCTCTAAATGATATCAAGAAACATTAGGGACCTTATTGAAGTGGTAATTTGCATATTGAACCTAGGTTTTGGGTAAATTGCACATTACACCAAAACTAGGTTTTAATGCACAAGGATTGCTTTACAAGCTTAATCTTGGTGCCCAAGCTTATTGAAACCATACCACTAATCATATTCATTCTTACGATGCCTCAACATCAGAGTAACATATTATCATGCAACATTTGCAATTTAACCCCTCAACTTGGGTAATTTGCACTTTAGTCCAAAATAAGCAAACATTGCTTCAACATTGTTCAAACAGGACCAAAATTGAAACATAAGTTTCTCATGAGCCCTAATTACTTTTCCCAAGATAAGATTAAGCATCTACTCAACCTTATTAGGCAAAACATCTAGGGTTAGAATATAACCCAGGTCAGGGATGTTACAAATGATGGCACCAGAATCACACTGTGCTTGTGGAAAATGTTGACCGCCTATAGAGCATGGAAGGTAGAAGCCTCCTGGGTCATTCCTCTTCTGTGGTAAACTCCCATGGATAATTGAGCTCACTACCTCATTCACCCGAAAAACATCTGTGTCTTTGATCCGCCTCTTCTTGGTGATGATGTCCTTGATAAACCTCTTGTATGACGGAATCCACTCTATCATCTCCACTAAAAAAATGTTAATATGGAGTTTCCTAAACATCTCCAAGAATTTCTTGTAATGTCTATGTTCTTTCTTTAGCCTCAAACTATCTGGAACAGACACAACCACCTCGTTTAGATGCTTGTGAGGTGGCACATATGGGCTTTTTGGGGTATCCTCCCCTAAGCTTGCTTCAATGTCACCCTCATTCGTAGCCATTAGCACATCATTTACCATTGGTGTAGCTTGTGGCTACTCATCCTCCTCAGTAGTTTTAGCTTCATCATGAAGTATGACCTTCACCTGCTCTTCTTTCCTAGGTACGGGCGCGATGTGCTCTTGATGGGTTTTTCTGAATGGACAATATCCACCTGGTATTCCATAATGACTGCGAGGATACAGTATTTTGGGTGTAGCCTACGTATCAAAAATCATCTTACTTTTATCCTAGACCTCTACCACTGGAGAATCTGGCTCTTTAATCATAGATATGTACTTTACTTGATTATGTACTTGACCAACATCTGCATTCCCATCCTACCTTTGTTGGTTGGCATGCTTCAGGGTTGCCACTTCATTGGAAATAGGGGTCACTGTCATCTCTAGTGCCCTCATCTGTGTTCCATGGCTTTGCAATATTTGCCCAAATTTAGTCAAGATCTCTCCCTGAGACTACAACTGCTTACTAAACATGCTCATCATCTCCTGATTTTGCTGCACCACTTGACTAAGCAACGCGGTGCTTTTATCTTCTGTCGTCGACTGTGGCTTTGCATCTGGATCTTGTAAGAAGTTGTTTGGATCTTTCCATGAGAATTTTCTATCCTTCCTCCAAGCATAATCATTATTTCTATAGCCCTGTTGTTGCATAAATTTGACCTGGGCTTCCTCCTCGGATTCTATATCCTCTTTGGCAAGCAATTTCTTGGCTAGTAGGTATAATTTATCATTCAGTTCCTTAGTGGCCTTGGACTCACCTGTGACTTTCACTTGTTCTGGTGCATCCCTATCGCCCCAAGATTGCTTCTTTGCTATATTTTTCAAAATCTCCCAACACCTATTGCCAGTGTTGTTTAAGAAGAACCCAGATCCTACAGAATCCAGATTACTTCTATCATGCTCATAAAGAGCAAAATAGAAAATCTTCACTTGTTTTTCCTTATCCAAACCATGGTGTGGGCACCTTCTCAGCATTATTTGGAATCATTCCCATGTCTCAGAGTAGGTTTCACCTGCCTTCTGACTGAAAATGTGAATTTTTCTGATCAGATCATTTGTCTTCTCGGGCGGGAAGAATCTTTCAAAGAACACTTCAACCATGTGGTTCCATGATTCCACATACTCATCGTCAAGATTGTGCAACCATTCTCGGGCATTTCCTGCCAAAGAACTAGGAAACAGCTTCAGGTATAGTGTCTCCTGTGGAAACCTATCTATTTTCATCATGTCGCAGTTCTCCACGAACTGGCTAATATGAGTCATCGGGTCTTCGTTCTTTAGTCCATGGAATGCATTTGACTTGACCAAGTTGATCAATGCAGGATCAATCTTATAAGTCGGAATGTTGATCGCCTGCTTCTTGATTGGCCCCTTTGAAGCAGATGAGGAAGACGCTTTGATCTTCTCCCATATCACCTGCTCTTCGGCCATGGCTTCTTGTTCTAAGTCGGAATCTATATCTTCCAGTTGGTCTTGATTGTAATCCTCCTCGTCGTTAGATCCCGGCAGTGGAACCTCTGGTGCCTATTGCATGTAGTCAGTACTACGCGTCTGCACCATGCACAGTCCCTGCAAAATGATAATTTCAATTTAGTATCATGCTAGATGATTACTATATTTGAAAGATAGACTATAAATTTTAGAAATGATTTCAAAATAATAAAAATCAAAGGTGGCCTGGAATGGCTGCTTGCAGCACTCGTAGTGCCGACAATTGTCGTCTCCCCGGCAACGGTGCCAAAACCTTGACACGAATTTTCTGTGCGTAGAACGCAAGTGTACACGTCAATGTAATATAGGCCTTTGTGAGGCCCGAGTCGAACTCAGGGACACTGAATTATCGGAGACTACTACTAACTACTCGCAATCATCTAGACCGGTCAAAAAGTTGGAAGTTGTTGTAAAATTAAAAGAAAATGAAATAAAACAAAACAAAACAATCGATTAATGGTTTAGTTTAATCAATTCAAGTGGAGATCTTTAGGATTGCAGTTTCACCGCGGGTTATCATTGTATGAATTTCTATATAGCAACTCAGATTTATCTCTCTTTCCGGGTAGTGGCTTGTAGTCAGAATTGCCCACTGTTGTGGTACAATTCACTACCTATGTCTAGGTCAGTTCCACCGTCCTAGTAACCTATACCCTAAACTAGGTGCATTAGAATCGACCTCTGGGTATCCACCATTAACCTTACACCACCTTGCTCAAGGGATTTGTTAATTAATGTGAATTTCATCTCTTTTCAACTGTTAATTCTTCTTTCAAAGCAATTAAGGGCATTAGATTATTATTATGGTGATCAAGCATAACAATATAATTGAGAAAATGAATTCATACCACGGATTTAAGAGATAAATGATGAATTACTATGGTAAAAACATCATACAATGCTTCCCCGGGCTACTCCCGGTCCTAAAGATAAAGGGGATTAGCCCCGCATGTTCATCTCAGAGCAAAATATGGTAGAGACAAGGGGAAACATGGAGAAAAATGTGAATAAGTAAAGAAACCCCTGAACGGAGAAGATCCAAGCGTTCATTGGCGTAGAATGCGTGATCTCCGGCCTTTCGACAGTGGAAAATGTCTTCTTCGGCGTTCGGAACGGCTGGGGCGTGCTTCTGTGCTCCGTTCTTCTCTCCACACCTTTTCGGGACGTGCGCAGTGGCTAATGACGTGATAGATTGCTCTTGGCCACCGTCATTAGGTATAATCCCCGAGTTAGGTCGTAAAAATACCACAGCCGTCAGATTTAGATCAATCTGAAACAAACTTGTATCTGACAATTTCGATACCATCGACGCGGGTCGATGGTATCGACCTTGCTCGATATCGGCTGGTCTTCTTTTCTTTCTTTGCTGCGCCTGATGCTGACTCGATACCATCGACTCGCGTTGATGGTATCGACATTCTTAGGCATCGATTTTATCCCTTTACCATCGTTGTAGCTCCACTTGTCGATAGTATCGACTGTTGTGTCGATAGTATCGACTATCTTCTCGCCAGCAACCTGATGGTATCTCGATACCATCGACTCTTCTATCGATAGTATCGACTCTGTGTTTCTCCTTGCGGCTGGCTGCCTGTGGTTGTGTCGATGGTATCGACCACTGTCGATGGTATCGACGGCAGTAGATATGTGTTTTTCCTGAAATTGCAACACAAAACCACATAATCCGAGATAAAACATATTATTATAATCATTTATGCTCAAAATACTAAAATCAGGGAGATTTGCCACTGAGAAGGATCATAGACCAAAGTAAATGAATTATGGAATATTAACCACCAAAATGACCAATAAATGCATAAAACACAAGTAAAACAAGTCTATAAATGTGACTCAAAATCATCGCATCATTAGCATAGTGTATTGAGTCATTGCTTCTATAAGCATCAAAGGTTAACCCCTCTAAGGGTAGCGATCATATAAGTACATTAGGGATTCAACCATTGTACTTAACTTTGATAATCATCATTTTCAATAATGGTATCAATTGATCTTTTATAACCTTGAGTCTCCAAACGGTTTTGGACACCTTGAACCTCCAAACGGTTTTGCCCCTTTTTAACCTTCAAATAGTTTTGAAACCGTTTGCCCTCCAAACAGTTTTGAAACTGTTTTCCCATCCTAGGTCTGAGACTATTTAGTCTTAATCAGTTTTGAAACCATTTGGGCATCTAGCCCTTGAAACTGTTTGAGCAATTATACATTGAAACTGTTTGAACAATTTCCCTTGAAACCGATTGGATGAATTGATCTTGAAACTGAAAGGACCTCTAACCATCCACCTCAAATCAACCATTGACTTCCAAACGGTCTTGAGACCATTTAATCTCAAATAGTCTTGAGACCGTTTGACCTCCAAACGGTCTTGAGACTGTTTGGGTCAAACCACTATAAAATTAACTCAATTAATTAGGGTTTCAACCCATTCAACCGATTAGGGTTTGCAATTGGTGGATCACCTAAACTTGGAATCATTATCGTCAATTTAATTGAAGTCAATGGATCAACGTTCAACAACATCAGCACTTGACCTCCAAACGGTCTGAGACCGTTTGATCCCAAATGGTCTTGAGACCGTTTGGTTTCAAACGATCTTGAGACCGTTTGGTCTCAAGTCATTGAAACTATTTGCACTAGATCTTTGTTAAGGTGTATTCTTAGGATGATGTCATCATCATCACTCTACGTTTCTTCAAAACTTGCTATGATTTTCATGATGATTTTATCAATCAACCAAATTGATTTTCGAGAATAAAGAAAGAATCAACAATTGATAAAGATATGAAATCAATAACAACATTCAAGGGTTCAAGTTATATAACCCGCATTCAAAGAAGCTTCAAAGCTCCAAACTCCACGTCTCTAATGGTGGGAGAATCTTTCTCAACTATCCCAAGCTCATTCTCAACTCTTTGAGTGAAAAAGATTGGTTAGGATTGAAGATTGATTGGAGAAAAGAAGAAATCAAGCATTGATTTGTGATTTCCAACATGAATTCATGGTTGAATATGATCAAGCAGCTTACCTACAGGTTGGAGTTCGTTCCCCTGCTGCTTCTAAGTTCCCTTGTGCTCGTCCAAAGCAAGGAAGAAAGAAAATCCAAAAAAGAGTCTTTGGTTGAATGGGAAATGAAGTGTTTATAATGGAATTTCAAGGAGAGAGAAAGTTGAAAGCAATCCTTCAAATCCCCAAATTGGTGCCAATTAACCCCCTCTACTCCTTGCATATGAAGGCATCATCCTTTGCCTTTAATTCTTCTTCATTACCCACAATTTAAAGGAAAAGCAATTAAGCACCTTAATTCATATAATAATAATATCCATATTTGAGTGGATATTACTTTTAATTAACTAATGTGAGTGGGCTCTCCACTCACTTAGATATTTTCATGGCCTTTTCAAGGCATAAGGACGTCTACACTTATGCAATTTCAACCATCTCAATTTTGGTTGAAGGGCACTTCAATTAAAATATTTATTTTTGCATTAATTTGAAGTAAAGTTCCATTTATGCTTAAATCTTGATTATTTTAATATCAAGATTCTCTCTCTTCCCAAATGATTCAAATGAGGCGCCTGACCGGCCTAAATCGCGCGTCCTAAAATTGGAGGTGGATTTGAGGTACTCGAGCTTTTACATTTATAAACCTGAATCCTTCTAGGCCCCCGCAACTTTGTTTACGGGGTCGAAGTAGATATACGGGGTCGAACACAAGGACAAGGGGGGTAGTGTTGAGAACATGGAATCGACATGCTACACTCTGGCAGGTATAAAGAGAGATAAATTCCCAAAAAGGGAAGCAGTAAGATGTCACAAATGAAACAAAGAAATCTATCTCCAAGTGGAGCTACAAGAGCGATATAAGATTTTAGTCATTTAGCAGTTTTTAGGGGTTTTAATGCAATAGTAACAGAAAGATATTGCTCGAGCTAAAGCGAGGTACGAAGGATAAAACTATGGTAAGACAAGTGGCGGTAGAACCAGTCTTGTACCCCTCCTCTCGAAGCGGGTACCTCTAACAAGGCATCAGCGCCCCTCTCGAGGTCACTGGACTAAAATTAGAGTGGAAAGGTCACTAAAGCAACTCTGTTCCAGGCACTCTCGTACTCTAGAATCGGACCAAACACTAGAGCCACAACACAACTCTCGAAGTTGTTGCGATGGGAAAACACGATTCGTTAGCTAAGCGAAACGCGATCCAAACATGCAAGCTAGAGCTTGGATATCAAACATAGCAGTCATCCAACAGAGTGTACCAAGCACAGAGCAGCAAGTAAATAAGCATCTTCTATTTCCATAGACAAATAAAGGGTCTTAATTACAATGCATAAGTAAGGAAATAAATGATAGAAAGTAAAGATAGGTGTCGCCTCCTTGATGTAGAAGGACGACAGGGTGCTGTAGCTCTCCTGCCCGATATCGGTAAGAGGCCTAGCTCGATACAGAGGTGTCGGGTGGCACGCATCGACTGTCGACTGTATCACTCAAGGACTCTGGCCGATATGCTCATGTCGGGCGGCACACCCTCTCGGCTGGCGCGCTCGACAAGTGAAGCGTATCGGTTCGATATCATGTCGGGCTATAAGCTACGCATTGTTGTTGTCGGGCACTTGTGTCGCTCATCTACGTCGGCCGATATCGGCCCCCAGTGTCACGCGGGACGGTCCTAAGTGAATTGTCCCCTCCCTCTCCGGATGAGGAGAAGCTCACCTAGTGTCACCCGAGACAAGCACTGGGGCATGACATGTATGCTCTCGCAGTCTCCTTGGAAGATAGCTCAACTCCCAACTGTCCGAATTGTAACCCCCGAACTCCGAACTGTCTTTTTGGCTCCCTGTAGCTGGTATTTATAGTCAGCTAGTTGGGGAGAAGACATGGTGCTCGAAGCGCCACGTGGCCCCCTTATGCGCCAGTCATTGGATGGGCCGATACAAAGGTGTCGCTCGACGTAGATGGTGTCGGCTATCGGTCGTGACAGGCGGCGCGCCTGCCGGTGGGTGGCTGTGTCGCCCGACAAGCTAGGTTGTCGGGGCGAGTCGGGCTCCCTGTCGGGTAGAAGGCGTGTCGTCCGTCAGCTTCTTCTCGCGCGGCGCCTCTTTGTCGAGTGTCTTTGTGTCACCCAACCCCTATTGGGCAGGGGTTGTATCGGGTGTCAGGGAGGCCGAGACAGGCTTGGGCTTATTCATGGGCCGGAGCGACCTTATTACCCAAAAATGAGGAAAAACCCTGCAAAAGATAGGAAAATTGGATTAAGAGCATTGCTTGGCCAATTATTGCGAAAGTGCATTCAAAAGAGAGGAAAATAGCTAAAAATGGAAGTTTTGATAACAGAAAAACAGTCTAAAATATCACAAACTTTGGTGTTATCAACTTCCCCAAACTTAGCATTTTGATTGTCCTCAATCAATATTTAAACTATATTTTGTGATGCTTCTTTTGCTTGGTATAACTTCTTGTTCAAAAAGTGAAACATAGATCGTAATGCCTTAAAGATAATGTTGTCTCAATACGAACAAAAGACTTAGTTTTCCCTGCCTTATTGTGTAAGTAAGATTTTTCTCTACAGCTTCGGTGAGATTTAGTTGTATGATTCTGAAGTTAGCTTACACACCAAACAGCTTTATTTTTGGGGCAGAAAGTTGTGTATAGGGTAGGCTAAGGCTTTTTGGGTTTTTCATTCTTGTCTCCCATCAGTCCATCCAGGTAAGGGTCTGTTAGCGGGCAAGAGGTCCCTACAGTCCAAGCCAGTTGGCTTTAGAGCAATGATTTCACATCCTACGTACCACTGCCCCAGATCTACCATGCCTAAAGATGGGTAATTTTGGAAGACAAGTGTATATATATATATATATATTCTCTTTTTCTTTTATTGGGCACAACTCTCATGCTTTTATTCACACTCATAAGGCTTTTCTCTCTTTTTGGGATTTTTGTTGGGTAAGGGGGAACAAAGAGATTCCTACTGTTTGGGTAGCTTTTTCCTTCTCCATACTCGTCTCTTAGTTGTTTGCGAGATTATAATATTTTTGAAAATTTTTGACATGGCAAAACATATTCTTTTGTTCGTTTGAAGTAGCATTATCAAAAAGATATAACAGGTCTTACGTCACATTCAGCACAAAGAAAATAAACTTGGCAAACATTTGCATCAGGTTTTTACTAATATAGCAACTTTGTACATATGCATGGGAACAAAATAAGCAAAATTTTCAAAAACTTTGGTATGAACATATATATGTACACATGATATAGGAAAGAACAGAAGGATAAAGAACAAAAGGATAAGGATTTTAAGTCAGAGAGATCAGAAGATGTTTGTACCTCCCTCACTGGTACATGGTACCCCCCCCCTTAAACGTACTCCACACTTTGTCCCCGGAGTTGTGAAGTAAATAAGGTGAGGTAAAGTTTAATCCAGTGAGGTTGTGCCTGTATTAGATAGGAGTTCCCACACGTATTCTCCTCGTTTGCTGTGATATCATGTGTGGTGGAGCTGTTCAGGCGTTGCTTCACTTGCCATCCATTCCAGGACGAAGATGCCGCAGTCGTTGGATAAAGGAATTTGCTGCGGACTGCGGTGGCAGAACTGGAATTCGTGCCATTTGCCTCCTTGTATGTCCAGGAACGGTTCAATCATCTTTGACACTTCGTCGTAATATTTTCGAACTAAGCGTTAAACGGGTGTCAAAGGTTCCGATGTACACGACACGGGATGGTTCTTGTTGCTGTCCGAGCTGTTGTAGAAAATGCCTGCTTGTTGCCAAGTATACATCGCTAAGAGCATCCAATGATTGTAATACACAATAGGCAGGAAGATAGTGTCTGCGACGCCATCCTTCAATTCTTGTAGGAACATCTTCTTCGCTCCTGTTTCGTCAGAGAGGCAGATATCGTTGAAAAGCAAAGGATGGGCTATAAATGCATGTTCCAGCTTTGGCTGTATATATTGGATGTAAGCGGCTGCAACTGTTATGGTCAAGCACCCTCCTTCCTTCACCATGTCCCTTAGCTCATCTTCCAGGACTATGACATCTCCTGTCTGAAAAGCAACATCTGATGGGGTTGAGTCAGCAAGCTTCTTCTGGATGATGTTGACCTGCTCCCATGTGAGAGTCGAACACGAAAAGCGGTCGAAATTTTTGATCTGCCCTTCATAAGCTTCGGGCAAAGCAGTGTCTTCCTCCCCATGCACTTTCTTCAGAATTGCTAGCTGCTTGCCCACCCCATGAATTTCGGTTTATATCTCTTCTTCTTTTTCTTCTGGGCTGCTGGATCGAGAAGAATCTTCCTCTACATCACTGTCCAGCAGCTGCTCTGGCACACCTGCGTCCCGGAAATAGCACTTGTCCTTGATTAGGAGCATGGCGTAGATTCCCCTGCGCTGATAAAAGGACATGCCTCTGAGGAATCCTAAGTTTCCGATTGAGTTGAGAGCTTCAATGGCACCCAAGACGGCGATAGCGCTGTTTCCGCTCCCCTCTTCTGCCTATTCGGGGAGGTCTCTGATAGCGAAGTAGTTCCAAGGTCCTTGAAGACGTTGGATTCCTTGCTTTAAAGCTCGTATCAGGCGTATTGGCAGGTGTTTCAACTATCCGTCCTCTGGGCGGCAGAAAATACCCCCGGAGCGTGGTACTTCATCATTGCTGCAACACAGTAGCTGGACGTCGCAGTTTCTGATGTCCGCCATATAGAGAAACCACATGTTGCGATGCTTGTACGGGGCCAACACCAAATTTGGTCTATGCTCTTCAATGTGTTGCAGCATGTCGACCACCGCACATGAGTCTTGCTCTCCCTTCATCAGCCTTCTTTCCAAGGTCGGGGTGGCTGTGTATATTTGTCTCCGACCTGTCCGGCTGTCGATCTTCTCTATTATCACGTTCTCCGGGACCCTGAAAAATCGCTTCCCGACGACAGCCGGTGTGCGGAACATCTTCCGAAGATCTCTCCATCATAGGAAGATGTAGCAGTCGCACCAGACGACGTCTTCTTCATTGGCCTGCGACCTCAAGACCTTATTCAGCAGCTTCTGGTCTCTGATCGTCAGGTTCCCGATGGCTCTTCTATCAAAGTCGGCCATCTCGAAGGAGGGTATCTCGGACGGCTCACGGAATTTGTCCACAAACGAGCGCTTTCCTCGGGGTGGATGTTTGTTATTCACTGTGTAGACATCCCCCACCTCTCCCTCGGACTCATCAGATGAGTCTTCCCCGATGTTGATGTCTGCGCCATCATCTTCAACTTCATTCAGGGGGATGGAGACGTTAGCATCTCTCAAACCCAAAGAGCTCTCCTGTCTGCTGGGAGACCCTTAGGAAGGTCCTCGTTGTGTCCCATCCTCGGGCGTTGATGATCGCCCGCTAGAGGAGGAGGATGGGGATGTCGTTCCCGAAGGGGAACCTGAAGAAGAGGGACTAGGGCTCTAGCTGGGAGGTGACGGCGACCGTCTCGGCTGCCTTCGGCGCGGATGGTCGTCACTTCTGTCCATCCTCTCATCGAGCCTGTCAAGCCATTGGAGCACTTGCTGCATTGTTGCATTTAAGGCCTCTAGTCCGCCGGGTATGCTCGCTAGAGCCAGCAGCTCACTCTCTTGGTTGTTCAGCCTAATCTCGTGGGTGTCCTGCTTTTCTTGAAAAGATGCAAGCTTGCGGGTCAGGGAAGTACAAGTAGCAGAGTTGATGGTTGTTACCTCTCGCAGATCGTCAAGTTCGTTTCCGAGCATCTTTCCGAGTGATGGAGGGGGTCCGGTGGATCTCCCTTCCATCCTCGCGACATCTAGCCCACGTGAAGGTCCACCCGAAGAGGTAGAATCTATAAAAATTGTTTGCGAACCAGATGCCGCCAGGCAGGGAGTCGGCACTTTTTTAGGTGTTGCCGCCTTGCCTTCTCTTCTGATTGGGGATGGCCGTGGTGAGGGTGGACTTTGCTCCACCTCTGCACTATCGGCGATCTCCTCGATTGCTGCAGGTGGGGACTTCGGCGGCAGGGATGGTGTTCTTTCGAGTTCCCTCATGATCTCGTCGAACATCACGTTGTTGTTGCCCCGCTGAAGCTCCTCTCCCGCCTCTGCAGTTTTAGAAACACGGATGGGAACTGTGGCCGTCTCTTCCACGGTAGATCCCGAAGTTTCCATCCTGGTGACCTCAACAATCGCCGGCTCTTTCTCAGCCACCACTGTCGTTGTTGGTGCGGTGGCTGGTATGGTTGAAGCGACGACGGCTTGATCAGCAGTTTTCGCCGGCAGTTCTGGGGCTGGCCTCTCTGTGGCCCTGATCGTGGTGGCGACAGTCGTGTTATTAGCTATAGCTTCGATCTCGGCGGTGGTGAAGACCAACTTCTCCTTGTCGTAGTTGGCGCAGCGAGGAAGGGGAAGGAGTATGTCCGTCCTTGAAAATTTGTAGAAGAAACTTCCCCTCTCCTTCCTGATGATGTTGGTCCTCATCAGATACTTGGTGTCAAACACCTCATCGCCTTGCATTATAGTATGGTTGCACGGCTCGAACGGGTACCTGAGTCCTGCTGCGATGAGGTTGATAATGTCGCCCATGTAGTACTCCTTAGTGGCCTCCTTCATTGGATGCAACCTATTCAGCAAGAACCGACCGAGGTTGATCACTCGGCCTTCCATAATATGCCACATGACATGGAGCTCTTCTGTGTAGATGCTGCTGGATTCGTTCTTACTGAACAGCAAGCATGCCACTAGCTTGTGCACGATCCTCCAGAAGTAGGAGTGCACTGCCACGACCTTTGCTCCCAGCTTAAATGAAGATTCACCGGTAAGCCTGCCCAAAACTCCACGGGATTAAACCCTTCTTCCTCGGTGATCCTCTCACCGTTGTCCATCCGATTCTTTTCTTCCTTGCTAGAAGAGAAGATCTCATTTAAGAGCTTCTCAGAGATGGCGTGCTCCGAATTGTACATCTGGGCCTGTAGTCTGTCTGGCCCGCCGAATTTTTCTTTCTCAGCTGCTGAATTCCTAACCCAGCGGAGAGAGGACATGAATTCCATGGTCAGCTTGGTGTATGAAGAAGTCTGACTGAAGCAGATCTTCTTTAGTCCTGCTACCGCAAGGACGCTCTTCAGCCTCTTCACGATCCCAAGCTCATCAAACGAGGCTCTATGGCAGAACCTGCTTGGCTTGTACATCTTGGGTACCATCTCAGCATAGCGGCGAGCATACTCGTCGTCTCTTGGCTTGAAACTCCCCAAAAAGGATTCCGGGAGTTCTGCTGTTGGTGTTGGCGTTGCTGCAAGTGGTGTTGGTGCTAGTACTGGAGTCGCAGCTTCTCCAACCCTTGCCTTCTTCTTTGTCCCTGATGTCCCAGCCTGTCTTGGGTTTGGGCGCTTGGGTCTGGCAGCCTGCCCTTCAGCAACAGTCTCAGGGTAGACCCTCCTACCTTGCTCGTCGACTGGGACAGCGGTCATCTTAATGCGGGCCATCTCTGTAAGTCAACAAAAGAAATAGCTTGATTAAATATGTTGGCCTTTGGAAGAAATATAATAAAGAATAGATGTGTGACCCTGTATTATCTTGTGCCAAAAATTGCCTGACACTCTTGTATCGGGCGACACACTGGTTTCAGCAGTGAAGCCCTGTGACCGATACAAGAGATTGGTATCGCCCGATAGGTCGAAAGATTCAATCGTGCGTGAAAGATAAGAGTGACGGGCGATACGAGGGCGATAAGACGAGGTGCCCGATATGTTATTTTTAAAGAAAAGTGGCGTGTCGCCCGATAACAAAAAGAGGCGATGCGATGCAACATCGGGCGACATGGATCAAAGATACCCCGCACGACTGCTCAGCGAAGGAAACCTTGAGACCGACAAACTACTTGTAACAAGAGAAGAAGCGTGTCGGCCGACACGATCTGTCGGGCTATACCTCGCTTTGATCTGGGCTATCGGGAAACACAAGAGAATTGGAGTCTCGCGCGATACGGGAGAAGAATCACAAGTTCTCTCGCTCGACACGGGAGTGTAAAAAAAGCAAGGTAAGGAACCCGACACGGTAAAACTCGCTTTCCTTTTATAGCGACTAAACAGTAAAACCCAGATGCGCGTCGACCATCAACTTCAACACTTAAGCCGGCAAGCCCAACTGTCGGCATGACTGTTGCGCTCCACGAAGTCCCACCGCCTGATAAGGGGGCACTCAAAACGCTGGTTGGGTTGCCTCCCCTGAATCGTGAAAAACAAAACGGGTTAAGCTGCGGCCGATGAGTAAAGCATCATTGGCCGAGGACTAAGCTCCCGACCTCAGATGGTATTACCCATCCCAGTTAATAAAACTAAGGCGGTGGCCCACAAAACATAAGAGTCAGTGCATGTGGCACATGCACCGCCTCGGGCCTTATTACATACCAAATGTTCGTAATGTTTGTTCTGCAGGAAAGTAAATTGCAATCCTATTCTAAGAAATAAAATAAAGTAAAGCTCAGGTTGCCTCCCGAGAAGTGCTGCAGTTATCGTCTCCAGCTTGACGGCTCCGGTTTACTCCTTATCTACCAACATCATACCTTTTCCGCAACTTGATCTCGGCCTTCCATCTGTCACATCCTTGGCCTCTTCGCAGGTTCGGTGTTTGACGGTATCTTTCCTGAGGGGTTCTTCATCAGTTCAGCCATTTGAGCTAATTGTTGGTCAATCTGGCGTTGATGCGTCTGCATATCCTCCAGCTAGACCTGCAATGAGTTCAACACACCCAAATTTGATAGCGCACTCTGCTCCAATTGGTTGTTGATAATGTCCTGCTTTTTCGCAAAATCAAACAACTGTCCCACCACATCTGCTTGGTTCGAAGCCTGGTTCTGTCCTTGTTCTTTAGTTGATCCCTGGTACTTGCCTTGACTTTGGAAATTACCTTTGTTCTGCTGGAAGGGGGCATTTCTAGCATATTGATCGGTTCCTCCCCTCTTTTCGAAAGCTTGGGGTGGCTTAGTGGAGTTATACAGCTGATGAGAATTCTCAGCTGCATCCTTGTTCCCATAGCTGAAACCAGGGTGGTCCAGTCTTCTGAAGTTTACAAAAGAGACATTTTCAGTCTCTTCTGCCTCGGACTCAGTATCGCTTGATGCTTCTGGCCGGGTGTAGATGCAGTTATCTACCCCATGGCCGCCTTCTCCGCATGTTACACATTTCATTACTTTTTCTACCTGCTTCTTCCCCTTACCACCAGCTTCTCGCAACTATTTTACATCCGTAGCAATCCTCTGGATCTGCGAGGTGATTGCCTCCAGTGCCTTAGACTCAAGGGTGGACCCTTCACCTACCTTCTTTATTTGTCCTCTATCGGACCGGTCAAACTCAGCACCTGCCATCAACTCGGTCATATTCTTGATAATCATTTTGGACTTCTTCGCCTTCTTCCCCAGGAAATCACTGCCTGCGGCCGCGTTCAGCGACACCCTGTCTTCGGGAGTCAAGCCGTTGTAGAAGGTGGTGATGAGAAAACCCTTCTTGTAGTTGTGATGGGGGCAATCTCTCAGGTACTCTTGGAATCACTCCCAGGCGTCATGGAGGCTTTCATTCGACTTTTGCATGAAGGATGTTATCTTCTACCGATTTCTGACTGTCCTTTCAGTGGGGTAGAATTTATTCACAAATGCGTCAGCTAATGCTCCGCACCCGTTCAGAGACTGGTGGGGTACCCCGAGGTACCAAGATAGTGCCTTGTCTTCCAGTGAAAAGATGAAGCCCTTGCAATATATCACCTCCTGGGGAACACCTCTCATCTTAATCGTGTCACCGATATTCTTAAAAGCATCCAGCTGATGATAGGGATTGTCATTCTTGGAGCTCCCTCTAAAACTCTTATTTTGGATCATAGAAATGACAGAAGGCTTAAGCTCGAAGTTGGCCGCATTGAACCGCGGAGTGACGACAGGACACCTGGAGTTGTTGGCTTTTGAGGATGCCAACTCCCTAAGCGTCTTTTCCTCCTCTTCTGAGTTGTCACTGTCACTCTCTCCCCGACGTTGTTCCTGATCGTTCCGATTTCTTCTTTGCCTCTGACAGTGACGGCGTCTGTGTCGGTGATGGCCCTCTCCGTACTCCCCTGAGTCTGGATCTTCTTGTTGATGGTCACCGTCGTACCTGTCATTTTCTTCAGGCGGGGGTGAATCAGGCCTCCTCCCTGGGCATTCGCCTTCAGAATGGGGTGGTTCAATGTGAGGTGGCATGTTGGTTGGAGTTGGTGCTCAGTGGAACAGATCACCGTCCTTCTGAGTACCTATTATTGGCACGAGGAATCAAGTTTAGAAGATAAATCTATTAAATTCGAGCAAAGAATAATAGTAAAGAAGGAAAAGAGTGATGTCAAGCTCATTGCTAAGCTTGAGGCATAGGAGTGTAGTTAGTGGATTCGGGTTCGTCTACAGTACCATTTTTTCCTTGTCCCCGGCAACGACGCCAAAAAGTTGACCGGCCTAAATCGCGTGTCCTAAAATTGGAGGCGGATTTGAGGTAGTCGAGCTTTTACATTTATAAACCTGAATCCTTCTAGGCCCCCACAACTTTGTTTACGGGGTCGAAGTAGATATACGGGGTCGAACACAGGGACAAGGGGGGGTAGTGTTGAGAACACGGAATCGACACGCTACACTCCGACAGGTATAAAGAGAGATAAATTCCCAAAAAGGGAAGCAGTAAGATGTCACAAATGAAACAAAGAAATCTATCTCCAAGTGGAGCTATAAGAGAGATATAAGATTTTAGTCATTTAGAAGTTTTTAGGGGTTTTAATGCAACATAAACATAAAGATATTACTCGAGCTAAAGCGAGGTACGAAGGATAAAACTCTGGTAAGACAAGCGGCAGTAGAACCAGTCCTGTACCCCTCCTCTCGAAGTGGGTACCTCTAATAAGGCATCAGCGCCCCTCTCGAGGTCACTGGACTAAAATTAGAGTGGAAAGGTCACTAAAGCAACTCCGTTCCAGGCACTCTCGTACTCCAGAATCGGACCAAACACTAGAGCCACAACACAACTCTCGAAGTTGTTGCGACGGGAAAACACGATTCGTTAGCTAAGCGAAACGCGATCCAAACATGCAAGCTAGAGCTCAGATATCAAACATAGCAGTCATCCAACAGAGTGTACCAAGCACAGAGTAGCAAGTAAATAAGCATCTTCTATTTCCATAGACAAATAAAGGGTCTTAATTATAATGCATAAGTAAGGAATTAAATGACAGAAAGTAAAGATAGGTGTCGCCTCCTTGATGTAGAAGGGTGTTGTAGCTCTCCTACCCGATATCGGTCAGAGGCCTAGCTCGATACAGAGGTGTCGGGTGGCACACCCTCTCGGGCGGCATGCACCGACTGTCGACCATATCGCTCAAGGACTCTGGCTGATACGCTCATGTCGGGCGGCACACCCTCTCGGGTGGCACGCTCGACAAGCTAAGCGTATCAGTTTGATATTGTGTCGGGCTAAGAGCTACACATTGTTGTTTTCGGGTACTTGTGTCGCTCATCTACGTCGGTCGATATCGGCCCGCAGTGTTGCCCGGGACGGTCCTAAGTGAACTGTCCCCTCCCTCTTGGGATGAGGAGAAGCTCACCTAGTGTCGCCCGAGACAAGCACTGGGGCACGACACGTATGCTCTCACAGTCTCCTCGGAAGATAGCTCAACTCCCAACTGTCCGAATTCTAACCCCCGAACTCCGAACTGTCTTTTCGGCTCCCTGTAGCTAGTATTTATAGTCAGTTGGTTGGGGAGAAGACATGGTGCTCGAAGCGCCACGTGGCCCCCTTATGCGCCAATCGTTGGACGGGCCGATACAGAGGTGTCGCTCGACGTAGATGGTGTCGGCTATCGGTCGTGACGGGCGGCGCGCCTGCCGGTGGATGGTTGTGTCGCCCGACAAGTTGGGTTGTCGGGGTGAGCCGGGCTCCCTGTCGGGTAGAAGGTGTGTCGTCCGTCAGCTTCTTCTCGCGCGGCGCCTCTTTGTCGAGCGTCTTTGTGTCGCCCAACCCCTGTTGGGTAGGGGTTGTATCGGGCGTCAGGGAGGCCGAGACAGGCTTGGGCTTATTCATGGGCCGGAGTGACCTTATTACCCAAAAATGAGGAAAAACCCTGCAGAAGATAGGAAAATTGGATTAAGAGCATTGCTTGTCCAATTATTGCGAAAGTGCATTCAAAAGAGAGGAAAGTAGCTAAAAATGGCAGTTTTGATAACAGAAAAATAGTCTAAAATATCACAAACTTTGGTGCTATCAATGCCCCTCTCATATTCTTTTCTCTACATGATGCCAAGAATTATGAGGGACCCTCTTGAAGTGGTACTTTTCATATTGAACCCTAGGTTTTGGGTAAGTTGCACATTATACCAAAACTAAGTTTTAATGCACAAAGATTGCTCAACAAGCTCTATCTTGGTGCTCATGCTTGTGGAAGCCATACCACTATATCATACTCATTCTTATGATGCTCCAACATCTAAGGAACATTTTATCATGTACAATTTGCAAGTTAACCCCTCAACTTGGGCAATTTGCACTTTATTCCAAAACTAACAAAACATTATTTCAACATTATTCAAAAAGGACTAAAATTGAAATATATGTTCCTATTGAGCCTTAATTGCTTTTCAAAAGATAAGAGAAAGCATATAATCAACCTCATTAAGCAAAACATCTAGGGTTAACACATAACCCAGGTCAGGGATGTTACATATATCTTCATCATTGTTTGGTCAAATCTAAGGAACCAAGCATTCTTGTATGTTGATCATGGGATTAGAGTACGATTCTAGGTTGTGGTATGTTACAACACCCTATAGTGTTGCCTAAGGGATTAGAGGAGACAGATGTACTAGACTAGAGGAGGGTGGTAGAAGAGAGTAGGCACACAAAGTGAGGAGACAAGAGGTAGAGACATCACAACAGCAGCAACCCATAGTAAATGCCTACGACATTTCTACTGTACATGCATAGCTTGAGGGCATCCAAATGACAAAAAATTTCCAAGTGGTTAGATTAGCAGTATATGCATCATAAGATCAACCATATGTACCGCTTCTAGCATGCACATGTGTAGAGAAACCCCCCAGTGGGGGGGAGACTTTTTGTGTGCTCTTCTGCTCACCCAGTCGCCATTATGATTCCTAATGACGTAACTACTAGAAACGATCTTATGACTTTTAATTATTGATCCATCCAAATTGATTTTTAACCCGTGAGGCCATGGTTGTTTCCATCCTCTTGACTGGTTGATGTTTCTCTAGTGAAAATAAGCATCTGGAAGGCCTTCTCTAGCAATAGATAGGGTGATGTACGCTGCAGGCTTGTTTGATCCAGAAAATACAAAATCATCTCATGCAAATCAAATCCTTTCCATCTCCAGTGCAATCCATATTGGTTTGTTCATGAAGGATTGAGATGCCTTGAAGTTAGTCAAGAACCAGTGTGCTAAGAAGTTTCCTTCTTGCATGCTTAAGTCATGCCTTTTGAATGTGGTCCATACAGCTCAGCCTTGAGGACATTTCCATAATAGGTGGAACATGTCCACCGTTGCATTGTTACATCTTGGGCAGAGCGGTGAGCTCAAACACCTTGTCGCATGATGAATAGTGTTGGTCATATGGCCATTGTGAAGAGTTTTTCATAGAAAAATTTTGGTATGATGTGGGACATGCAACTTCCATATTTTCATCCACTTCCCTGGTGTTGAATACCTATTATCTTTGATCAGGTGCTTGTACATGATGCTTGTCGAAAAGTGTCCATAAAGAACTGATGTGAATACCCATCCATTGTCTATGGTGAATTGATGAGGTGGAGGCAGTGAAGTTATCATTCTGGTTGTGTTCTCCAGGAACCAATGGTTCAAAAACTCTGATCCCCTTCGTCACTATGTACCATTGACGCTACTGTCATATATTTAAGATCTTTTGGGATTGTTAAGTGTTCCTTGACCTGTGCTTGGGTGGCTTCCTGGACCAATTGTCACTCCAAATGTTTGTAGTCACTCCGTCCATGAGTGATCTTCCTGCTCGTAGGGCCATTTCCATAATTCTTTTCACCACAAATTTCCATAACCTAGAACATGTTGAGACTCCTTGGTTCTTCATATGGGTATATTTGGCATGCATCATGGCACGCCAGGTCACCTTCCACTGAGTGACTTAGTCCCATACTATCCTTGATAATAAAGCTTCATTTTGTGTATGGGCATGTCTAATATTTAGGCCACCCTCTTCTTTCGCAACAATTAGCTTTCTCCAAGCAATGGTGCTCATATGTGTATGTTCTCCTTTGTTGTTCCATATGAAGTTACTTATGCTTTTGCCAATCTCGTTGCATACTACAAGAGGTAAATGAGACATTTGCATTATGTATGCAGGTGCAACATTTAGGATAGACGGGGCCAAGGTGACTCTTCCGACAAAGGATAGGGTTCGGTTCGCCCAGGAGGTTATCCTATCATCAATATTTCTTCCTAATGTATTTTTACATGTAATTAAAGGAAATTTGACATCATTTTGTCCAATTGTTCCCAAGTTTGAATCTACTTGCCTAATAGTGTGTTTCAACTAAATGTCTACTTATTGTGATGTGAAGGATTAGAATTCGAATAATGTGTGTAACATCCATTAGATTCCAATTTAGAATAAATACGGCCAATAACATAGGTTAAAATATAAAGTTTTCAAGTGATGTAAGAAAACTAGAGTTTCACTTCATACTTTGGTAATGTAACTCATGGTTGATGATTATTAGTGAATGAATTGCGCTAGATGCCTAATCATGTAAATCATGTATTTTCATAACTCAAATGTAAGATTTGAGTCGATCTTTGAAATCCTTGGATTTCTTTTAGCAAACATGTCAAATTTCATTTGATTTAGGTGAGCCTAGCTAAGTCAAATGATTATAAGAAGAAAAGGATAAATGAATGGCATTGTTGACGTAGATACCCAAATATGCAGCCGATTAACATAATTTTCCCTAAGTAGCAACAAAGTCAGCGTCACGAGATAGCATATATCTCGGCTTCTCTGTGAGCGGTCCGATCAGGATCTAAAGATGGCGACTCCGTCTCCTACCTCCGCGCTTTGTGCGCGTCGAGGGACATCAGTCCGCATCAACTTCCGGCGACCCAGTCCCCTTTCTTTCCTCCGCGACTCCCAGTTTTCTCTCCACCAAAAGACTGAGGAAGCCAGTCCGAGTTGAGGGAGCCCCTACTCGAGCCCTAGATCTCCCAATATGGGAAACGCCCAAGTCGTCCGTTTTCCTTTTCGGACGATGCATCTCAAAGACACCTGCTGGTACCTTCTCCTGGGCAACCAACACCCTGAAGACCTCCACCTTGGTCGTATGTACTCCTCCTCATGCTTTAATTTTTCCCATTTAGCCCCTATCGCCTAAACTCAGTTGTCTTCCTCCTTGAGCTCGCCAAAGCTGTGCCCAGCACAGGGGGCATCTCAGACAAATTGGGTGGCCCAGGAGCATCCTCGGGGTCCTGCAAAGCGTCAAAAAGTTCCACCTAACGACACAAACTAGTGAGACCCCTCCCCGAGTTCAAGTTGCCTGGAGCTTGAAGAGTTCCATCATCGGCGAGCAACGAGCCTGCAGACATCACGGAAACGATCCAGAGAGGCTCCTAGAGTCGTCACGACTCTTAACAAATACTCAATTAGCCCAGAGGAGAGGTAATCCTACGAAACCCAATTTGATCGTCTACAGCTCTTCACGAAATTTTCCAGTTTTCAGTTGATATCGTGCTTTGAAATCCACTTGGATCTGATCTACTCGTCGCCGCGGAGACCGCATTGCCCTCGTCTTCTGTTTTTGAGCAATGCTGCTCTATTTCCAGCCACGGCGGTGGCCTGAAAGTGGAACTATAGAGCTGCTCTAGATCTGGACAACGGTTTCCCGACCTCGTTAGTGCCAAATTGGGAATCCCCCGAACACGTTGAATTCGCGAGATGTGCGACAAATCTCGAGTTCTGATCGGAGGTCTAACGAGCCAGGCTGCACTTTGACCTTAATGCCCCCAAATTGGGAATCGATCTGTCACGCCTCCATAGGTACTTCTGGGATTTTCTTCATGTTTTGATTTGGGATACAGTGGCGAGTTTTGCCAATGACCTTTTGACTAATACACCCTGTAACGCAACAAAGTTGTTTGTGACGATGTGAGGGTCAACAAGTCTTTTAAGAGGCCGAGTTACTTTGATTTCTTGATTTTCCAGAATGGCTACAAATGGCTTTATCTCGACTGTGATTGGCCATTGGCCAGAATGTGCTCAACTTTAAAAAATTCATAGTAATTTCCATAGAGCTCAGATGAGGATGACCTATACATGAAAGTTGATCATTTTTTTTTAGTTTTAGCCAATGGTCTAGATTCAGGACATGTTTTGCGTTTGGTTTTCACGAAGCATCAGACTTAATGTAATTAGGGTTTATGATCCTAACTAAGAAACATTGAATTATTGTTACATGTTGATTAAGGTTTGACATCAGGAGAACTATATGTTTTTTTTAGTGACAAAGATAAGTGGTCCATGTCCAATGAGTATTTAATATTTAATATTCTTAGCATGTTCACATGCTTGTGTTGTTAAGTGAGATATTCATGAGTTATATGTTTATGGAAAATTATGTTCATGCTAAGAAGTTATATTTTATACGTTGTTCATATTTATGATTTCAAATGAGATATTATGTATCACTGACATGCTAATGAATTAAGAGATAATGGAAATCATGTTTAAGATAAATAAATCATGTTAGGTTAATATGGTCCTCTCAATCATGTTTAAGTGAGCCTTAACCAACCTTATGAGCTCTGAGCATTATGTGAGCCTTAACCGGCTTTATGTGAGCTTTAACCGGCCTTATGAGCTCTGTGGGAGCAGTATGTGAACCTTAATCGGCCTTATGAGCTCTGTGGGAGCATTATGTGAGACTTATGAGTTAACATCAGATTATGGAGTTTGACCCAGGTCTTAGTGCATGTCAAATCAAGAGACATGACCTAGATTGTTACAACCCCAATTTTTGGGTTCCTTTGGTGAGAAATGTAATTTCTCATATTAAAGATATTGGAACAAATAATGATATAATTTGTTTTGAATAAACAGATTTCGTTTACAATAGCCTTGATGATTGTGTTGTGGGCTTTATTGGCTATTGGGCCCAATAACAAGGAAATTCAATTAATTAATGAATAATTGAGAATTTGAGAAAAGAAAGATGTAGAAACCTCTAGAAGGCAAAATAATATAATTCAAAGGTGGATTTCGTACCACATGGGTTCCTTGGGTTCCAAGGAGTCCAAAATTGCTTAGAGAATGCAATAAGAAAAGAAAATATCAATTAAATATTCATTTGTTAAGAAAGAAATTGAAAATAATGATAAAATGTGGAAAATGAATGGAAATGGGTATAATTGAGTTATCCGTGGTGGATTTTTGAATCCCAAGGATTCCTAATGATAAAAGGAGTACCAATGAGGTAAATAAAAAGAAAGATAAAGAGAAATCCTCAAAAAGAAAGAAAAAGTAAGATAATGAGAAAAAGGATGAAAGATAAGGAAAAAGGCTAAGGTATATTCCCAAGAAGGGATTTCGAGCCATTAAGGTTCTTTGAGGTTCAAGGAACTCAGAATAATTTTTTTTATTGCTGGGGGAAACCCACTCCCCTAGGCGGAGGCCCAGATAGCAGGATGGTAAACCCGGGAGACCCGTGCGCCCACACACCGGTATCTTAATAAGTCGCATCAGAGACCGGCTGGCGCTGCGGGAAATTCATTTCCGAGCAGCGCTTCCAGTGAGAAAATAAGTTAGAGATATACTTAATTGCAAAGGAACTCAGAATAATTATTTAATTGCAAAGGAAAGAGAAAATAAGTAAGAGATATACTTAATTAAGTAATATCTTGCACCTAAAGAAAAGACACGTTCCATTTTAGATAATAAGCCCAAATTTGGCAGAGAGGTAGATTAAGTCATTACTAAGTTTTCCTCAAAATTTGGGATTAATTGGACACTCAGTTTGAGAGTTATGGATTTTACAAGTTTCCCTAAAGTATTGTGATTATAGTAAATGTCACAATTTGATTAAATTTAGGAAATCAGGGACCCGGGTTCACTTATCCTTTTCGCTTGTCCTGATGGCTGTTAGATCCAAGATCTAGGGTGGTTGGATCGTCACCCACCTCAGGATCAGTTTGGGAAACAAGGTTCAACAGTCTGAACCTTTCCAGACATCTTTCTCTCTACTCCCTTGATAGTTTTCCATGAGATTAAGTGTTATGAATTCGGGAGAGAGAGGTGATTACAACAAGCCTTTATATAACAGTTATACCTCCCTGCATAGGAAGTTCCCAAATCCTGGACCGTTTTGGAAGATAGGGCAAGCTGGGACAACTCATTAGATCATTAGCTATGCCTATAAAAGGACTTATGTAGAAACCTTGTGTTGTACCCTGTGCTTTGGGGACCTCAATTTCTCGAGAACATCGTTGTATCCCCACACCCTATCTTTCCCTGTTCTGATAGGACAGACTGCTCGAGTGGTAATGCGAAGCAATTGAGATCAATTGCTTGGACCCGGAGGTTGAGGTCAGTCTGAGGGGGTGTTTCCTTTCGTTTTGAGGAGCGAAGGGGGGGGGTCTGCACAAGCTCTAACCACGTGGCTACGTGGGCCTATTCTACAGGTCGGCGTGCACTCTTGGGGCCGCCAATCCCGACCACCGCAGATGGTGGCGAGAAGATAGATGAGTCCGGGAAGAGGAGGCAGAGCTCGTGGAATCATCGCCCGCTGTTTTGGAGGACCATAGGCAAAAGTCAACTCTCTGTTTGACTGAACCATGGTGGTTGTTCGTAAGCAAAGGGAGCAGGGGGAAGAAGATGACTTCACGTGAAAAGACTCGTGTACCCCTGGGGTCACTCCTTATGGTAAGGGCTATAATAGACCTTTTGTTCGTTTGTTTAAAGCATCCGAGTTTAATTCTGACGTGGCACACCCTAATTGGCTAAGGACTGTTTAATTCTGCAAAAATCATAACTCTTGCTAGAAAACTCGGATGGGAAAAGTATATACATGAAAAGTGATCAGAAAAATACGAGGAATAAAATAAAAATGGTTTGGAGGCCTAAATCAGTATACATTTGTAAAAATGTATATTTTGATGGAAAAAGGTGTTAATTTGTGGTTAGAAACCCTAATGAATGATTAAGGGTAGTTTTGATGTATCATAAAGGTTGATTCGATCATTATTAACTTGTTTGGTGATAAAAATGAATCTTGATCTGTTTTGAAAAGGGAATTGCAAGAATTAGGATTTTCAACCTAATATTGTAAGTAATACCCTTAGAAACCCTAAGTGCGGGAAAAAGGGAAGAAAAAGATATAGTTAATCTAAAAGTTAGGGTTTTGTGGTCCAAACCTGATCTTGAGATCTTAATGGAAAATAAAATGAGATAATTAGGGTTTGATGGATATTTTGATAAAAATAAAGTAAAAGTGGTAAAAAGGAAGTGAAACCCTAATTATGGTCAAACCCTAAAAGGGCTATTAACCTTAGGGCACAATTAGGCCTATTAGACATGAATACCATGATCCATGATAGAAAAGTATTGGATGTATATTTCAGGACTGAATTGTGCTTGCTTGCTCGATTTTAGATTACTTGATTGATTGGATTAATTCTACAGTTAAGACAACTTGACAGGTATGTGGTTAATTATGATTAATCACATTAGTTTCCCGAGGGTTTTTCGAATGTTTCCTCGCATTGAATGTAACCTAAATAGTTTGGATGTTCATACTGCAATTATAAAGTCACTATGGCTATCACAATTATATATACATATGAATTCTCGCACCTACATGCCACCCTGATGGAAGATGTCATAAAGGTCAAGCCCAAGAGGGTACACCAATGGGCACCATGAGAGGTGACTCCAGACACCAAGATCTGGAATGAGAAGGTGGTCTATGATGTATGACTATGGATCACCCTGAGAGGTGACTCCCAGGCACCAAGCTCAGGATTGAGAAGGTGGCCTTAAGTCATTGGCAAAGGAAACCCTAAGGTGGGTATGCCAGGGTTAGGGAAAAAGAGGTAGAGAATGTCATACTAAAAAGTGTAAATTGGCTTGTTAATTAATTTGATTGTGATTATTAAATTGTTAGCCATATTTGCAAGATTTTGGTTGTCCCCACATACCAGTATATTTCGATATACTGACTGACATTTTGTTTGTCGGCATTTTAGGAACAACAATTGAAAGAACAAACAGTAAAGTGACACCTTGTGGAAACAAGAAATAAAGTGCAAGGAGGATTAGATAGAATAATTCAAGCTCTGGATAGATAGATTTCCAAAGTTTTCAAAGGTAAGTAAAGTTTTAATTTTATACCAAATTCTAGTTAGTTAGTAGAATTTCATAATTATTATTGATTATTTGCTGAACCTTTGATCATGTTAATTGAATAACGGCTCTGACCTTCAGGTCTCCCTTAATTGGGAGTTACCGAGAGACGGGGTCGTTACAATTGGTATCAGAGCATGGGTTCCTCATTTAATCTTTAATAATTATTAAATTTTACAAATTCCATAGAACCGAGAGAGTTATTAGATGATTGTCTAAAAGACTGAGGTGTCTAGAAAAGGATCACGTCTGGGGGCTGGCAATATTTTCCTCCACACCGCTAGTCAGAATACGAGGACTCCCAGATTGTGTGACTGCGTGGCCGATGTCTTAGGATATGACTCGAAATAAGATACCTGTAGGACTCTCTCATCTTGTTCATCCCTTCTCAACTCAAATTCTGTTAAGGACCTTAAGGATTAGGGTTTCCTCTCTTCTCCTCATCCTCTTGAGGTATGGGTAAGGTTAATAAGGTCTAAGGAATCCTCCACCAAATTAATGAAACAACATGTAAATAAGATGTCATGGACAAAAGCTTAATAGATTAAGCGCAAACTAAAGAATAGATAAATGCTTAGGTCGTATGACATGAGTTGTCATTTCCCCTCAGAAGAAGACATGAGGCTAAACCTCCTCAACAGGAGGATGAGTAGACAGAGTTAGTCTTGGAGGTAGACATCTCCATTAAAAGTAGAGACCTAGCACATCCTTCGAGGATGATGTTAACCCTAACCCTAAGTGAAGTTTAGAGAGAGAGATGACATGATGAGTTAGATGTCATGGTAGACCAGGTGTTTGGATGGACATGTCTTTGGGATGCCATATGAGCCATGAGAGGTTGGATGACCTAGCACCTTTGGCAACCCAACCTTGGGAAGGATCGTGCATGTTTGAGTGAAGGACAACTCCTTCATGGATGAGGTTAGAGAAGAACCTATAGAAACCTTATGAGCTGTTGCAAGTAGGATATAGCTTGCACCCAAAGTACATCAGTAGTACGAGCAGTAAGTCAAAACTGAGGCCAAAAGGACAAGATTGATGGCTTATGAGATAAGCATAAGGGGCTATGGATAGTCATGAGCAAACATATGTTTGAGCATAGGCTTCACCCACATAGAGGTATGCCTGTGAGCTTGATCCTTTGTGGAGGGAGGACCTCTAGTAGTAAGGTTGGATGTGGAGTTAGCTCTAGAGAGAGAAAGTAGGACCCCAACAAGAAGGTTGGATAGGGGAGAGTTGAGGATGATGCAACCTAAGTTGATGGTTGCATTTGCCTCATGCATGATCCCTGGAGGTTGATGATATCTTTGTTGCCTTTAGAGGAACCAAACCCTAGAGAGGGGATGATGCTTATGGTACCTATGTGTTTGTTGTATAGGAGTTTACCTTATGAGATAGGAAGAAGAGTTCCTTAGACCTGGAGAGGTTTGGTAGAAGGTTGTGAGGCCTTGTACCTTGTTGGTTGTCCTTGAGGAGGACTCGACCCTGATGTGTTGCTCGAGTAGAAGTACGATAGGGAGTGCATGTAATGCCTTATACATGCTTGATTCGTGGTTAAGAGATTGAGCATGCAGTTGGATACCCAAAGGTGAACCTAGGGTTCCTAGGCCTAAGGGGGGAAGCTCTGTACCCAATGCTCATGATGAGATTTGAGTCTCTATAGTTTTGAGCATGATACTCCTCGTGTGTAGAGGAATAGGAAACCCCTTAAGTTGAGGGTATGTTTGGTGAACCCCTCACAACTAAGTTGAACTAATGTTGAGGAAAGAGAACAAGTATGACCTAGCATGGTTTAAAAGGTGGTCTGCTTGTGTCTTAGTAGCTGGTGGGTTAGGCATGCTCATGTGAATGTAAACCCTAAGGATGCTTGTGACCTTTGTTATCAAGGTGTAGTTTCCTCCCATCCTGGGAGAGGGACCCTCTAGTAGGGTGTTTACCAGTTTTGTTGGTTTTGAGGTAACCTAAAGAGGTATCATAGGATCTTGAGAAGCTAAGTGAAAAGTACATGGCACAAGAATGAACCTGCAGACCCATAGATAACCATCTCTATGTGCATGTGGATGTGTTACCATGGAGGTAACCGGTATGGGGCTTGACCAAGGTAGGCAGGCCGCCATGATCCCTGAGAAAGGATGAAAGACAACCCAAGAATGCAGAGAGAGATGATGAAGGATTGGGTAAGGCTCTAAGGTAAACATGTACTATGATATAATCCTAAGTCTATCCTAGGGTCAGGTAGGGATAAGACCGATGGAAGTAGGAATTGCCTAATTTCCTAGTTGCACATGACCATAGGGTAGGGAGGTAACAACTATCATTGTTTGAGGGCCATGGGTTAGGAGATTGATCACCTTCATGAACTCATGGGACCCAAAGGGCAGATGAGTAGGGCACTCTCTGGATGCATAAGGGAAGAGGGATAACCCCAAAAGTGTCGGCACCCTATAGACCTAGAGGAGATGACCAATGATTGTGTGTAAACCCCAGTAGGCTCGAGACTAGTTCTTGTTGGGTTTTAGGGGAGACAGAGAAGGCAGCAGAAACAAAAAAATTTCTCCCCCAACCCATACAGAAAATGCGTCAACGTCTATATAATAGGAAAGGATGGTTTGTGGAATCATACCTTATCCCGAGGCTTGCTCGGCGACAATACCTCGTGCAATGCGCGGTCTTCAACTCTGGACTTCGACGGCGTCTGTGCAGCTCCTGGTCACACCGGGACTGACAACTCCTACTCGAACCGGACTGTCAGATGACAGTTGTCCTCCTAAGCGGCAGTGTCCTCCCGCCTCTGTAGTAGTCCACACGGACCACCTGGAACTCCACACTCTTTGTCCCACAAGGAAATGGAAGGAGTCACACCCTCCTGTTGACGTACTAGTCACCAACACGCTCTCCTGCCTCCTGTTGCAACTGCAGTTGTCCTTCCCTTGCTGCACCTCCCTTTTGCGGGAAGCACTTGCTCGGGCTCTCTCACGGTTACCAAAACCAGAGAGAACGACAACTTGCAGAGCAACTGGTTGCACTGAGCTGTACCGTGAGAAGCCCCCAATACCCCTATATATATAGGAGAGTCATGGGACAGGGTTCTCCATCCCGGGCAATGCAGGACTAAAGAAGGAGTAGAAGGGTTCAGGATTTTCCACCAAAAGCAACCATCTCGCAACCTGAACCGATCGGTTCACAAGTGAACCGGTCGGTTGGGGACCTGAACCGATCGGTTCACCACTGAACCGATCGTTTGGGACCCTTGAACCGATCGATTCACTCATGAACCGGTCGGTTGGGGTTCCAGGTTAGTTCCCGATTGACTTTCCTTGTTTCTTTCCCAATTGGTATCGAATACCAATATTATTCCCAATCGAATTGGGCAATTTGAAACGAAAGGAAAATTCTCACCAATCCTACTTCCCAAGTTGCTCGATTGCACCAATTGAACCGATCGGTTCAACACTTGAGCCGGTCGTTTCACTCTGTGCATGAGCCGATCGGTTCAACAATTGAACCGACCGTTTCAGAAACCTCAGCGGACCGGTTCATCACATGAACCGATCGGTTGGGAGTGCAGATTGTGCATAATCAGTCAAATGCGATTTCAATCAATCCGATACTCCAATCAATGTGTCCAACACCTTGAACCATACGATATTGAGCCATCGACTGATTGAGTGTTTAATTGAACTACTAAACTCCTTTAGTAATCAATCTAAACATTACTTGTGGACAAAACTCCTCTTCCAGGTTAAATCTTATGTGTGTGACCCTACAGGTCCATTTCACGTTGGCAGTGAAAGTTCATAACACTTATGACTTCACAAGCAAAGAGCGGTGCCTAGTCACACATCAGTGCTACCCAAGTGAAAGTAGAAAGTTGGAGAACAACTTTCATCCTACAATCCGTGAATGGTGTTACAGCGAGTGTATAATTCCTTTGTCACTGATATCCCGAATGAACTCGAGGCATGGAACAGTCATCCTGTCAACGTTCATTCACTTCCTTGATCTCAGAGTAGACTGGAAGAGATATGTATGACATCAGTATCATATACTGATTCACACATGCGTGCACGCCTTTCTCAATCTTACCCATCAAGTGGCCATGGATATCAAACTCCCTCAGGAGGGACAAATCCCATATCTATCACTCACCCCTCAAAAGCCCCATGTGTCAAAGCCACCCAATCATCACCTTTATAACAACCCATGTTTCAGGACTGCGTTTGATGATGTCAAAGTGTGCCCAACGACATGTGTTGAGTGTAGTGATTTCAGGTCTAAGAATCACACTCACCACCATCACTGTGAGTACTGACTGTGACTACCATCTCATGGTTCCATGTGCCAAACTCACGGTGGGTCTGTCCGGTACACTTGTTCTCTAACAAGTACCTATGTGTTTGGTTTGATATCTCTATATCATGACTAATGAGATTCTGTCATCAACCAACACCACAATCTAGTCTTGTGTGTCATTGCTATCTATCTACCTTCCACAATGACATCCGACTAGGGACATAACAAGAATGTACAAACTCTTAGCATCCGTATGATCTCATCGTTCAGGTCCTCAACCTGAAAGCATACGTCATTGAGTACTGTCATTCTCTAGACATTCAATCTGTTCTATCACTATCTCATATGACTGAACCAGAAAGAATTGGAAGCTCGCCTTTGATGTTTATCAAATCAATCTCAATGTATCCCACCAATCATTACATGATTGGCTCTCAGGGCATACATACCAACAGACTCCCACTTGCACTGCGAGCCAATCACCCTTGAATCATATTCATAGTGATCTTCAAACATGTCCCACATGTTACTGTGCTCTTAGTGAAAATATAGTGAGTAATGTCAACACCTTGCCAAAGTCTGTACAAATTGCATGTCTCACATCTCTTCGCTGTACGTCACACGTATGAGATGGAGTTGCCATAATATGCGATCTAGTATTCCTTTTGCTAACCTTTAGCCACATTGCATGATCATGGATTCCAGACTTGTCATCAATGAGTGGAATATAAGTTCATCTCATGAACTTTCAGATCCATATAGTATTCACTGTTGTTCACTAACACATAGATACTCGGCATTTCCCTTTTTAAATGGCTTTATTGGAACATTTCCAATTATCAACAAACATTCTCTTTTATACATCTTATGTATATTTTGCGATTAATTTTCTGTCCTTTCAGAAGTTCGCATCAATGTAACTCTTTACATCGAACTCTTCCTTATCTCCATAGAACTAGCACTTTACAAGCACTTATCATGTTCTCATGGTATTCCAGTAACCCTTACTGGAATCAGATAGACATCCACTCGTCATGTCCCACATACAAGTTATCAGGATGAGCACATCATATTGCCATGTCCTACATACAAGATGATGAATGCATTTTATTCTTGCCATGTCATACATGCAAGACAATGGGATGATTACATACATGATAGATCCATATCTATTCTTAGTGTTCCCATTCTTCATAAGAATTGGACACTTGGCCTTGGGATACTAATATCCATGTAACATGGACAAGTTTTCTCCCACTGAATCTGTGCATACTGAACACTTCAGTACAAATTGCCAATGTATGCTTTCTCTTTCCAGGTCAAGAGGTTTTCGAGAACTATCTCTATAGATCTCTATTCCTATCACATACGAAACATCTCTATCTTCCTTGAAGACAATTTCCACTTTTGGATTTCCAATCTAGAACATTTCCATTTCACATCAACATGTGGAATGTGAATACGCTCCCACTAAATCACAGATGCCTTCTTTATCTTTGACATATCAGTCAGACCCTTTGACTATATCATCAAAATAAAGATCCAATTTTGAGTTGCTTGTACTCAATCAATCACATTGATTAGTCCATTGTAACTTATAGACTTCATTTGCATTAGTGGATTCATAAACCTTATAGGTTGTGTCACGTATACATCCTGGTTTTATTCCTCATAGGAATGCGGTTTTAGTATCCATATGCCAAATGTCTTAGTCATTAAGTTGCAATCAACAAGCATCATCCTTCTCAAAATGTTATCCATGTGTCTTAACACTTAAGACTCATTTGCACTTATGGATATGATCCAATGAGTGCTACCATCAAGGTCATACCTTATGGTTCACATGGATGTCATTTAGGATGTAAAGGTCATAAACCATAACTCAAGATTCAGTTCCCCATATTCATCTTGATAGTTGACTCATCACATGAACAACTGATCACATAGATAATTGAGGTGTATCTGTTAAAGATATAAGAACCCACAACCCTTGTGATTCTTGATTTCTTTTATTAGTGTGGGGTATTCATTTATTAAGAAGAATTCAATTATTTGATAATCATTCTCCAACTCCTTAGAGTATGATTCCTTCTTGATTCAGACATCACCATGCCTTAATCATGAGTTCACTATGATACACTATCATAATCACTCATAAGGATCTCAAACATTTGTTCCAAGTATTTCATTCATTGATCTCATCAAGAATTAATACTTTACCAAATTTGTACTTCATTTATGATAATCTTGAACACTTCAAGATATTCATATTGGTATTTCTCTAAACACCATTTGAAGTATTAGCATTTATTCCAATAGGTATGTAAATACATCACATGTATTATACCTAATAGGATAATCATTCTCCCACTACATTAGTGAAGATTGATTAATCATGTCCAAGATATTCATGTCCCTTACTGGTTCTCTAACCAAAAGAGTCTAGTTTTATCCATCACATGGAAACTAGAAATGAATTTCTCATGATTAATGCTAATTAAATTGTTTGAGTTATTTATAACTTTTAGGTATCGTCTTATATTATGCATATCAAATATCACAAGATGAATAAAGCATTGCCACAAAGATCACATCTTTAAGATTGAAAACACAACTTTATTGATTGCCATTATTGTCATACAATATGCAAAAATAAAGTGTTTCTATCTATTGGCAAGTATGAAATAGCAGTTCATAACTGTATTACATGCCTTATTGGCTGAAAATAAACTAAAGTATTCCTATCTATAAAGGCAACACTTGCCCCAAGTAAGAATGTTTTACACTTTACATCTTGATATCATATATCTCAAAAAGTGTTACAAATTTATTTACATGACACCTTCAAGTAGAGGTTTCAGTCGCCTCCTTCTTCTTTTGTTCTTCCAGGTAGAGAGGACAATTCCTTTTCCAATGTCCTGGCTTTTGACAATGGTGGCAATTTCCTTTCTTGGTCACGCCTCCCTTGGCCTTGAGAGCTGAAGATGGCTTGGACTCCTGGCTAGCTTCAGAACCTTTCTTAGCTTTGCCCTTGCCCTTGCGCTTGGACTTGCCTTTCTTGCTCGTGATCACCATCACGGACTTAGGCTTGTCCTTCTTCATCTGTAACTCGGCTGTCCTCAACATGCCCAACAACTCTGACAGTGGCCTATCAAAGTTGTTCATGTTGTAGTTCATCACAAACTGACTGTAAGATTCTGGCAACGATTGCAGTATCACGTCAGTAGCCAACTCTTGGCTCAGTGGAAATCCCAGTCTCTGCAGGTTCTCCACATACCCAATCATCTTGAGTGTGTGAGGACCAACTGGATCTCCTTCTGTCATGACGCACTTGAACAGCGCCCTAGAAACATTGTACCTCTCTTGCCGTGCCTGATCTTCATACATGTTCCTGAGATGCAGAATCATCTCTATGAAACCCATGTTCTCATGTTGCCTCTGCAACTCATGGTTCATTGAACATAGCATCAAGCACTTTGCATCAATGGCATCATCAGAATGCTTCTTGTAAGCATCCCTTTATGTCTTTGGTGCATTAGGAGCGGGTTCCTCTGGAATTGGAGTATCCAGGACATAGAGCTTACGCTCTTGAGTGAGAACAATTCTCAATGTCCGATACCAGTCGTGGAAGTTTGTTCCATTTAGCTTGTCCTTGTCAAGGACCGATCGCAAAGAAAAGTTGTTGTTGTTTGTTGCCATTTGAACTACAAAAAGGAAAATATGCAATTTTAGTCCAAAACTCATTTTTGACTTATTTGATTGATTTGAAAATTTGACGATATAATTAGGCCTTTAATTAATTATCGCTCCCACTATTTTACAACCTTCTAGTGGGCAAGATCCTGAAATCCTCTAAGCCATGGACCAACTAGGGCTGTCACCCACAACATAGATCTCTCAGGCAGGCAACTTTTGCCAATTGCATCATATGCAACTCTTGATAAGATGTCATATACAACTCTTTGCAATGATCATCTCCATGCCTCAAGGTACTAGATCCCATCTAGATCACCTTGTTAAGTCTGACCCAAAGCAAACACGATGAATATGCACCCTGCTAGGGCAGACCCACACATTCATCCTTCACGCTTCCACGAGATAGACGGTGCACCACGCTAGGGCGTGCCCACACTTGGTCGATCAAGCTTTTCACGTGTTTCGCATTTGGAAGGCATCTAAAACTTAATATTTTAGTGAGGGATTTGGTTTTATATACATATACATATCCAATCACCACAATACATAGTATGTATCATATACATGCTATATCCCACAGAAAACATGCACAAACGATAAAAAGGCGATGATTATGGCCATCCTAATGTGATTCCTCGAGCCAAGAGGAATCACGGTCATCTAGGTCTACATCACATGCAACCTGTACAAGATGAACTCTGTTCCTTGCCATCCGAGTAGATCAACTCATCACATGATTGATCTGTACTCTCCATCCGGTCGTCTGGGTGCCACCAGCCGATCGGTTGGCTCCTCCAACCGATCGGTTCGCCTGGTCGTCGTGCATCTCATCATGTCCGCCACCCGCTCATCTCACTCCTCGAACCGATCATCAACCGATCGGTTCACACCTTGAACTGACCGTTTGGAAGGTCAACCGATCGGTTTACTCCTTGAACCGATCGTCTGAGCAGTCGTCATGATGTACGCTGGTGTTTGTCATAACAGGAAATAAAATCTATCCTATTATTACGTTGCTTTAAAAAGGGAAACCCCGAGTTACATTCGGGGGGAGCAAAGGTAGGAAATAATCTCGAATTATTTCGAGTTACATCGGGAATAAGAGAGGAAGATCGGTGCTCAGACCGAGATGCAAGCAACCACACACAACCAATCACAGATAGGGGTTTATAGGCCATAATCACGCTACACACATCCACCACAAAACTCGTTTAAGGGCGACGCGTATCAAGTGCATTAATAATACATATCATATATGTAATTAGGGATTTGTGGATTTAGGATTGGACATGCATAAAACTGATATTATTCGCATCACATGCAATAAATAAAGGCGACAAACCAAAATCGATCATATCGATATTCCTAAAACATAGAAAAGCTGACGTGGCTCTGATACCACTGTTGGGTTTTAGGGGAGACAGAGAAGGCAGCGGAAACAAAAAATTTTCTCCCCCAACCCATACCGAGGAAACGCGTTAACGTCTATATAATAGGAAAGGATGGTTTGTGGAATCATACCTTGTCCCGAGGCTTGCTCGGCGACAATACCTCACGCAATGCGCGGTCTTCAACTCCAGACTTCGACGGCGTCTGTGCAGCTCCTGGTTGCACCGGGACTGACAACTCCTACTCGAACCGGACTGTCGGATGACAGTTGTCCTCCTAAGCGGCAGTGTCCTCCCGCCTCTGTAGTAATCCACACGGACCACCTGGAACTCCACACTCCTTGTCCCACAAGGAAATGGAAGGAGTCGCACCCTCCTATTGACGTACTAGTCGCCAACACGCTCTCCTGCCTCCTGTTGCAACTGTAGTTGTCCTTCCCTTGCTGCACCTCCCTTTTGCGGGAAGCACTTGCTCGAGCTCTCTCACGGTTACCAAAACCAGAGAGAACGACAACTTGCAGAGCAACTGGTTGCACTGAGCTGTACCGTGAGAAGCCCCCAATACCCCTATATATAGGAGAGTCATGGGACAGGGTTCTCCATCCCGGGCAATGCGGGACTAAAGCAGGAGTAGAAGGGTTTGGGATTTTCCACCAAAAGCAACCATCTCGCAACCAGAACCAATCGGTTCACAAGTGAACTGGTCGGTTGGGGACCTGAACCGATCGTTTCACCACTGAACCGATCGTTTGGGACCCTTGACCGATCGGTTCACTCATGAACTGGTCGGTTGGGGTTCCAGGTTGGTTCCCGATTGACTTTCCTTGTTTCTTTCCCAATTGGTATCGAATACCAATATTATTCCCAATCGAATTGGGCAATTTGAAACGAAAGGAAAATTCTCACCAATCCTACTTTCCCAAGTTACTCGATTGCACCAATTGAACCGATCGGTTCAACACTTGAACCGGTCATTTCACTCTGTGCATGAGCCGATCGGTTCAACAATTGAACCGACCGGTTCAGCAACCTCAGCCGACCGGTTCATCACATGAACTGATCGGTTGTGAGTGCAGATTGTGCAGAATCAGTCAAATGCGATTTCAATCAATCTGATACTCCAATCAATGCGTCCAACACCTTGAACCATACGATATTGAGCCATCGACTGATTGAGTGTTTAATTGAACTACTAAACTCCTTTAGTAATCAATCTAAACATTACTTGTGGACAAAACTCCTCTTCCAGGTTAAATCCTATGTGTGTGACCCTGCAGGTCCATTTCACGTTGGCAGTGAAAGTTCATAACACTTATGACTTCACAAGCAAAGAGCGGTGCCTAGTCACACATCAGTGCTACCCAAGTGAAAGTAGAAAGTTGGAGAACAACTTTCATCCTACAATCCGTGAATGGTGTTACAGCGAGTGTATAATTCCTTTGTCACTGATATCTCGAATGAACTCGAGGCATGGAACAACCATCCTGTCAACGTTCATTCACTTCCTTGATCTCAGAGTAGACTGGAAGAGATATGTATGACATCAGTATCATATACTGATTCACACATGCGTGCACGCCTTTCTCAATCTTACCCATCAAGTGGCCATGGATATCAAACTCCCTCAGGAGGGACAAATCCCATATTTATCACTCACCCCTCAAAAGCCCCATGTGTCAAAGCCACCCAATCATCACCTTTATAACAACCCATGTTTCAGGACTGCGTTTGATGATGTCAAAGTGTGCCCAATGACATGTGTTGAGTGCAGTGATTTCAGGTCTAAGAATCACACTCACCACCATCACTGTGAGTACTGACTGTGACTACCATCTCATGGTTCCATGTGTCAAACTCACGGTGGGTCTGTCCGGTACACTTGTTCTCTAACAAGTACCTATGTGTTTGGTTTGATATCTCTATATCATGACTAATGAGATTCTGTCATCAACCAACACCACAATCTAGTCTTGTGTGTCATTGCTGTCTATCTACCTTCCACAATGACATCCGACTAGGGACATATCAAGAATGTACAAACTCTTAGCATCCGTATGATCTCATCGTTCAGGTCCTCAACCTGAAAGCATACGTCATTGAGTACTGTCATTCTCTAGACATTCAATCTGTTCTATCACTATCTCATATGACTGAACCAGAAAGAATTGGAAGCTCGCCTTTGATGTTTATCAAATCAATCTCAATGTATCCCACCAATCATTACATGATTGGCTCTCAGGGCATACATACCAACAGTTCTCCATGGAAGTAACCTTGATATTGAGATGATTGTGATGTAGAGATGTGAGTGGCACGTTTCAACCTAGATTTGAAGGTGTACTGGCAAGGTGGGATGAACCATCTCTATTCTTAGAATAGGAAGAACTCTGTATTTAGACTGCAGCTAAATGCTTATTTCCTCTTGTTATGGGAGTGAGAGATAGGACAACACGCATTCCATGCACCAAGGATAAAGAGGATGTGAGTTGGAACATTTCTATAAGGTATGAGGATAGAGATGATAACATACCTTTGTGGAGCGAATGATACATGGATTGTTTACCAACACTAAGAGAAATAAGGTAGTCATCTTATAAGGATGTTTTTAGCATGAGCTATGTTGAATTTGCAAGTTAACCAAGGTTGAGTTTGATCACCATGAGGATGAGCTCAGAGTTTCTTGATGAAGACAAACTTAGAGTTTGAGATGAGATGATAAGTAGAATACATGGAGGTGTATGTCTTCAACATTACCTGACACCTAAGGAGGTGAAGTGGTAATGGATGCTCTGGTTGAGATATAGCTACCTAGTTTAGCTAGAGGCTAGAAGAAGTTGAGGTTGTTCGGCTAACCCTAAGTTTTGAAGAAGAGGTGTTTTGGCTAACACTCGGATGTAACAAGATAGGTTGAATAAGTTAATGGTTGTTTGGTTATCCAGTCTAGTCCGTGATATAATGAAAGGATGGTGATAGAACCTCAGATGCACTTCTTTGGATAGAAAGGTAATAAAACCCTAATTAGAGTGGTTTAGAGCTTCCGAGGAATCAATCTTGAGGAATCATGACATATGTGAAATCATGATTTTAAGATCACCATACACCGTGAAACAACAAAAATAGTAAGTGATAGTAGCACTTTGGGATGCTTGATGTGAAGTTGCATGTAGCATGTGGCCATGCAAGACAAGGGCAAATGACGAACACCAGTAACCCAGTGCTGGGACTTAGAGGTTAAAGAATCCTTGAGAGGGAATGGGAATTCATCACTACAGATATTGTGGTAAGTCTTCCCTAGACCAAGAAGGTCAAGGTGCAATACGGGTTATGGTAGATCACCTTACCTAGATAACATAAGGAAGAAAGAATGTTGTCAAGGGACAGATTCGGTTGAACTACTTGTAGGAAGGAAGGATGGTTCAACTGCACCATGATGCGAGTATAACCTAAGGGTTCACTTGCATGAGGTGGGAGTAGATACATGAAGAACTCGATGATAGTATAGTTTATCACCCCTAACTAATGGTTAGTATGATCTAGAGTAGAGGGTCTAATGAGAGCAAGTGTGCTTGTTCAGGGTGATACAAAAAGACAGTTCTTAAGATGTGATGTTAACCACCATAGCCTTGTCGGGATGCAAGAAGTTTTATTGAGAGGTTGTGTCGGTCACCGCTTCATTAAGATGATGTTGGTGAAGGAGGCCTCACGAAGGTCAAAAAAGAACCACAGTGTGTGCATATGAAGTCGCTTTGATCGTGCAATGGCTGAGAGAGAGAGCCCAGAGACGACATGAGTTGTGAGCTAATGCAAAGAAGACTGACATGTAGTTCATGTAGGAAAGTATATAATGTGAAAATCCGACCCCTCTAGGCTATAGCTGAGAAAGCTGAGTCCCCGATATATGGGTCCATTTGAGATGGATTGGTGGATATGGTTGTGTTTATCCTTGCCCCTCAGGATAACATGATGTGTAATGTGTTCCATGAGTCCGATCTAGAGCACTATGTGAGGTACCCAAGCCATGTGCTGAGCCTTGAACCTATTCAGCTTTTGAGAAGCTGAAATTTCCCGAGTCACCTATGAGGGTATGGTATACCAAGGTAAAAAAAAAGAACTCAGATGGAAGAATATGAGATGATGAAGGTTCTTGGGAAGCACCATGGAAAGGGTGAAGCCACATGGGAGCCCTGATCGACATATGAAAGGCTTATCCTGAAATGTTTATTTGGTGGAATTTTGAGGACAAAATTCTTATAAGAGGGGAAGGATGTTACAACTCCACTTTTTGGGTTCCTTTGGTGAGAAATGTAATTTCTCATATTAAATATATTGGAACAAATAATGATATAATTTGTTTTCAATAAATGGATTTCGTTTACAATAGCCTTGATGATTGTGTTGTGGGCTTTATTGGCTATTGGGCCCAATAACAAGGAAATTCAATTAATTAATGAATAATTGAGAATTTGAGAAAAGAAAGATGTAGAAACCTCTAGATGGCAAAATAATATAATCCAAAGGTGGATTTCATGCCACATGGGTTCCTTGGGTTCCAAGGAGTCCAAAATTGCATAGGGAATGCAATAAGAAAAGAAAATATCAATTAAATATTTCTTTGTTAAGAAAGAAATTGAAAATAATGATAAAATGTGGAAAATGAATGGAAAGGGGTATAATTGAGTTGTCCTTGGTGGATTTTAAAATCCCAAGGATTCCTAATGATAAAAGGAGTACCAATGAGGTAAATAAAAAGAAAGATAAAGAGAAATCCTCAAAAAGAAAGAAAAAGTAAGATAATGAGAAAAAGGATGAAAGATAAGGAAAAAGGCTAAGGTATATTTCCAAGAAGGGATTTCGAGCCATTAAGGTTCTTTGAGGTTCAAGGAACTCAGAATAATTATTTAATTGCAAACGAAAGAGAAAATAAGTAAGAGATATACCTAATTAAGTAATATCTTGCACCTAAAGAAAAGACGCGTTCCCTTTAGATAATAAGCCCAAATTTGGCAAAGAGGTAGATTAAGTCATTACTAAGTTTTCCTCAAAATTTGGGATTAATTAGACACTGGGTTTGAGAGTTATGGCTTTTACAAGTTTCCCTAAAGTATTGTGATTATAGTAAATGTCACAATTTGATTAAATTTAGGAAATCAGGGACCCGGTTTGTGATAACCCAGGTTTTAGGGTTTTGATAACTAATATAGAATTTTAAGATCATATGTACCATTTGGAGGATTGATACCAAATAGGGGAATTAATTTTCAATTATTGTTTATTTTCACTAAAAATAAAAGAAGTAACCTGTAACATCCGCGGATTTTCACCTTCTCAAAACCCCATGGAGATGAGAAGAAAAAATCCGAAAACGTTAGTAATCATATCAGAGAGCGATGCGGAAGCATAATACACATACACGAACATACAACCATAACATACTCAACATTCAACATGAAGATTAATTATAACATGAACTCTTACAGGTTACATTTACACATTGAATAGAAAATTTTACATAAGTCTATGAACATGTATGCTAACAGGATCTTAGACAATAGGTACAACCTGTACAACTTGCTCACATCATGTACTTTCTCTCCCGTGCTATCTTTGAACCTAAAACATATGTGAAACAACAAATCAACACACAAGGTGTTGTGTACATGGGCAGAAAGATACATATATTTATGGTTTTCATAATTTAAAAAAAAAGATTTACAGAAGGAAAGAAAATCATAGAAAACACTTCTTTATTAAGAAAAATATGTCAATTTAAATCATTTTCCTAGATGAATTGCATTATCAAGGTGGACTAGTACCAAAACATAAATATTGGGCCCATCCCCGTGTACCAAGTACTCTAGGGAAACTCCCCGTACACCGTGTGCTCTAGGGAGGTGTACTAGCCAACATTAATCCATTCCCTCGTAAGGGGGATAATGAACACCTTAAATAACTACAAAGCATATACTTATCATTTATGTTTACAAGTGATAAAACATTGAGTACTATATAGTGCTACTACATCCAATATTTGCAAATAGAAGAGAGCATACATACATATCATGATTGCAAGCAAGAAAACCATAGTCATATACTTAAATAAAAACCCATGTACCTGAGTTCAGAGATTCCTATATATATATATTCTGGATCATCTACATCTCTGGTCATCACCTGATTAATATCAATTAATCATCATTAATAAATGTTCATCATATTCTAGGTATTTTAGGTCCAAATTAGGTTTTGGCCAATTCTAGGTTCCATCTAATCTTAGGATGGTATCTAGTATTTTTCTACAGATCATGTTATCATTTTAGAGGTCTGGTCCAAATTTCATATCTTTCTGATGATTGGTCTATTTTCTATAATTAATATGAGGTTTAAAGTATCTAATTCCATTCTAATATCAAAAGACATGATATTTGGACATTTCATTCATATCAAAGGTTGTATTTAGTATCCAAACGATATTAGTGTTCAAGAGTAATATTTCCAGGTTTTATGGCCACTATATGCTAATTATACTATTTAAATAATCTTAAAAGAAGCATCATCTTATAAATGTAAAATCACAATAATATTTCTTCAAAGCTCTGATTTAGGGGTCCTATAAGGAAGTAGACATTTTTCTGAGTCTGGGGGAATTTTTGGGGCATTTATTGACCAAGGGGTCTATTTTTAATGAATATTGCAAGACCTGAGTTTTTGGAAAAAGATTTACCTTTTTGGGCCAGTTACATATGGCCACGTCACCCCACAGCGGGCACAACTCCTTCTCTGGCCTGGGTGGTTTGCTTGGTCTGGCTTGGAGCAAGTTTGTCTGGGATCTGAACTAATCTGCCTGGCTGACTAGAAGACAGGCTCGATCCACTCCCCTTTCTTTACTCACCCTTGCACGAAGATGCCTGCGTGCATTTTCTGTTTCGATCTAGAACAAGCTCCGCCACCTAGGATGGTTCCGGTGAGCTCTCCATCAAGATCCAAGCTTCCTTTGTGGATGATAAGTTTCCCTATGGGTCCGCTGAAGAAAGAATCTCTACTCTGGTGATGACTGATGGTGAGATGTGGTTCCATTTCCCATCTGTCCCCTACGTCGGCCGCCGCCATGAGAGGGACAACGAGAAAGAGGCTTCGGCTCCCCAGATGCATTTGTTCTCCTAGCTCAGCACAAGGAGCTCAGATGTTGATCACAAAAATGGGAGGATCTCAGAGATCTCAGGGTGGCGCAGGCTCTCGGACATGGCTGGGGATCTGACTTAGGTTAGTTGGCTGACTTCCCCACACATATGAAGTGCCCTGTTTGCTCTGTAAAATAGAGCTTTGCTCACCATGCCGCTTTGGCATCATCGTGGTGGCTCTCCATCCAAGCTATGAGCTCCGATGAGGAGAAGCATGGGCTCCAAACCTCCTTGAGAGGCTTTGAGGGGTCCAAGACACTCCATGGTGGCAGGTAGATCACAGCTGCTCGCAATCACGGCCAGGAAGACCCTGCAGCTCCAACACGATGTGGTTGACAGTCTGTTGTTGAGGTAGGTTAGACGTGGTGTGGAAGATCAGTGGTAGGGAAGGAGAAGGTAGGTGGATTGCAGGCAGTGAAGCCAACAAATCCATGCCTTTATGTTTCTGTGAAGTCCTTCGCACATGGGTAGACTATGGTGGTGGGCAGAACAAGCTGGGATCCTCCCTGAGCTCGTCATCTTCCTCTATCTAGACACAACCTACGGAGGAGAACACCTGGAAGAAGGTAGTTTTTTCTCTCTGCGATGTGGGTCTCCAGTGCAAAGTGAAGTTCAATCTTCTCTGAGTGTTATGTAGGTCATGGGTTTACCAATGAATCCACTTAGACCGCTCCACCTTCATCGGATATTGGGGACGCCTCAGCTGCATTCTGGTCCTCCATATGCAGAGGTTAGAGATGACTTGGTCCAGGCTCTTTGTGGAGAATTAGGAAATGCATTACGAATGAATGGGCTGTGTGACGCATATAATAACCTGCCATTTCGGACTTTGTTCGAGTGGTATATGGCCAAGTCTACTCATTTAATCATAAAGATTCAAGTATCCTAAAATTTGGATAAATTTGCATAGGAACCTCAATATCTCTTTATAGAAACATCTAAACATCTTGAAATTTTAGATATAGGCTCATAGTATCCTAATATAGATTCTATCAAAATTTTGAGACACAAGACCCAATTTTTTGGTTGTTTAGACAATTTCTTCGATCAACCTTATAAATACGTTTATAAACCTTGACTTCATAACCGTCCAAATTGGCTAACAAGGTACCCATCATAATATAACCCAAATAGCATCATCATCAATCATATCTCTAATCACAAGTTTAGGTAAATTGAATTCAAATATTGAATAAATCACTTCATTCTAAGATTGGTCATCTTATGAATAACAATGAACCTCAAGTGTTATCCTTGGTTATTGGACCCTAAAATCACGATTATTACATTCACCCCACCTTATATGGAATTTCGTCCTCGAAATTCAACTAGTTCACAATCATGGTGATATTAAAAAGTTCAACTTCATAACATTCACTACTTGTAGGTTCCAATGTTGCTATAGTCTTTAATGAACTCTATGTTGTCATCTTAGGTTTTTGAGAAAATAGGGGTGCACACTCTGCCTTATGTTAGTCAAAGCATCATCAATCAGCTCAATCATAGCAGGACATTATTTTAATAAAATCACATTTACATCCCCTACCTCCCTACAGGAAATAGGGTTTATCATACATATGATGTTGAGAAGATTATACTCAAATTTTCAGATTTCATCATCTCATCTATATAAGGTGATATCAAGATTTCAATTCATTAGCTACAAAAATTTATCATACTTGAAATCACTATTGTTGTTTATGCTCAACATCATACTAGGATCACATCATTAGAGGGAACTAATATTCATCTTTGTATATCAATGTTTCACCCTATTATGTAAGAGTTATTACCAAACTAGAAGCTTAGAGTCAAAAGATTTGAAGTTAAGAACTATAAGTTGTGATCATGTAACCCATGATCCAAAGATATATTTATTTCTAGTTCATGATTTCAACTTATATCTTTCATGCATGACATAGAGGGAAGGAGGATATACTAAGCCAATTTTATCATGATTTCAACTTAGATATTTCATGTATGATATAGGACGGGAATATAGAATAGGTCAAACTTATACGAGTGATTCCTCATGTATAAACCATCTATATAGCTCAAGTGAGGTTTTTAGCATCATATATTAAGAAAAAGAAGAAGAAGAAGAAGGGACAACATGTGAGAGTATCTCATGCACAATGCATTTTACTCCAAGAACTTGCATTTCATATATCACCTCACTTGCAGCTAATGATGAGCATCATTGACTTAAGTCACTCAGCTAGGACCTAGCTCAGTCAAAGGATTGACTTTCTCATTATAAGTCACCTACCCATCATGATTGTTTTTAAACCTAAATCTCACATATTGGATTGAATCATGCAAAAACACTCAACTCATCTACTCAAGAATAATCTAGTGTAGGACACATCATTTTAAACATATTTCATATTTCTCATATATTGGAGGCTTGGTCCTATGACCTTCTCCTTGTGGGTCTCACTCTTCTAGAGTTCACCACATATCTCATCCTACCACTAGATGTCCTCCCATGTAGAAGAGCTTGAGTTTCCTACATATTCAACTTTATCTTAACATAGCTCATCTTAGTAAGAAAAGAGGATGTACTTTCATTATCATGACTTAGCTTAGAATCTTCAAAATTAGATTCAGCTCGTATACAACTTAGATCCATATAAAACAACTTATGTCATTAGAGGTAGAACTTAGATAAGATCATCCATGCTTATACTAACTATCATTCTATCATCTACTCTATTTATCACATATCTTGATAAGGCTCTAGACACCAAATCTAGACTACTCTCTCTTCTAGACTGATGTCACTCCCTTTCACTTAAGTTGTATGAACACTAACTACTCTCCAATGTGAGGGACACATTTTTATATTTACATATATAATAAAAATTATATAGTTTTTCTCCGAGAAAGAAGACATCAGAGAAAACTCTCGAGGTGCGAGCCGATTGGGAAACAAAACCAAACCAGCAAACTCGAGTGTCCAACACACAGTAGATAGTCTGGTTCCATGTAACCTAGTGAAATGGTGAGAACATGGAGTAGACTAGTGTAGCTACCCAATACATATGAGCTCTATATGCAAAGGGTTTCTCACACTTTTCTAAACCTAGTTCTCAAACATCTAGGTTCTACCTTAGTGGCTAAGTCAAACCTTATTCCTATAGAACAATTTACTAAGTTTCTAGGTTTTAAGGTGAAAGGTGAAATTTAGTTTTTATGTTTCATGGTGAGCAATTGTCAGGTGTAGCTACCGTTCATGCTCTGATACCAACTGTAACATCCCCAGATTTTCACCTTCTCCAAACCCCATGGAGATGAGAAGACAAAATCCGAAAACGTTAGCAATCATATCAGAGAGCGAAGTGGAAGCATAATACGCATACATGAACATACAACCATAACATACTCAACATTCAACATGAATATTAATTATAACATGAAATCTTACAGGTTACATTTACACATTGAATAGAAAATTTAACATAAGTCTATGAACATGTATGCTAATAGGATCTTAGACAATAGGTACAACCTGTACAACTTGCTCACATCATGTACTTTCTCTCCCGTGCCATCTCTAAACCTAAAACATATGTGAAACAACAAATCAACACACAAGGTGTTGTGTACATGGGTAGAAAGATACATATATTTATGGTTTTCATAATTTAAAAAAAAAGATTTGCAGAAGGAAAGAAAATCATAGAAAACACTTCTTTATTAAGCAAAATATGTCAAATTAAATTATTTTCCTAGATGAATTGCATTATCAAGGTGGACTAGTACCAAATCATAAATATAGGGCCCATCCCCGTGTACCAAGTACTCTAGGGAAACTCCTCGTACACTGTGTGCTCTAGGGAGGTGTACTAGCCAACATTAATCCATTCCCTTGTAAGGGGGATAATGAACACCTTAAATAACTACAAAGCATCTACTTATCATTTATGTTTACAAGTGATAAAACATCGAGTACTATATAGTGCTACTACATCCAATATTTGCAAATAGAAGAGAGCATACATACATATCATGATTGCAAGCAAGAAAACCATAGTCATATACTTAAATAAAAACCCACGTACCTGAGTTCAGAGATTCCTATATATATTCTGGATCATCTACATCTCTGGTCATCACCTGATTAATAGAAATTAATCATCATTAATAAATGTTCATCATATTCTAGGTATTTTAGGTCCAAATTAGGTTTTGGCCAATTCTAGGTTCCATCTAATCTTAGGATGGTATATGGTATTTTTCTACAGATCATGCTGTCATTTTAGAGGTCTGGTCCAAATTTCATATCTTTCTGATGATTGGTCTATTTTCTATAATTAATATGAGGTTTAAAGTATCTAATTCCATTCTAATATCAAAAGACATGATATTTGGACATTTCATTAATATCAAAGGTTGTATTTAGTATCCAAACGATATTAGTGTTCAAGAGTAATATTTCCAGGTTTTATGGCCACTATATGCTAATTATACTATTTAAATAATCTTAAAAGAAGCATCATCTTATAAATTTAAAATCACAATAATATTTCTTCAAAGGTCTGATTTAGGGGTCCTATAAGGAAGTACCATTTTTCTGAGTCTAGGAGAATTTTTGGGGCATTTATTGACCAAGGGGTCTATTTTTAATGAATATTGCAAGACCTGAGTTTTTGGAAAAAGATTTACCTTTTTGGGCCAGTTACATATGGCCACATCCACCCCACAAGGGGCACAACTCCTTCTCTAACCTGGGTGGTCTGCCTGGTCTGGCTTGGAGTAGGTTTGTCTGGGATCTGAACCGGTCCGCATGGCTGACTAGAAGATGGGCCCGATCCACTCCCCTTTCTTTACTCACCCTTGCACGAAGATGCCTGCGTGCGTTTTCTATTCCGATTTGGAACACGCTCCGCCACCTAGGATGGTTCCGGTGAGCTCTCCATCAAGATCCAAGCTTCCTTTGTGGATGATAAGTATCCCTATGGGTCCGCTGAAGAAAGAATCTCTACTCCAGTGATGATTGATGGTGAGATGTGGTTCCATTTCCCATCTGTCCCCTACGCCGGCCGCCGCCATGAGAGGGACGACGAGAAAGAGGCTTCGGCTCCCCAGATGCATTTGTTCTCCTAGCTCGGCACAAGGAGCTCAGGTGTTGATCACAAAAACCGGAGGATCTCAGGGATCTCAGGGTGGCGCAGGCTCTCGGACATGGCTGGGGATCTGACTTAGGTTAGTTGGCTGACTTCCCCACACATATGAAGTGCCCTGTTTGCTCTCTAAAACAGAGCTTTGCTCACCATGCCGCTTTGGCTTCATCGTGGTGGCTCTCCAACCAAGCTATGAGCTCCGATGAGGAGCAACATGGGATCCAAACCTCCTTGTGAGGCTTTGAGGGGTCCAAGACGCTCCATGGTGGCGGGTAGATCATAACTGCTCGCAATCATGGCCAGGAAGACCCAGCAACTCCAACACGGTGTGGTTGACAGTCTGTTGTTGAGGCAGGTTAGACATGGTGTGGAAGATCAGTGGTAGGGGAAGGAGAAGGTAGGTGGATTGCAGGCAGTGAAGCCAACAAATCCATGCCTTTATGTTTCTATGAAGTCCTTCGCACATGGGTAGACTATGGTGGTGGGCAGAACAAGCTGGGATCCTACCTGAGCTCGTCATCTTCCTCTATCTAGACACAACTGACAGAGGAGAACACCTGGAAGAAGGTAGTTTGTTCTCTCTGTGATGTGGGTCTCCAGTGCAAAGTGAAGTTCAATCTACTCTGAGTGTTATGTAGGTCATGGGTTTACCAACGAATCCACTTAGACCGCTCCACCTTCATCGGATCTTGGGGACGCCTCATCTACGTTCTGTTCCTCCATATGCGGAGGTTAGAGATGACTTGGTCTTGGGTCTGTGTGGAGAATTAGGAAATGCATTACGAATGAATGGGCTGTGTGACACATATAATAACCTTCCATTTCGGACTTTGTTCGAGTGGTATATGGCCAAGTCTACTCATTTAATCATAAAGATTCAAGTATCCTAAAATTTGGATAAATTTGCATAGGAACCTCAATATCTCTTTATAGAAACATCTAAACATCCTGAAATTTTAGATATAGGCTCAAAGTACCCTAATATAGATTCTACCAAAATTTTGAGACACAAGACCCAATTTTTTGGTTGTTGAGACAATTTCTTTGATCAACCTTATAAATACATTTATAAACCTTGACTTCATAAACGTCCAAATTGGCTAACAAGGTACCCATCATAACATAATCCAAATAGCATCATCATCAATCATATCTCTAATCACAAGTTTAGGTAGATTGAATTCAAATATTGAATAAATCACTTCATTCTAAGATTGGTCATCTTATGAATAACAATGAACCTCAAGTGTTATCCTTGGTTATTGGACCCTAAAATCACGATTATTACATAACCAGATACCGAATTGATTATTAGAACATTAATCATGTTCAAACATGATGAATGGGTTGGTTAAATGATTTATGTACTTACTAGACCAAGAGGTCCATTGAGTAGTCACAATGAGCTTGATGGGTCAATTGATGCACCCTACAGTTATGAGGATCGTACAAAGTATTTTGAGGTTATTGATCAAGATTTGAGGATTAATTGCACTTTATTTAAGGTATATACACTTATTTATGAGGTTATTTGAGGAATTAAATTGGATAACCACATGGTATATTTCTAGTTTTTAAAATTGTTAATAAGAGGGTTTAGGTGATGATGAAACAATGGTTCAAATTGCAGATGAATTGGATTTTTGTGCCAGAAGATACAAGAGTGTGAAGTTGTGAAATTTCATTTGAATGATCATTGTAGCATATAGTTATAAGGGCATACTTTGATCCAATTACCCTATCACACACCCAATTTCTTTGACGGGCTGCGTGGCACCTTGTTGTTGGGTGCAATGCTACTTGGTCGTCCTCACCATCTGAAAATGGAGGAGCAACACGCCATTGAGGTGTCCCCCTAGATCCAATGAAGATGGGATGATTACCAGATATGTGACTCACAAAACAAACCCTAGCTTGTGAGATATGAAGGGAAGGTGAGAGAGAGACATTAGCCTGGACCTCCTCCTCCTTTTCCCCATTGCTTCCAACAGCAGCGAACCCTGGATATGGAGGGAGTCGTCTGTTGTCTCCAATCAACATCAAAGGGTTTAGAGAAGATGGAAACAAAATCATCGAAGAGGCGAGCTTAGTTTGGTTGTTCAGCCATCCTCACCAGCTGTCCGGCATCGACCCTTCACCCCGTGAGTCCAAGTTACCTTGGTCACAGAGAGCAGGAGTAGGCCAAAGATGGCATCCTCGCACGACGGTGAGCCTGCGGTGGTGGAGTGTCGGAGGCACCGTCGGACTCCCAAGCAGATGGAGGCCCCGACGTGTACTCGCCTGCTTTCTCGCCATCAGGTTCAAGCACGACGGCAACGAGAGCACTCTCACATGAAGGGCTACGCATGACACTGATCCATGGAGAAGAAGGAAGGGAAGTCTAGGAGGCGCCAAACCTACAGTAGAACTCCCAGGAAGTAGAGGTTGTGCTGCAGGAAGAGAAAGTCCCGCTAGGGACTCTGGTGCAAGAGTAGCACCGAAAGAAAGATTGGTGGCCTATGCAAGGGTGAACATCGGAGCTCTTTCCTACATTAGACTCTGGTGGGAGATGGAGCTCTGTCCATGACGACGACTGGGTGGGAGCACACCAAGCAGGAGAGACACCAACCTCACCGAAGGAGAGGCCACGACGGTGCTATAACTCAGGGACAGCCACGAGCATGCTCATTGTGTCTGAATCATACGAAGAGGTGAGGATCATGTATGATCCCTCACTGATGATCTGTTATGCGAGTAGTCCCTGGTTCATAGAGGAAGGGTGGGGGCGATCATGAGGATGAGATTTGGAGGATGAGCATTGTGGAGGCTGCAATCTATCGTCAGAGTTCTAGCTGCGACAACGCTCACACGAGGCAGAGAAACAGGCCACGAGAAGAATCATGGCTAAGAGAAAGGAATCTACGCTAGACTTGAAGATAGAGGTGGCACCCACAGTCAACCAAGAGATGGCAGTAGAGGCTGATCTATCGCTGGTGCTCCTGTGTGCGGCGGCACCTGGGTCTCGCACAAGACTTGCGACCGTGATGGAGAGGATGATTGATCGGTTCAACGACTCAATCTAAGAACTGGCTGGTCCAGTATGCAATCTTGACGAACCGCTCAGGCCATCAAATAAATCGGTCGGACCCCAACTAAGCCAGCCATGGGTGCAGGCTGAGGAACTTGTCTTGCCAGCATGGACCAATCAAGCGCCGCCACATCAGGAAATGACAAGGTATAATGCTTTTGATATCCAGAAATGACATTTTCTTAGAAAATGCTGAATAAATAGCACCTTTGGCCTAAAAATTCCCCAAAAATATCCATGGACTCACAAAAGTACCCTATTTATTTTGGAATCCCTATATTAGTCTTTTGAGATAGTAATATCTATGATATTTAATTTATATGAGAATATTTCATTTAAATGGTATAATTAAAAAATGGTTGAGATTAAATCTGAGAAAAATATTTTTGAACCTAAAAATCACTTAGAAACCATACGTGGACTCGAATCGTATTATAATGCCAAAATGTTATGTCTTCCCTTATTAATGAGAAAATTAATGCTTTTAAACTCTTTTTAGTTCTAGAAAATATACAAAGCATCAGAAAAATATGGAATCTGAACCAGACCCTTAGAATGACATCTGGATCACTATAAAAATACCAGATACCATCCTAAGAATAGATGGAACCTAGAATTGGCCAAAACCTAATTTGGACCTAAAATACCTAGAATATGATGAACATTTATTAATGATGATGCATAGAATGCATGTTATATGAAGAGCACCCTTAATACATGTGATGTAACCCTAATATGGTTAATAAAAGTGACATAATGTTAAATATGTCCACATAATAATGTGACACGTGAGTATATCCAGTTGATGAACTGTAATCTGGAAAATGACATCAGTAAGATAAATATAAGGTAAGAATACAAGTAATCATGATAATAACATAATGATCTAAGAAAACCCTAAAATGAACACGACTAGGGTTACGATGATCAGAATTTGATTCTAGTATATGATTTTGTTTTTAACCAGGTGATGACCAGATATCTACATGAGAAAAAATGATTAGAAATCTCTGAACTCAGATACGTGGGTTTTTATTAAGTATATGACTAGTTTTCGTGGTTGAATAATGATATGATGTACTTTGAATGCTCGTATTTGGATATGATTTCTTGGTTGAACTAGTATGAGTTATACTTTGCCAAATCTAATAGAACATAAATGAGTATGATGGGTTGTAGCTACTAGACCACATAGCCTGGTGTGGATGTATGTTGCCTAACATGGATGTATGATTCCTTGGCCCATGTTAGATGTATGATGATACTATATTGCCCACACTAGATTTAAGTCAAGTGCAAGTATGTGTAGTACAACCGCATCAAAGTGAAAGAAATAAAAGGAATGTTTACCTGATTATTGCCTTAAATAATGTTTTCTTTTACTCTTTCTTTCTCAAGTTATTTCAATTATGCAAACATATTAGTATGTATCTTTCTACCCACATACACAACACCTTGTGTGTTGATTCGTTGTTTCACGTACGTTTTAGGTTCAGAGCTAGCGTGGGATAAAAGAAAGGATGTGAGCAGTTGTCCAGGTTGTACCTATTGTGTAGATCCTAGTTTAGCATACATGTTCTTAGACTGTAGAATTTCCATTCAATCTGTGATTGTAAATTGTGTTGTAATAACTCACTTGGTAATATATACATGTTGAATGTTGAGAATTTTTATGGTGTATGTTATGGTTTAATGTTCATGTATGCGCATTATGCTTCCGCATCACTCTTTGATATAATTGCTAACATTTTTGGATTTTGTCTTCTCATCTCCATGGGAATTGAGAAGGTGAAAATCCGGGGACGTCACAGTTGGTATCAGAGCATGAACAATAGCTACACCTAAAAATTGCTCATCATGAAACATAAAAATTAAATTTCACCTTTCACATTAAACCCTAGAAACATAACAAGTAGTTCTACGGGAACTAGGGTTGACTTAGCCTTTAGGTTAGAACCTAGATGTTCAAGAACTAGGTTTAGAAAAGTGTGAGAAACCCTTTCCATATAGAGCTCATATGTATTGGGTAGCTACACTAGTCTACACCATGTTCTCACCATTTCACTAGGTTACATGGCACCAGTCTATCTACTGTGTGTTGGACACTCGAGTTTGCTAGTTTGGTTTTGTTTCCCAATCGGCTCGCACCTCGAAAGTTTTCTCTGACGCCTTCTTTCTCGAAGAAAAACTATATAATATTTTATTAGGTATATGTAAATATAAAAATGTGTCCCTCACACAGGAGAGTAGTGAGTGTTCATGCAATCTAAGTGAAAGGGAGTGACATCACTCTAGAAGAGAGAATAGATCTAGATTAGACTTTTAGAGCCTTATCAAGATATGTGATACATGGAATAGATGATAGAATGATAGTTGATATAAGCATTGTTGATCATATCTAAGTTATACCTCTAATGATATAAGTTGCTTTATATGGATTTAAATTGTATACTAGTTGAATCCAATTTTAGAGAATTTAAGCAAAATCTTGATGATGAAAGTACATTCCCTTTTCCTACTTAAGATAAGCTAAGTTAAGATAGAGATGAGTGTGAATGAGCCTCAAGATCTTATACAAGGAGGATATGTAGTGGTAGGATGAGATATGTGGTGAACTCTAGAGAGAGTAAGACCCATAGGGAGAAGGTCATAGGACCTAGCCTCCAATATATGAGATATGTGTTAAAAAAATGTCCTACACTAGATTACTCTCGAGTGTTGAGTTGAGTCCTTAGCATGATTCAAATCTATATGTGAGAACTGGGTAAAAGAAAAGGATGGGTATATGACCCATATGATACAGTCAATCCTTTGGCTGAGTTAGGTCCTAGCTGGAGTGACATATTTTGTAAATCTCATCATTAGTTGCAAGTGAGGTAATATATGAACCCTAGTTATGAGAGTATGATGCTCTGTACAAAAGATACTCAAAATACATGTTCTCCCTTCTTCTTATCTTTCTTAATATGTGATGAGAGAAACCTCACTTGAGCTATATAGATTATTTATATATGAGGAGTCACTCGTATAAGCTTGACCTATTCTATATTTTCCTTCCTATATCATACATGTAGCACCCAAGATTGAAATCATGAAAAGTTTGACTTTAAAATATTCTCTTCCCCTTCATATGAAACATGAAAGATATGATGCTGATATCATGGGATAAACTTAGTATATTCTCTCTTTCCCTTCACATAATACATGCAAGACATAAAACAATTGAACTCATGAACTTGATATAAAGATATTTTTGGATCATAGGATATATGATCAGAAATCTAGTTTGTATCTTTGATCCTTCTCAATGTATGATTCTAAGTTGAGTATGAATATCACACCATAGGGTGAAACCCTAATGGTCAAGCATGTTATGTAGGCCCTTCTTAAGTAGAAAATCCTAATATCAAGGATGAAGATAAATCTCCTCTAAGGCTGAAATCATTTTAAGAGGTTAATGATGTTAGATTTGAATGATCTGAATACCATGGCATATAAACGAATTCCTCTTAAACTTTAAAAGTATGAACAAAACTTGTACCCTTAGGGGTGATGTAATCCCAAGATATCATAATGTCATGCTATGGCTAAGACATTAAGTGATGCTTCCACTATGTATAAGGTGGGGTGGTTACACCCAAGATGCTTTTATATCCTCAAATGACAACTTAGGGTATATCCAAATCTACATTGCCCTATCACCTAGAAATGACAACCTATATGAGGTTGAACTCCTTGTTTTCACCTTAAATATGAGATTAGTTGAATTTAGAGGACAAAATTCCATATAAGGTAGGGTGAATGTGATAACCCAGGTTTTAGGGTTTTGATAACTAATATAGAATTTTAAGATGATTTGTACCATTTGGAGGATTGATACCAAATAGGGGAATTGATTTTCAATTATTGTTTCTTTTCACTAAAAATAAAAGAAGTAACCATATACCAAATTGATTATTAGAACATTAATCATGTTCAAACATGATGAATGGGTTGGTTAAATGATTTCTGTACTTACAAGACCAAGAGGTCCATTGAGTAGTCACAATGAGATTGAGGGGTCAATTGATGCACCCTACAGTTATGAGGATCGTACAAAGTATTTTGAGGTTATTGATCAAGGTTTGAGGGTTAATTGAACTTTCTTTAAGGTATATACACTTATTTATGAGGTTATTTGAGGAATTAAATTAGATAACCACATGGTATATTTCTAGTTTTTAAACTTGTTAATAAGAGGGTTTAGGTGATGATGAAACCATGGTTCAAATTTCAGATGAATTGGATTTTTGTGCCAGAAGATACAAGAGTGTGAAGTTGTGAAATTTCATTTGAATGATCATTGTAGCATATATTTATAAGGGCATAGTTTGATCCAATTACCCTATCACACACCCAATTTCTTTGATGGGCTATGTGGCACCTTGCTGTTGGGTCCAATGCTACCTGGTCATCCTCACCATCTGAAAATGGAGGAGCAACACGCCATTGAGGTGTACCCCTACATCCGATGAAGCTGGGATGATTACCAGATATGTGAATCACAAAACAAACCCCAACTTGCGAGATATGAAGGGAAGGTGAGAGAGAGACATTAGCCTGGACCTCCTCCTCCTTTTCCCCATTGCTTCCAATAGTAGCGAACCCTGGATATGGAGGGAGTCATCTACTGTCTCCAATCGGCATCAAAGGGTTTAGAGAAGATGGAAACAAAATCATCGGAGAGGCGAGCTTAGTCTGATTGTTCACCCATCCTCACTAGCTGTCCGGCATCGGCCCTTCACCCCGTGAGTCGAAGTTACCTTGGTCACAGAGAGCAGGAGTAGGCCAGAGATGGCGTCCTCACACGATGGTGAGCCTGCGGTGGTGGAGTGTCGGAGGCACTGTCGGACTCCCAAGCAGATGGAGACCCCAACGTGTATTCACCTGCTTTCTCACCACCAGGTTCAAGCGCGACGACAATGAGAGCACTCTCGCATGAAGGGCTACGCATGACACCGATCCCTGGAGAAGAAGGAAGGGAAGTCTAGGAGGCACCGAACCTACAGTAGAACTCCCAGGGAGTAGAGGTTGCGCTGCAGGAAGAGAAAGTCCCGCTGGGGACTCTAGAGCGAGAGAAGCACCGAAGGACAGATCGGCGGCCTGTGCAAGGGTGAACATCGGAGCTCTTTCCTATGTTAGACTCTGGTGGGAGACGGAGCTCTGTCCATGATGGCGGCTGTGTGGGAGCACACCAAGCAGGAGAGACGCCAACCTCACTGAAGGAGAGGCCACGACGGTGCTGTAACTCAGGGACAGCCACGAGCATGATCATTGTGTCTGAATCATACGAAGAGGTGAGGATCATGTATGATCCCTCACCGATGATCTGTTATGCGAGTAGTCCCTGTGTAAGGACCCTGACCTGTGTTTAGGGTTTACCCTATTTGTTTTGCTTAACCTTGGTGGTTTGATGCTTGCTAATCACCTTTGAGTGGTGATTAGGGTTTGGTTATGCTTTGTTGAGAGTTCGAGGGGCTACTTGCAAATAACCCAAGTCTAGGGTTTTGTGTGCAAGTTTGCCATCTTGTGAGATGTTTTCCCCTCTTTGCTTCCTCTAGGGTTGAGAGGAATGCTTGGGCTTGTTGTTTGAGTTTCTTGGGCCTTGCTTGAGCTTGTTTGGGCCTTGAGGTGCTTTGTTTGGGCTTGCTTGAGCCTTGTGTTGGCCAAGTGAAGCTTGTGTCACCCAAGGAAGAGTGTGTGTCAACCTAGAGGTGGTGTGTCGACCTGGAGTAGTGTGTGTCACCGAGCAGAGCTGCTAGTTGTGTCGCCCATGTTGCTTGGTCCAACCTTGACCATGTTTGGTGGACACTTGGTGTATATCTTTGACAAGTGTCTCTTGGTGTGCTAATGTGTTGGCTTGAACCCTAGGACAAGTGTCCCTTGGGTGGACGACACTTAGCATGGATCTACCTTGGTTTCTCCTCCCCTTCTTCCTATATATGTAGATCTTCTCCTTGCCTTAGTCTCCTTTGATCTTTTGGTCTCCCCTCCACCTTGAGTGCACGATATCCCTCTCCATCTTGCTTGTGTCGGCCGAGACACTCTCCTGGAGTTGCAGTGGTGGATGATACCCTCTCTTGGATCAACTTTGGTGGACGACATCCCTTGGAGCTTGAAGTGCATCTTCTTCCTTGGAGCTTGGAGCTTAAGGCGGGTTGCATAACTTCTAACCCTAACTCCTTTACCTCTTGCTTGATTTTGTTGCATGTTAGTAGTTTAGCTTAGTTCTTTACTTTTATACCTTACTTTCTAGGGTTTAGGGTTCCTTTGTATACCTTGCTTTCTAGGGTTTAGGGTTTCCTTGTGTTGGAGGTAGGTGATGACTCTTGATGGGTAATATCCTCCCTTGGTTTGGGTGTGTTGGGCGACACCCTTGTTCTTGTGATGGGCGACATAGTGGTGTTCTTTGTGTTGGAGGTTGATGGTGACCTAGGGTTGGGCGATATCCCTTCTTTGTTGGTGTGTTGGACGACATGGCACCTTTGTCTTTGTGTTAGGAGATATCGTATCCCCTTTTGATGGACGATATGTATGCCCTTGGTGGACGACATGATGCGTTCTTGAGGTTAGCCGATACCCTTGCCCGTGTGTTGGGCGATAGGGTGAGCTAGGGTCATGTTGGCCGATATGTTGGTGACCTTGGTGAACGATAGATGAGCAATGCTCTTGTTCTTCTCTTGGATGATAGGTCTTTGTATCTTGATGGGCGACATGGTGAGCATGATGGGCGAGATGGTCCTCCTTGTGTTGAGAGACATCCTCTTCCTCATGGTGGACGATAGACCTAAGTTTCTTGGAGGTTTGTTGGTGCTGGCCGATAGCCATGCATGGTGTGCTGGTCGATATCCATGCTGGTCGACACCTATGATGGCCGATAGCCATGTTGGGTGACAACCTTGGGTGGTGATGGACGATAGGGTTGGTGTGTGTGTTGGCCGATAGGCCATGACAGGTTTTAGTGAGGGTTGATGAGAGTTATGGTGAGAGTCTTATGATCCTAGAGTAACGGTTCCATGTGTTATGAAAGTGGATGTTTATGCTAAACGATGGTGGTATTTTGTTAGTGATAACAACAATGAATATGATGCCTTACAAACAATAATAATGCTAATAATAGTAACAATGATGATAATGGTAATAGTAAGGAAATGGTAATAAGATGCATGATGTGGTCCATATGCTTATTTGTTAATAATAAAGGAGATGATAGTAATAATGTTGAGCATAATAATGATGGCAATAATGATAGTAATGATATGCATGAAGTAATCCTTGTACTTAATTGTTAAATGAGAATGGTGATAGTTACACTAGTAGCTTGCTCAATGATATGGTAATAATGATGATAGTGGATGGTGACATAATGGTAGTGGTAACAATAGTACTTGTTCTATACGTTTGAACATCTTGATTGTTCATATAATTCTGAGATAATAGTAAATATAGATATGGCTTGTTAATGATGTACTTTATACACTTGATCAACAAATAGTGTAAGAATGATAAGTAGAGTATCTTGAATGGCATTTATGATGGTACCATATTCCTTATGTTGAATCTATGATTATTGTGTATCCTAACCATGCAGGTGATGATTAGCCATGAAAAGGCTATGAGACACATGCGATGAGTAACATCACTTTGATGACTAATCTATGAGGTTGTATAAATGATGTGTTTGTCCCATGATAATGATGTGAGCCTTGAGAGGCAGTGACAGTACATGATGAGGGATTGAGATCCTATGGTATGTGATGATCCTTGAGATGGATCTGGATGGTTGGCAAGAGGCCGAGTGGTAACATGTGATGCTGGATCTTTGTGATGGATCAGGATGATGTGGGTTTCATAATAATATAATGTTCTTTGCTTTCTGTTATATCTTGCATGTTATATAACTTGGTTGAATCCTACAATCCATCTAAAAGATACTAATTAATCACAATGAAATATATCATGTAGTTTGCCCTGGCCATAGATCCATCATCGTCAGGACTTCGTGATGGTGAAATAGGTTCTCCTATGGGTTAACCTGGAAGCGCATATTGTTGAATATGTGTAGGTTGCTCCTAGCCTGAAAATGAGGAGGTAAGAGTGTAACTTCGGTTACAGACTCAAATACATATGAAGAGCATGGTGAACAGGCCCATGGCTCAGGATATGTGATGTGTGGAGCATGAATGCGTTCATGGCTCAGAGCACGGTGAACAGGCCCGTGGCTCAGTTTTACTAGCACCGAGACCTGTACCAAGGCGGGCTAGAGTGAGGGTAGCCTATGGAGCTGACCCTGTGGCTTAGACCACTTCAGCATGTGACTGCGGTCCTGCTTGTGTTGTACTCGTGTACTGACCACGAGGTGGGAGGTCGTGGAGTTCGGCTCTTCCATTGACCTTGTATGGCACCGTCTTGGGTTTCGTAACCGAAGGTTGGATTTGAACGGTACGGTTCAAATCCTCAGGGCATAATAATACGTAATATAGCCGTTTAGTACTTATTGCTTAGGATCAACACGAAACATTGGTTGAGGCCTTGTTTGTGTAATATCTTCGTTATATCTTGCAGGTTATGTGACAATATGTCATATCTTGATAAGAAGGTTATGTGACATTATATCTTGTTCTGATAATCATGTACATAGGGATACATCTTATCTTGATAATCATATTCCTTGAGATATATCTGGTTATATGCTTTTGTACAACTGGTAAGTTTGTCGGTAAGAATAATATATTTTATATATACTGCTCTTGTTATACCTGTTATTAGATATCTGCTGATATAATCTATCTTGCTGAGGTTCTGTAGTTGTGGTGGGGAGTTATGTTTCCCGCTGGGACAATTGTTCAATTGTCTCACCCCGCTGGTTTACACCCTTTTTAGGTGGTCGAGGTAGACATGGTCGTGGTCGTGGTGTTGCGGCCGAGCAGCTTGACGAGCAGTAGAAGGCAAGCGATGGACATGCTGCTGTTTTGGACGTTTTGTAGTAGAGTCTAGAGTCATCCCTGTACTCTCAGGTCCTTGGCAGTGTTTTGACGTTGTTTCATGATGATCGATCAATGATGTTTGTATATCCTGCGGTTGGCTGGATGTGGGCCTTTATGTATATGAACAGGTGGTGAACTCATGAGATGGATGGACAACTGTTTCTGTAAGCTGCAGACATGTATCAGATCTCGTGTATGTATATATATATGACATGTTTCTGTGCAGGATGAGGACTGGAAAGTAATAGTTTTACAGTTTATCAGTTTTCCACAATCAGTTTTAATTAACTCGTGCTTTCATAATCTGTGGTTATGGTGATTTCCGCACGTTTTTGCGTAACACCTCGTTATCTGTATGATAATGGGATGTGTTGCCACAAGTTTTGGTATCAGAGCTTTAGGTTCGGTGAGTCTACAGGGATTTAGGACTAGGTTGAGTCTGTTCTTATGTGTTTTCTAGGTTTTCTTACAATATCTTCTGCCCTCAGCGGAAGAAAAGTCAAGATGTCTGGAAACCATGAAGAACACTCTGCTGAGTACAGTGATGCTGCATCGGTTGATGGAGCAGATGGACAGGCACATGAAGATCAGGTGCCTGAGGTCCCCCAACCTAACCCAGCCATACTTGAACATCCTGCTTACCAACAGCTTATGGGGCAGTTAATGGCGATGATGAATCTCATGGTTGAGCGATTACCAGTGCCTCCTCTGCAAGTACAAGTTCCCCATGGAGAAGCATCAGGTATTGGGAAGACCTTTGAGCGGCTTCGTTGAGTTGGAGCTTCAGATTATGCTGGAACAGCTGATCCAACAGATGCAGATCTGTGGCTGACAAGTCTCGAGAAGGCTTTCAGGATCCTTGACATCCCCGAAGCAGACAAGGTAAAGCATGCTGTCTACCTTCTGAAAGGTAGTGCTGGTCAGTGGTGGACCATCGAGGAAGAGAAGCGGCCTGGTGAGGTGATCTGTTGGGAAGTGTTCCGACGTGAGTTCGTCACCAGATACTTTCCGAAGACATATATGGATGAGAAGATCAGTCACTTTGAGAAGTTGTGTCAAGGAACGATGAACATCACTGAGTATGAAGCCAAGTTTATGGATCTGTTGAGGTTCTGTCCTCACATGGCGGCAACAGATGAGGAACAAATTAGACGTTTCGAGAAGGGTTTGAGTGCTGAGTTGACAACCCCAGTGTCTGCGTTGGAGAACCGAGAACGGTTTGCTACGTTCGTGGAATCTGTTCGACGGATCGAGAGGATAGTAAGGGAGAAAAGAGAGTCTATGTCTCTCAAAAGACCTGCTCAATTTCAAGGACGTAGGTTTGGTGGCTTTAAGAAGCCCAGGTTTTCAACACCGTCAGCGATGAGAAGCGCTGGTGTACCATCTCAGTGGTCTCCAAGTAAGGGGAGAGGTTATGTTTCTTCACCGTCTAAGGCGTACAGTTCAGCTTCTGTGGAAGTGATAGGGCCAGCTAGGCCACGGTTTGAGGACAAGTCATGTCATCTTTGTGGACAAGTCGGGCATTTCAGGCTTAATTGCCCGAATAAAGACGTTGAAGTGACGCATCAGTCGAGGCAGAGTTTCCAGAAGTCTGAGAGACCGTAGGCCAGTGGTAGCAGAGGTCGAGGATGCAGTCAAGTGTCTCAGGCTGGATCGTCTGCTCAAGGAAGCAGAGGTCGTGGACAGCAAGCAACGACTCGATTCTATACCATGAATCAGCCAGAGGCGATAGTCAACCCGCGATTGGTGACAAGTCAGATGGAGTTATTTCATTCTGATATGTCTTCTTCTTGCTTTATATCTGTTCTGGTTGACCCAGGTGCTACACACTCTTTTATCGCCTATAGTATGCTTGAAAACTGTCGTTTACCTGTTAGCTGTAAGAAGGATAGCTTGTTGTTAGAAACCCCTCTTGATGGTTCCTCTCTGCTTCGAGAAGAGTGTCCATCTTATGTTTTGTCTTTTTCGGGACATCGTATTCAAGTGGATCTTATACCACTTGATATGCATGGTTTCGATGTTATCCTCGGGATGGATACCTTAGAGAAGTATAAGGTTGTCTTGGACTGTGGTTCTGAGCAGACAGTGTTTGATGTCGCTGGGGAGCGGTGGATCTTCCAGGGAGATAGAAAGATTCTTCTGACGTGTTTGGTATCAGCTATGGTGGCAGATAATTTGTTATGACAAGGATGTGAGGCGTTCCTAGCTCACGTGGTGGATACCGTTGTGGCTACCAAGGAGAAAGGTCCTAGTCTCGAGGAAGTGTCCGTGGTTCGAGAGTTTGCAGACGTGTTTCCTGAGGAGTTCCCTGGTGTTCCTCCGCCCTGAGAGATTGATTTTGAGATCAATCTGGTTCTTGGAACACAACCAGTTGCACAGTCACCATACAGGATGGCTCCAGTAGAGATGGCAGAGCTGAAGAAGCAGTTGCAAGAGTTGTTGGAGAAAGGTTTTATCCGACCGAGTACGTCGTCGTGGGGTGCTCTCGTGTTGTTCGTTAAGAAGAAGGATGGTTTAATGCGGCTGTGTATAGATTACCGGCAGTTGAACAAGGTCATGATCAAGAACAAGTACCCGTTGCCGAGGATAGATGATCTGTTCGATCAGTTGTGTGGTGCTACAGTGTTCTCAAAGATCGATCTACGGTCTGGATATCATCAGTTGAGGATAAAGGCGGTTGACATACCAAAGTCATCTTTCAGGATGAGGTATGGTCATTTCGAGTTCGTGGTTATGCCGTTTGGGTTAACCAATGCACCTACTGCTTTCATGGATCTGATGAATAGAGTGTTCCGTCCGTTCTTAGATCAGGTTGTTGTAGTCTTTATAGATGATATCTTGATCTATAGTCAGGACAAGCTAGAGCATGAGCAACATCTTCATCGAGCGTTGACTCTTCTTCGTCAACATCAGTTGTATGCCAAGTTCAGTAAGTGTGAGTTCTGGTTGGATGAAGTGACTTTCTTGGGTCATGTGATATCTGCAGAAGGAGTCAAAGTAGATCCAAAGAAGGTGGAATCCGTTGCGGATTGGGAACAACCAAAGATGCCGACAGAAGTTCGTAGTTTCCTTAGTTTGGCTGAATACTACCGGAGGTTTATCAAGGACTTTAGTGTGATTGCGTTGCCGATGACGAAGTTGACCAGGAAGGATGAACCTTTTGTTTGGGATGATCGATGTCAGCAAGCTTTCCAGAGTTTGAAGGAGAAGCTGACCAATGCTCCAGTGTTGATCTTGCCAAAGCCTGGAAAAGGCTATGTTGTTTTCTGTGATGCTTCCAAGAAAGGTTTAGGTTGTGTGTTGATGCAGGAAGATCATGTGGTTTCTTTTGCTTCGTGAGAGCTCAAGAAACATGAGGAGAACTATCTGACTCATGACCTGGAATTAGAGGCAGTGGTTCATGCATTAAAGATTTTGAGACACTATCTATATGGGGAAGTATGCCAGATCTTTACAGATCATAAGAATCTGGAGTACATCTTTACACAACAAGAGTTGAACATGCGACATCGACGATGGATGGAGTTGATTAATGATTACGACTGCACTATCGAGTATCATCCTGGTAAGGCGAATGTGGTAGCTGATGCGCTTAGTAGAAAGTCTTCTTCTCTTTCTTTAAAGAAGGCACAGTTGAGTTCTCCGGTATGCCATAAGCAAGATATGTTTGTTTCTTTGCGGCAGATGAATGTACAGATGGAAGTTTTCTGTGTTGTCTGGTCTTTTCGCACAGATGCAAGTTAAGCCTACGCTGAGACAGCAGATCAAAGATGCACAACGGACAGATAATGCGGTACAGTTGATTAGATCAGAGTTAAGCAGTGACAAGCGTGATGGGTTTCATGAATCTGAGGATGGGCTAGTTTGTTATCGTGATACGATGGTGGTTCCAGATGATGATATTTTGAGGACGTTGGTGCTTGAGGAAGCACATACGTCAATGTATGCGATGCATCCAGGTGTCACCAAGATGTATCATAGTATGAAGGACTTGTATTGGTGGCCCGATTTGAAGAGAGATGCAGCTGAGTTCGTGGCGAGATGCGCGGTGTGTCAGCAAGTGAAGGCTGAACATCAGAAGCCGGCAGGTACGTTGCAACCTTTGCCGATACCACAGTGTAAATGGGATCATATAACCATGGATTTCGTAGTTGGTCTACCCCGGACAACTAGGAATCATGATTCCATTTGGGTGATAGTGGATAGATTGACGAAGTCTGCCCATTTTCTACCAGTGAAGACGACGTATATAACTGAGAAACTAGCCAGAGTATATGTGGATGAGATAGTACATTTGCATGGTGTGCCAGCAACAATAGTTTCTGACAGAGGTCCTCAGTTTACGAGTCGTTTTTGGGAACAGTTGCACAAGGCATTGGGAACGCAGTTAAGGTTCAGTACAACTTTTCACCCACAGACAGATGGACAGTCTGAGAGGACTATATAGATTCTGGAGGATCTTCTTTGAGCTTGTGTTTTGTAGTTTCTAGGCAACTGGGATGTGCATCTGAGTTTGATAGAGTTTGCCTACAACAACAGTTATCAGCGGAGCATCGACATGGCTCCTTATGAAGCTTTGTATGGAAGGAAGTGCAGATCTCCTTTGTGTTGGTATGAATCAGGTGAGTATCAGCTTTTGGGTTCTGAGTTAGTTCAGCAGACGACAAATAAGATCAAGGTGATACAACAACAGCTGAAAGTGGCACAAGACAGGCAGAAGTCTTATGCAGACAATCGCCGACGACCTTTGGAATTCCAGGTAGGAGACAAAGTGTATCTCAAAGTATCGCCGTGGAAAGGTGTGCTAAGGTTTGGACGGAAGGGTAAGTTGGCACCCAGGTAAATGGGGCCTTACTCAGTCAGAGCACGTGTTGGAAAAGTAGCTTATGAGTTAGAGTTGCCTCCAGAGTTGCACAGGTTGCATCCAGTGTTTCATGTCAGTATGCTGAAGAAAAGTCATCCAGATTCAAGTATAGTGATACAGCCAGTTGAGGTTGAGCTTGATGTAGATATGACCTATGAGGAAGGTCCTATGGCGATCCTTGACAGAAGGATCAAGAAGCTGAAGAGGAAGGACCTGGTTCTTGTGAAGGTTCTTTGGCAGCGTCGTGGCATCGAGGAAGCCACGTGGGAGCTTGAGGAAGAGATGAGGAGGAAGTATCCCTCGCTTTTCTCTTCAGATTTCGGGGATGAAATCCCTTAAAGGGGGTTAGATTGTAAGGACCCTGACCTGTGTTTAGGGTTTACCCTATTTGTTTTGCTTAACCTTGGTGGTTTGATGCTTGCTAATCACCTTTGAGTGGTGATTAGGGTTTGGTTATGCTTTGTTGAGAGTTCGAGGGGCTACTTGTAAATAACCCAAGTCTAGGGTTTTGTGTGCAAGTTTGCCATCTTGTGAGATGTTTTCCCCTCTTTGCTTCCTCTAGGGTTGAGAGGAATGATTGGGCTTGTTGTTTGAGTTTCTTGGGCCTTGCTTGAGCTTGTTTGGGCCTTGAGGTGCTTTGTTTGGGCTTGCTTGAGCCTTGTGTCAGCCAAGTGAAGCTTGTGTCTCCCAAGGAAGAGTGTGTGTCAACCTAGAGGTGGTGTGTCGACCTGGAGTAGTGTGTGTCGCCCAGCAGAGCTGCTAGTTGTCTCGCCCATGTTGCTTGGTCCAACCTTGACCATGTTTGGTGGACACTTGGTGTATATCTTTGACAAGTGTCTCTTGGTGTGCTAATGTGTTGGCTTGAACCCTAGGACAAGTGTCCCTTGGGTGGACAACACTTAGCATGGATCTACCTTGGTTTCTCCTCCCCTTCTTCCTATATATGTAGCTCTTCTCCTTGCCTTAGTCTCCTTTGATCTTTTGGTCTCCCCTCCACCTTGAGTGCATGATATCCCTCTCCATCTTGCTTGTGTCAGCCGAGACACTCTCCTGGAGTTGTAGTGGTGGCCAATACCCTCTCTTGGATCAGCTTTGGTGGATGAAATCCCTTGGAGCTTGAAGTGCATCTTCTTCCTTGGAGCTTGGAGCTTAAGGCGGGTTGCATAACTTCTAACCCTAACTCCTTTACCTCTTGCTTGATTTTGTTGCATGTTAGTAGTTTAGCTTAGTTCTTTGCTTTTGTACCTTGCTTTCTAGGGTTTAGGGTTCCTTTGTATAACTTGCTTTCTAGGGTTTATGGTTTCCTTGTGTTGGAGGTAGGTGATGACTCTTGATGGGCGATATCCTCCCTTGGTTTGGGTGTGTTGGGCGACACCCTTGTTCTTGTGATGGGCGACATAGTGGTGTTCTTTGTGTTGGAGGTTGATGGTGACCTAGGGTTGGGCGATATCCCTTCTTTGTTGGTGTGTTGGATGACATGTCACCTTTGTCTTTGTGTTGGGAGATATGGTATCCCCTTTTGATGGACAACATGTATGCCCTTGGTGGACGACATGATGCGTTCTTGAGGTTGGCCGATACCCTTGCCCGTGTGTTGGGCGATAGGTTGAGATAGGGTCATGTTGGCCGATATGTTGGTGACCTTGGTGAACGATAGATGAGCAATGCCCTTGTTCTTCTCTTGGATGATAGGTCTTTGTATCTTGATGGGCGACATGGTGAGCATGATGGGCGAGATGGTCCGCCTTGTGTTGTGAGACATCCTCTTCCTCATGGTGGATGATAGACCTAAGTTTCTTGGAGGTTTGTTGGTGCTGGCCGATAGCCATGCATGGTGTGCTGGTCGATATCCATGTTGGACGACACCCATGATGGCCGATAGCCATGTTGGGCGACAACCTTGGTTGGTGATGGCCGATAGGGTTGGTGTGTGTGTTGGCCGATAGGCCATGACATGTTTTAGTGAGGGTTGATGAGAGTTATGGTGAGAGTCTTATGATACTAGATTAACGGTTCCATGTGTTATGAAAGTGGATGTTTATGCTAAACGATGGTGGTATCTTGTTAGTGATAACAACAATGAATATGATGCCTTACAAACAATAATAATGCTAATAATAGTAACAATGATGATAATGGTAATAGTAAGGAAATGGTAATAAGATGCATGATGTGGTCCATATGCTTATTTTTTAATAATAAAGGAGATGATAGTAATAATGTTGAGCATAATAATGATGCCAATAATGATAGTAATGATATGCATGAAGTAATCCTTGTACTTAATTGTTAAATGAGAATGGTGATAGTTACACTAGTAGCTTGCTCAATGATATGGTAATAAGGATGATAGTGGATGGTGACATAATGGTAGTGGTAACAATAGTACTTGTTCTGTACGTTTAAACATCTTGATTGTTCATACAATTCTGAGATAAGGATAAATATAGATATGGCTTGTTAATGATGTACTTTATACACTTGATCAGCAAATAGTGTAAGAATGATAAGTAGAGTATTTTGAATGGCATTTATGATGGTAGCATATTCCTTATGTTGAATCTACGATTATTGTGTATCCTAACCATGCAGGTGATGATTAGCCATGAAAAGGCTATGAGACACATGCGATGAGTAACATCACTTTGATGACTAATCTATGAGGTTGTATAAATGATGTGTTTGTCCCATGATAATGATGTGAGCCTTGAGAGGCAGTGACAGTACATGATGAGGGATTGAGATCCTATGGTATGTGATGGTCCTTGAGATGGATCTGGATGGTTGGAAAGAGGTCGAGTGGTAACATGTGATGCTGGATCTTTGTGATGGATCAGGATGATGTGAGTTTCATAATAATATAACGTTCTTTGCTTTCTGTTATATCTTGCATGTTATATAACTTGGTTGAATCCTGCAATCCATATAAAAGATACTAATTAATCACAGTGAAATATATCATGTAGTTTGCCCTGGCCATAGATCCATCATCGTCAGGACTTGGTGATGGTGAAACAGGTTCTCCTATGGGTTAACCTGGAAGCGCATATTGTTGAATATATGTAGGTTGCTCCTAGCCTGAAAATGAGGAGGTAAGAGTGTAACTTCGGTTACAGACTCAGATACGTATGAAGAGCATGGTGAACAGGCCCATGGATCAGGATATGTGATGTGTGGAGCATGAATGCGTTCATGGCTCAGAGCACGGTGAACATGCCCGTGGCTCAGTTTTACTAGCGCCGAGACCTGTACCAAGGCGGGCTAGAGTGAGGGTAGCCTATGGAGCTGACCCTGTGGCTTAGAACACTTCAGCATGTGACTGTGGTCCTGCTTGTATTGTACTCGTGTACTGACCATGAGGTGGGAGGTCATGGAGTCCGGCTCTTCCACTGACCTTGTATGGCACCAGCTTGGGTTTCGTAACCGAAGGTTGGATTTGAACGGTACGGTTCAAATCCTCAGGGCATAATAATACGTAATATAGCCGTTTAGTACTTATTGCTTAGGATCAACACGAAACATTGGTTGAGGCCTTGTTTGTGTAATATCTTCGTTATATCTTACAGGTTATGTGACAATATGCCATATCTTGATAAGCAGGTTATGTGACATTATATCTTGTTCTGATAATCATGTACATAGGGATACATCTTATCTTGCTAATCATATTCCTTGAGATATATCTGGTTATACGCTTTTGTACAGCTGGTAAGCTTGTCGGTAAGAGTAATCTGTTTTATATATACTGTTATTAGATATCTGCTGATATAATCTATCTTGCTGAGGTTCTGTAGTTGCGGTGGGGAGTTATGTTTCCCGCTCGGACAATTATTCAATTGTCTCACCCCGCTGGTTTACACCCTTTTTAGGTGGTCGAGGTAGACGTGGTCGTGGTCGTGGTGTTGCGGCCGAGCAGCTTGACAATCAGTAGAAGGCAAGCGATGGACATGCTGCTGTTTTGGACATTTTGTAGTAGAGTCTAGAGTCATCCCTGTACTCTCAGGTCCGTGGCAGTGTTTTGACGTTGTTTCACGATGATCGATCGATGATGTTTGTATATCCTGCGGTTGGCCGGATGTGGGCCTTTATGTATATGAACAAGTGGTGAACTCATGAGATGGATGGACAACTGTTTCTGTAAGCTGTAGACACGTATCAGATCTCATGTATGTATATATATATGACATGTTTCTGTGCAGGATGAGGACTGGAAAGTAATAGTTTTACAGTTTATCAGTTTTCCGCAATCGGTTTTAATTAACCTGTGTTTTATAATCTGTGGTTATGGTGATTTCCGCACGTTTTCGCGTAACACCTCATTATCTGTATGATAATGGGATGTGTTGCCACACCCTGGTTCATAGAGGAAGGGTGGGGGTGATCATGAGGATGAGATTTGGAGGATGAGCATTGTGGAGGCCGCGATCTATCGTCAGAGTTCCAGCTGTGACAACGCTCACACGAGGCAGAGAAACAGGCCACGAGAAGAATCATGGCTAAGAGAAAGGAATCTACGCTAGACTTGAAGATAGAGGTGGCATCTGCAGTCAACCAAGAGATGGCAGTAGAGGCTGATCTATCGCTGGTGCTCCTGTGTGTGGCAGCACCTGGGTCTCACACATGACTTGCGACCGTGATGGAGAGGAGGATTGATCGGTTCAGTGACTCAATCCAAGAACTGGCTGGTCCAGTATGCAATCTTGACGAACTGCTCAGGCCATCAAATAAATCGGTCGGACCCCAACTAAGCCAACCATGGGTGCGGGCTGAGGAACTTGTCTTGCCAGCATGGACGAATCAAGCGCCGCCACATCAGGAAATGACAAGGTATAATGCTTTTGATATCCAGAAATGACATTTTCTTAGAAAATGCTTAATAAATAACACCTTTGGCCTAAAAATTCCCCAAAAATATCCTTGGACTCACAAAAGTACCCTCTTTATTTTGGAATCCTTGTATCAGTCTTTGGAGATAGTAATATCTATGATTTTTAATTTAGATGAGAATATTTCATTTAAATGGTATAATTAAAAAATGGCTGAGATTAAATTTGAGAAAAATATTTTTGAACCTAAAAATCACTTAGAAACCATGCGTGGACTCTAATCTTATTATAATGCCAAAATGTTATGTCTTCTCTTATTAATGAGCAAATTAATGCTTTTAAACTCCTTTTAGTTCTAGAAAATATACAAAGCATCAGAAAAATATGAAATCTGAACCAGACCCTTAGAATGACATTTGGATCACTATAAAAATACCAGATACCATCCTAAGATTAGATGGAACCTAGAATTGGCCAAAACCTAATTTGGACCTAAAATACCTAGAATATGATGAACATTTATTAATGTTGATGCATAGAATGCATGTTATATGAAGAGAACCCTTAATACATGTGATGTAACCCTAATATGGTTAATAAAAGTGACATAATGTTAAATATGTCCACACAATAATGTGAAACGTGAGTATATCTAGTTGATGAATTGTAATCTGGAAAATGACATCAGTAAGATAAATATAAGGTAAGAATACAAGTAATCATGAGAATAACATAATGATCTAAGTAAACCCTAAAATGAACACGACTAGGGTTAAGATGATCAAAATATGATGCTAGTATATGATTTTGTTATTAACCAGGTGATGACCAGATATCTACATGAGCAAAAATGATTAGAAATATTTGAACTCAGGTACGTGGGTTTTTATTAAGTATATGACTAGTTTTTGTGGATGCATAATGATATGATGTACCTTGAATGCTCGTATTTGGATATGATTTCTTGGTTGAACTAGTATGAGTTATACTTTGCCAAATCTAATAGAACATAAATGAGTATGATGGGTTGTAGCTACTAGAGCACATAGCCTGGTGTGGATGTATGTTACCTAACATGGATGTATGATTCCTTGGCCCATGTTAGATGTATGATGATACTATATTGCCCACACTAGATGTAATTCAAGTGCAAGTATGTGTAGTACAACCACATCAAAGTGAAAGCAATAAAAGGAATGTTTACCTGATTATCGCCTTAAATAATGTTTTCTTTTACTCTTTCTTTCTCAAGTTATTTCAATTATGCAAACATATTAGTATGTATCTTTCTACCCACGTACACACCACCTTGTGTGTTGATTCATTGTTTCACGTATGTTTTAGGTTCAGAGCTAGCATGGGATAAAAGAAAGGAAGTGAGAAGTTGTCCAGGTTGTACCTATTGTGTAGATCCTAGTTTAGCATACATGTTCTTAGAATGTAGAATTTCCATTCAATATGTGATTGTAAATCGTGTTGTAATAACTCACTTGGTAATATATACATGTTGAATGTTGAGAAATTTTTATGGTGTATGTTATGGTTTAATGTTCATGTATGTGCATTATGCTTCCACATCGCTCTCTGATATAATTTCTAACGTTTTTGGATTTTGTCTTCTAATCTCCATGGGGATTGAGATGGTGAAAATCTGGGGACGTCACACGGTTCCCTTATCCTTTTCGCTTGCCCTGATGGCTGCTAGATCCAAGATCTAGGGTGGTTGGATCATCACCCACCTCAGGATCAGTTTGGGAAACAAGGTTCAACAGTCTGAACCTTTCCAGACTTCTTTCTCTCTACTCCCTTGATAGTTTTCCACGAGATTAAGTGCTATGAATTCGGGAGAGAGAGGTGATTACAACAAGCCTTTATACAACAGTTATACCTCCCTGCATAGGAAGTTCCCAAATCTTGGACCGTTTGGGAAGATAGGGCAAGCTGGGACAACCCATTAGATCATTAGCTATGCCTATAAAAGGACTTATGTAGAAACCTTGTGTTGTACCCTGTGCTTTGGGGACCTCAATTTCTCGAGAACATCGTTGTATCCCCTCACCCCGTCTTTCCTGTTCCGGCAGGACGGACTGCTCGAGTGGTAATGCGAAGCAATTGAAATCAATTGCTTGGAACCAGAGGTTGAGGTGAGTCTGAGGGGGTGTTTCCTTTCATTTTGAGGAGCGAAGGGGGGGGGGGTCTGCACATGCTCTAACCACGCGGCTACGTGGGCCTGTTCTACAGGCCAGCGGGCACTCTTGGGGCCGCCAATCCCGGCCACCACAGATGGTGGCGATAATATAGATGAGTCTCGGAAGAGGAGGCGGAGCTCGTGGAATCATCGCCCGCTATTTTGGAGGACATAGCAAAAGTCAACTCTCCGGTTGACTGAACCATGGTGGTTGTTCGTAAGCAAAGGGAGCAGAGATCGGGGGAAGAAGATGACTTCACGTGAAAAGACCTGTGTACCCCTGGGTAACTCCTTACGGTAAGGGCTATAATCGACCTTTTGTTCATTTGTTTAAAGCATCCGAGTTTAGTTCTGACGTGGCACACCGTAATTGGCTGAGGACTGTTTAATTCCGCAAAAATCATAACTCTTGCTAGAAAACTCAGATGGCAAAAGTATATACATGAAAAGTGATAAAAAAAATACGAGGAATAAACTAAAAATGGTTTGGAAGCCTAAATCAATATAAATTTGTAAAAATGTATATTTTGATGGAAAAAGGTGTTAATTTGTGGTTAAAAACCCTAATTAATGATTAAGGGTAGTTTTGATGTAGCATAAAGGTTGATTCGATCATTAGTAATTTGTTTGGTGATAAAAATGAATCTTGATCTATTTTTAAAAGGGAATTGCAATAGTTAGGGTTTTCAATTTAATATTGTAAGTAATACCCTTAGAAACCCTAAGTGAGAGAAAAAGGGAAGAAAAAGATATAGTTAATCCAAAAGTTAGGGTTTTGTGGTCCAAACCTGATCTTGAGATCTTAATGGAAAATAAAATGAGATAATTAGGGTTTGATGGATATTTTGATAAAAATAAAGTAAAAGTGGTAAAAAGGAAGTAAAACCCGAATTACGGTCAAACCCTAAAAGGGCTATTAACCCTAGTGCACAATTAGGCCTATTAGACTTGAATACCATGATCCATGATAGAAAAATATTAGATGTATATTTCAGGACCGAATTGTGCTTGCTTGCTCGATTCTGGATTACTTGATTGATTGGATTAATTCTACATTTAAGACAGCTTGACAGGTACGTGGTTAATTATGATTAATCACATTAGTTTCCCGAGGGTTTTTCGAATGTTTCCTCGCATTGAATGTAACCTAAATAGTTTGGATGTTCATACTGCAATTATAAAGTCACTATGGCTATCACAGTTATATATACATGTGAATTCTCGCACCTACATGCCACCCTGATGGAAGATGCCATAAAGGTCAGGCCCAGGAGGGTAGACCAATGGGCACCATGAGAGGTGACTCCAGACACCAAGCTCGGGAATGAGAAGGTGGTCTATTATGCATGACTATGGAGCACCCTGAGAGGTGACTCCCAGGCACCAAGCTCGGGATTGAGAAGGTGGCCTTAAGTCATTGGCAAAGTAAACCCGAAGGTGGGTATGCTAGGGTTAGGCAAAAAGCGGTGGAGAATGTCATACTGAAAAGTGTAAATTGGCTTGTTAATTAATTTTTTTGTGATTATTAAATTGTTAGCCATATTTGCAATATTTTGGTTGTCTCCACATACCAGTATATTTCAATATACTGACCGACGTTTTGTTTGTCGGCATTTTAGGAAGAACAATTGAAAGAACAAATAGTAAAGTGACACCTTGTGGAAACAAGAAATAAAGTGCAAGGAGGATTAGATAGAATAATTCAAGCTCTGGATAGATAGATTTCCAAAGTTTTCAAAGGTAAGTAAAGTTTTAATTTTATACCAAATTCTAGTTAGTTAATAGAATTTCATAATTATTATTGATTATTTGCTGAACCTTTGATCCTGTTAATTGAATAATGGCTCTGACCTTCAATTCTCCCTTAATTGGGGGTTACTGGGAGACAGGGTCATTACAATTGGTATCAGAGCATGGGTTCCTCATTTAATCTTTAATAATTATTAAATTTTACAAATTCCATAGAATCGAGGGAGTTATTAGATGATTGTCTGAAAGACTGAGGTGTCTAGAAAAGGATCACGTCCGGGGGCTGGCAATATTTTCCTCCACACCGCTACTCGGAATATGAGGACTCCTAGATTGTGTGACTTCCTGGCCGATGTCTTAGGATATGACTCGAAATAAGATACCTTTAGGACTCTCTCATCTTGTTCATCCCTTCTCAACTCAAATTGTTGTTGGCTTTTAGGGGAATCAGTAAAGGCAGCAGAAACAAAAATTTTCTCCTCCCCAAACCCAGAACAAGGAAACGCGTCAACGTATATACAATAGGAAAGGATGGTATGTGGAATCATACCTTGTCCCGAGGCTTGCTCGGCAACAATACCTCACGTCTTGCATAGTCTTCACCTCCGGTCTTGGACGATGTCTGTGCAGCTCCTGGTCACACCGGGAGTGACAACTCCTGGTCTCACCGGGACTGTCAGGATTGACAACTATCCTCCGAGCAGAAGAAATATCCCGCCTCTGAAGTAGTCCACATGGACCACCTGGATCTCCTTATACCACAAGGAATTGGAAGGAGTCACACCCTCCTGTTGGCGTACTAGTCACCGACACACTCTCCTGTCACCAGTCACTTTCTACAATTGTCTTTCCCTTGTTGTGCCTCCCTTATCGGGTAGCACTTGCTCAGGCTCTCTCTCGGTTGCCAAAACCAGAGAGAACGACAACTTTACAGAGCAACTGGTTGCATTGAGTTGTTCTTTGAGAAGCCTCCAATACCCCTATATATATAGGAGGGTCATGGGACATGGTTCTCTATCCCGGGCAATGCGGGACTAAAGAAGGAGTAGAAGGGTTCAAGATTTTCCACAAAAACAACCAACTGCGCAACCTGAACTGATCGTTTCATTTATGAAATGATCAGTTGGGGACCTGAGCCGGTCGGTTGACACCTCAACCGATCGGTTGGGACCCATGAAACAGTCAGTTCACTTCTGAACCGGTCGGTTCGTGGTCCTGGTCAGTTCCCGATTGACTTTTCTTCTTTTGTTTCTAATTGGTATCAAATACCAATCCTTGTTCCAATCAAATTGAGCAAGTGAAACGGAAGGAAATTTCTCACCAATCCTACTTTCCCAACTTTCTCGGTTGCAACAGTTGAACCAATCATTTCAACACTTGAAGCAATCGTTTCACCCTGTCCATGAGCCAATCGACTCAACACCTGAGCCGATCGGTTCACCAAGCTGAGCCGATCAGTTCATCACATGAGCTGATCGGTTGGGAGTGTAGATTGTGCAAAATCAATCAATTGCAGTTTCAATCAATCTGATACTCTAATTAATCAGTCCAACACCTTGAACATTATGATATTGAGCTATCAATTAATTGAGTGTTTAATTGAACTACTAAACTCCTTTAGTAATCAATCTAAACATTATTTGTGGACAAAACTCCTCTTCCAGGTTAAATCCTATGTGTGTGACCCTGCAGGTCCATTTCACGTTGGTAGTGAAATTCCATAACACTTATGACTTCACAAGGAAAGAGCAGTGCCTAGTCACACATCAGTGCTACCCAAGTGAAATAGAAAGTTAGAGAACAACTTTCAATCCTACAATCTGTGAATGGTGTTACAGTGAATGTATAATTCCTTTGTCACTGATATCCCGAATGAACTTGAGGCATGGAACAGTCATCCTGTCAACGTTCATTCACTTTCTTGATCCTCAGAGTAGATTGGAAGAGATATGTATGACATCAATATCACATACTAATTCACACATGTGTGCACACCTTTCTCAATCCTACTCATCAAGTGGCCATGGATATCATATTCCCTCAGGAGGGACAAATCCCCTATCTATCACTCACCCCTCAAAAGCCCCATGTGTCAAAGCCACCCAATCATCACCTTTATAACAACCCACGTTTCGGGACTACGTTTGATGATGTCGAAGTGCCCAACGACATGTGTTAAGTGTAGTGATTTCAGGTCAAAGAATCACACTCACCACCATCACTCTGAGTACTGACTGTGACTACCATGTCATGGTTCCATGTGTCAAACTCACGGTGGGTCTGTCCGGTACACTTGTTCTCTAACAAGTACCTATGTGTTTGGTTTGATATCTCTATATCATGACTAATGAGATTTTGTCATCAACCAACACCACAATCTAGTCTTGTGTGTCATTGCTGTCTATTTACCTTCCACACTGACATCTGACTAGGGACATAACAAGAATGTACAAACTCTTAGCATCTGTATGATCTCATCGTTCAGGTCCTTAACCTGAAAGCATACATCATTGAGTATTGTCATTCTCTAGACATTCAATCTGTTCTATCACTATCTCATATGACTGAACCAGAAAGAATTGGAACCTTGCCTTTGATGTTCATCAAATCAATCTTAATGTATCCCACCAATCATCCCATGATTGGCTCTCAGGGCATACATACCAACAATTCTGTTAAGGACCTTAAAGATTAGGGTTTCCTCTCTTCTCCTCACCCTCTTGAGGTATGGATAAGGTTAATAAGGTCTAAGGAATCCTCCACCAAATTAATGAAAAAGCATGTAAATAAGATGTCATGGACACAAGCTTAATAGATTAAGCACACACTAAAGAATAGATACATGTGTAGGTCGTATGGCATGAGTTGTCATTGCCCCTTAGAAGAAGACCTTAGGCTAGACCTCCTCGACAGGAGGATGAGTAGAAAGAGTTAGTCTTGGAGGTAGACATCTCCATTAAAAGTAGAGACCTAGCGCATCCTTCGAGGATGATGTTAACCCTAACCCTAAGTGAAGGTTAGAGAGAGAGATGACATGATGAGTTAGATGTCATGGTAGACCAGGTGTTTGGATGGACATGCCTTTGGGATACCATATGAGCCATGAGAGGTTGGATGACCTAGAACCTTTGGCAACCCAACCCTGGGAAGGATCATACATGTTTGAGTGAAGGATAACTCTTTTATGGATGAGGTTAGAGAAGAACCTATAGAAACCTTATGGGCTGTTGCAAGTAGGATATAGCTTGCACCCAGAGTACATCAGTAGTATGAGCAGTAAGTCAAAACTGAGGCCAGAAGGACAAGATGGATGGCTTATGAGATAAGCATAAGGGGCTATGGATAGTCATGAGCAAACATAAGTTTGAGCATAGGCTTCACCCACATAGAGGTATGCCTATGAGCTTGATGGAAGTAGGAGTTGCCTAATTTCCGAGTTGAACATGTACTATGATATAATCCTAAGTCTATCCTAGGGTCAGGTAGGGATAAAACCGATGGAAGTAGGAGTTGCCTAATTTCCTAGTTGCACATGACCATACGGTCGGGAGGTAACAACTATCATTGTCTGAGGGTCATGGGTTAGGAGATTGATCACCTTCATGAACTCATGGGACCCAAAGGGCAGAAGAGTAGGGCACTCTCTGGATGCATAAGGGAAGAGGGATAACCCCAAAAGTGCCGACACCCTATAGACCTAGAGGAGATGACCAAGGATTGTGTGTAAACCCCAGTAGGCTCGAGACCAGTTCTCCATGGAAGTAACCTTGATATCGAGATGGTTGTGATGTAGATACATGGGTGGCACATTTCAACCTACATTTGAAGGTGTACTGGCAAGGTGGGATGAACCATCTCTATTCTTGGAACAGGAAGAACTCTGTATTTGGACTGCAGCCAAATGCTTATTTCCTCTTGTTATGGGAGTGAGAGATAGGACAATACGCATGCCATGCACTAAGGATAAAGAGGATGTGAGTTGGAACATTGCTATAAGGTATGAGGATAGAGATGATAACATACCTTTGTGGAGCGAATGATACATGGATGGTTTATCAATACTAAGAGAAATAAGGTAGTCATCTTATAAGGATGTTTTTAGAATGAGCTATGTGGAATTTGCAAGTTAACCAAGGTTGAGTTTGATCACCATGAGGATGATCTCAGAGTTTCTTGATGAAGACAAACTTAGAGTTTGAGATGAGATGATAAGTAGAATACATGGAGGTGTATGTCTTCAACATTACCTGACACCTAAGGAGGTGAAGTGGTAATGGATGCTCTGGTTGAGATATAGCTACCTAGTTTAGCTAGAGGCTAGATGAAGTTGAGGTTGTTCGACTAACCCTAAGTTTTGAAGAAGAGGTGTTTTGGCTAACACTCGGATGTAACAAGATAGGTTGAACAAGTTAATGGTTGTTTGGTTAGCCAGTATAGTCCGTGATATAATGAAAGGATGGTGGTAGAACCTCAGATGCACTTCTTTGCATAGAAAGGTAATAAAACCCTGATGAGAGTGGTTTAGGGCTTTCGAGGAATCAATCTTGAGGAATCACGACATACGTGAAATCATGATTTTAAGATCACCATACACCGTGAAACTACAAAGATAGTAAGTGATAGTACCACTTTGGGCTATAATAGACCTTTTGTTCGTTTGTTTAAAGCATCTGAGTTTAATTCTGACGTGGCACACCCTAATTGGCTGAGGACTGTTTAATTCTGCAAAAATCATAACTCTTGCTAGAAAACTCGGATTGGAAAAGTATATACATGAAAAGTGATCAGAAAAATACGAGGAATAAAATAAAAATGGTTTGGAAGCCTAAATCAGTATACATTTGTAAAAATGTATATTTTGATGGAAAAAGGTGTTAATTTTTGGTTAGAAACCCTAATTAATGATTAAGGGTAGTTTTGATGTAGCATAAAGGTTGATTCGATTATTATTAACTTGTTTGGTTATAAAAATGAATCTTGATCTTTTTTAAAAGGGAATTGCAAGAATTAGGGTTTTCAACCTAGTATTGTAAGTAATACCCTTAGAAACCCTAAGTGAGGGAAAAAGGGAAGAAAAAGATATAGTTAATCCGAAAGTTAGGGTTTTGTGGTCCAAACCTGATCTTGAGATCTTAATGGAAAATAAAATGAGATAATTAGGGTTTGATGGATATTTTGATAAAAATAAAGTAAAAGTGGTAAAAAGGAAGTGAAACCCTAATTACAGTCAAACCCTAAAAGGGCTATTAACCCTAGGGCACAATTAGGCATATTAGACTTGAATACCATGATCCATGATAGAAAAATATTGGATGTATATTTCAAGACTGAATTGTGCTTGCTTGCTCGATTCTGGATTACTGGATTGATTGGATTAATTCTGTAGTTAAGACAACTTGACAGGTATGTGGTTAATTATGATTAATCACATTAGTTTCCTGAGGTTTTTTCGAATGTTTCCTCGCCTTGAATGTAACCTAAATAGTTTGGATGTTCATACTACAATTATAAAGTCACTATGGCTATCACAGTTATATATACATGTGAATTCTCGCACCTACATGCCACCCTGATGGAAGATGCCATAAAGGTCAGGCCCAGGAGGGTAGACCAATGGGCACCATGAGAGGTGACTCCAGAAACCAAGCTTGGGAATGAGAAGGTGGTCTATGATGCATGACTATGGAGCACCCTGAGAGGTGACTCCCAAGAACCAAGCTCAGGATTGAGAAGGTGGCCTTAAGTCATTGGCAAAGGAAACCCTAAGGTGGGTATGCCCGGGTTAGGGCAAAAGCTGTGGCGAATGTCATACTCAAAAGTGTAAATTGGCTTGTTAATTAATTTGATTGTGATTATTAAATTGTTAGCCATATTTGCAAGATTTTGGTTGTCCCCACATACCAGTATATTTTGATATACTGACCGACATTTTGTTTTTAGGCTTTTTAGGAACAACAATTGAAAGAAAAAATAGTAAAGTGACACCTTGTGGAAACAAGAAATAAAGTACAAGGAGGATTAGATAGAATAATTCAAGCTCTAGATAGATAGATTTCCAAAGTTTTCAAAGGTAAGTAAAGTTTTAATTTTATACCAAATTCTAGTTAGTTAGTAGAATTTCATTATTATTATTGATTATTTGCTGAACCTTTGATCCTGTTAATTGAATAATGGCTCTGACCTTCGAGTCTCCCTTAATTGGGGGCTACCGCGAGACGGGGTCGTTACATAGGTCTTAGTGCAGGTCATAAGGCCCAGGCCATTAGTGTAGGTCAATTAAGATAAGATGACCCATGTCAGAGTGCTGGTCATGAGACCCAGGTAACAGAGTACATGTCTCCAACATAAGTTACATAAAAAGATAAGAAATAAGCTTAAAGAAAGATCATATATTCATGTTCAAGTTTCTTTCAGTTTTTATGTTACCTTTTATGCACCTTGTTCAAGAATAATGCACAATCATTTTCATATTCTAGAATTTCATATATATATATATGTATATATATGTGTGTATATATATGTATATATATAGAGAGTCAGGCTAGAATACACTCGAGTGTACAGATCGCACGAATACACTCAAGTGTGTTTGTATATCAAGACTATTTTTTGCAAAATGTAAACCATTAATCTTCACCATCATACTATAACTAGGCTACACACAAATTTTGAGCCCATTTGGATGAGTGTAAGTCACTCATCCAAGGGAAACAAAATCGACACATGAAACTAATTTGAAATGCATAATTTTTGCGGTCTTTACAACATGACCTATAAATGTCCAAATGTGCTCAAATTTTGCGTATGAGCTATTCATAAGATGTTTAAGAAGATAAATGGATTAGATTTTTGAAAAAAATATTGCATCATGAAAAACTACTTGAGTGTATTCTTCTCCGAATACACTCAAGTGTATTCTAGCATGACTATATATATGTATATATATATATATATATATATATATATATATATATATATATATATATATATATATATATATATATGTATGTATATATACATACACTAGTACAGATACCACTTTTAGCGTCAGTTAAAATGGGCTTGTATCATTGGTTTTCAAGTGACACCGAAGTGGGTGTCACTAAAGGCAGAATCATACAACGTCAGTTCTAGAATCGATGATATAGATCCGGCCTCGATTGCAACCCAAAAAAAATGACACCATTTGTAACATCCCTGACTTGGGTTATGTGTTAACCCTATATGTTTTGTTTAATGAGGTTGATTATATACTTGCTCTTATCTTTTAAAAAGTAATTAAGGCTCAAGAGGAACTTATATTTCAATTTTAGTCCTTTTTGAATAATATTGAAACAATGTTTTGTTAGTTTTGGACTAAAGTGCAAATTACCCAAGTTGAGGGGTTAACTTGCAAATTGTACATGATAAAATGTTCCTCATATGTTGAATCATCATAGGAATGAGTATGATGTAGTGGTATGGCTTCCACAAGCTTGAGCACCAAGATAGAGCTTGCTGAGCAATCTTTATGCATTAAAACCTAGTTTTGGTGTAATGTGCAATTTACCCAAAACCTAGGGTTCAATATGCAAAATACCACTTCAAGAGGGTCCCTCATGATTCTTGGCATCATGTAGATAAATAATTTGAGAGGGGCACCTCATTTGAATCATTTCGAAGAGAGAGAATCTTGATATTAAAATAATCAAGATTTAAGCATAAATGGAACTTTACTTCAATTTAATGCAAGAATAAATATATTAATGGAAGTGCCTTTCAACCAAAATTGAGATGGTTGAATTTTAATAAGTGTGAACGTCCTTGTGCCTTGCAAAGGCCACGAAATATCATAAGTGAGTGGAGAGCCCATTCACATTAGTTAAATTAAAAGTAATATCTACTAAAAATGGGATATGAATATTATATGAATTAAGATGCTTAATTTGTTTTCCTTTAATTAATGGATAATGAAGAGGAATTAAAGGAAAAGAAAGGCGCCTTCCTATAAAGGGAGTGAGGGGAGTATGTGGCACAATTTGGGGAGTTGAAGGATTTCTTTTCAACTTTCTCTCTCCTTGAAATTTCTTTATAAACACTTCATTTCCCACTCAACCAAAGACTCGTTTTCAGATTTTCTTCTTCCTTGCTTTGGACGAGCACAAGGGAACTTAGGAGAAGCAGGGGAATGAACTCCAACCTGTAGGTAAGCTCCTTGATCATCTTCAACCTCGAATTCATGGTGGAAATCACAAATCAATGCTTGATTTCTTCTTTTCTCCAATCAATCTTCAATCCTAGCCAATCTTTTTCACTCAAAGGGTTGAGCACGAGCTTGGGATAGTTGAGAAAGCTTCTTCCACCATTAGATACATGGATTTTCGATCTTTGAAGTATTTACCTAGAGTTTATACATTACCTATATTTTGATAATGACTTAACCATTCCATTCATATGTATCTAATATGTGCGTTTAAGATTGTTTGCAGGCATTAGGTACATGAAAAGGATCATATATACAAAGCCCTAGAATGGGCCAAGTTCAAGTCAAAATGGCTACAAGTGTGCATTTTAGGATTTCTATGTAAACGACCTTAGAACATCCATGTAATCACTTGTAATGATGAATTGGCTTGTAACTTAGAAGAGCAAAATGTTTGGAACAAAATTCACCAAGTGCTAATCACTTTTATTACAAATTAGAAAATCAATTACAGGCACTTGGTCGGTCGAGTTTCCCTAGCCTGAAACTCGACCGATCAACCTTGATCGATTTTTTGAAGATTGCATCGGTCGAGTTGTGCACTCACAGAACTCGACCGATCGGGTAGCAGGCCATTTCCAGTTGAAATGGTCAGTCGAGTTTCCTCAGGACAAACTCGACCGATCATTTGAATATCAGTTTGCCTCTTACTTGATCGGTCGAGTTACCCCCATTAAAACTCGACCGATCGCACTGTATGGAATTTGCAGAAAAAGTAATATGACCGTTGGTGAATTGTTTTGGGCAAAAATAGAGTCGTTTTCTTGAACAAAAAATGACTACTTTTGCATCCAAGTGTCCCACAACTTAAAGGGCCACCCTCAACTATAAATAGAACCCCTTGGACTTCATTCCAAGCTGCTCTTCCATTGCAAACTTGGTTCTAGCTTAGTTGAGAGTGTTCCAAGCCCTTGAGCCCCTTTCTCTCTCTACCTTCAAGATAAATTCGTGAGTTAAGAGTGAGTTAGGTCTCTGTGTATGAGAGCTATCCCTTGTAATATGTGTAGCTCTCCTTTCTCTCTTCCTACCTCCAAATCCCTTTGAAGATTGATTGAAGCTACTTCTCCAAGTGAAAGAGGAGTTGCAGCTGTTTTTCTCCAAGTGAAGGGGAAGATGTGTTGCTGATCTTCAAGAGTGAATATAGCTCATTGCTCCAGATCCCTTGGTGAAGGGAAAACGTGGAGAAGCTCTCTAAGTGAAGGATAGGTGCAAGGAAAAGCTCAAGTGAGATAGGTAAATCTTGCAAGGCTGAAGACAAAGATAAGATTGGGTAAGTCCTTTGAAGAAGGCTGAAGAATCTTGCTTTGTGGGTAAGTCCTTGGATAGGTAGAAGATCTTAGCTTGAGAAATTAAGTCCTTGGTTGTGTGGTTTATGTATCTTGTAATCTTATTGTGATATATAAGAGAACCAAGTTGCAAATCCTAGAGTCTAACCAACTCTAGGTAGTGGACTGACATCGCTCCTAAGTTTAGGACGTGGAACCACTCTAAACCACTTGTCCAAGTGCTTGCTATTCATTGTCTCTTATCCTTGCTTTGTATGCTAGATTAGGACATCAAATTGTTGTTTGCTTTAGCTTTTGCACTACGATTAAATTGGTGGTCTAATTGATTTTGTGAAGTGTGTGTAGCTCTATTCACTCCCCCTCTAGAGCCCATTGATCCAACAAGTGGTATCAGAGCAGGTCTTCTCCAAGCTACTTCAACAAGTAGGAGAAGATGGGCGATTCGGCTCTTGGGTCACTCAACCGTGAAGGAATCTTCTCAATGAGACCCCCGGTCTTTGACGACACAAACTTCCTATATTGGAGGAGGAGAATGCAAGTCTACCTCCAAGGGGTGAGCTAAGAAATGTGGAAGATTGTCCATCTCAAGTATGAAGATCCAAAAGGGGACATCACCACATGGACAGAAGCTGAGATGAAGCGTGCTCAACTCAATGCCAAAGCCGTGAGCATCATCTACGCCACCCTTACTCCATCCAATTTCAACCGGATCTCTTCTTGGGACACGACGCATGAGATATGACACAAGTTGTGTGTCACCTATGAAGGGACCGAGCAAGTCAAGGAGGCCAAAGTCTACATGCTTGGTGGTCTTCTTGAGAACTTCAAGATGAGGAAGAATGAAAGAGTAGCAGACATGTACACAAGGTTAAATGCCATCTTGAATAGCCTTGCAGCTCTTGGGAGTGTCATGGATAGAGGTACAATCAATGCCAAAATCTTGAGATCTCCTCCAAAGAGATGGGAGCCAAAGGTCACTTCAATTGAAGAAGTCTACATGCTAAGCGAGTTGTCAACCGAGGAGCTGGTTGGTAACCTCCAAGCCCATGAACCTAGGCTCGACAAGCAAGAAGAAGAGGAGAAAAGAGAAGAGAAGGAATCAAAGAAGATAAAGGACACGACCTTCAAAGCTCAAATTGAAGAAAAGGTCAGGCAACAACAACTTGCCATGAAGTCTCCCTACCCTTCCTCAAGTGAAGATGAAGGTGTCAATGATCATGAAGCTAACTACTCAAAAGGGAAACACTTCAAGAGAAAGCCCTCATCCTCAACTCATAGGTGCTACGAGTGTGGTAAAAAAGGCCACTACAAGAGTGACTGCCCAAAGGCCAAGAATAGCAATCATAAGAGCAGCCACAAGAAGGATGACAAGTACAAAAGAGAAGAAAAATACAAGAGGAAAGACAAGAAGGAGAGAAGATCCAAAGATGCAGCTCATGCGGCGTGGGAGGAGTCTTCTTCCAGCTCCTCAAGCTCCGAAGATGGATAATGACATCTTGCCCTCATGGCCTCAACTAGTGAAGATGTAATTGAGGTAAGTGAGGTAAGCAAGGTTAGTGATGTTAATTTACTTGAGCTATCTAAGGAAACTCTCATTGATATGCTTAATGAATGCCAATCATCTTTTGATAAATGTAAATCTAAGAGGAAAAGATTAGGCAAAATAGTTGATGATCTTTATGCAAAAATTGACATTCTTGATGAAAATGAAAAATTGCATCTTGATAGCATAGAATCCTTGCAAGGGAAATTTCTTGACCTTGAACTTCAATACAATGGAGTAGAGGTTGAGAATGGTACACATCTTAAAAATATTGAAAATATTAAGATAGAAAACCAAAAATGCCTAGATGAGCTTGATACTCTTAAAACTGAAAACGTAGAACTCAAGCTTATTGATGATGCTAGGAGAGAAGAAATCTATGTTTATCAAAGAGAAATAGTTGTTCTTAAATCTGAAAATGCAAAACTGCTTGCTCAAATTAATGATGTATCTTCTAGACCTCTTTTGCCTAGAAATGAAGTTGCTAGCTTAACTCTAGAAAAAGATTCTATTCTTACTAAAGCCCTCTATCTTGAGGCCGACCTTTTGAATACTAGAGAAGATCTTGCTAGTCTTTCTACTACTATTATAAATCTTAGTGATGATAATGCTAAGTTAAGATCTACTTTGCAAAGGTTTCTCTCGGGAAACAAATCCCTCAATGATGTCCTAGAACACTCTACCAAACATGTTGGTACTAGTGGTTTAGGATATGATGGGACTGCTCCCAAAGGTAACAAAGGTAAGAAGAAGAAGGGTAAGATAAAGAGTGTGGAACCTCCATTTTCAATGGAGAGACTTCCGGCTCTAAGAACCCTATGGTTTGTATTCATTGCAAATGTGATGACCATTACTCCACCTATTGTCCTTACAAGCCAAAGGGGACCAACCCAAAGATGAAATGGGTCCCCAAGCTAACTCCGGATCCCAAAGTTTGAGTTGGGTTCTGACATCCTCTTGTCTTGTAGGTTAAAAAGAAATGGATTGTTGATAGTGGCTGCTCTAAGCATATGACTGGAGAAATCAGCCATTTCAAAAAGTTCAAGAAAAAGAAAGGAGGATCGGTAACCTTCAGGGACAAAAGAAGGGTAAGGTTATAGGTGAGGGTGATGTAGGCAATGAACTATGTATTAAAAATGTATTGCTTGTTGATGGCCTACATCACAATTTAATTACTGTCATCCAATTATGTGACAATGGTTATCTTGTATTATTTACTTCTTTAGAATGCTTGCTTCTCGATTCCCTCTCCTATAATGTTGTATATAAGGGAACTAGAAATGGTAATCTTTATGTTATTGATCTTGATGCTCTTAAGCCCATACTAAATAGATGCTTAGTTGTGGATAAAAATGATCTTTCTCTTTGGCATCGTCGTTTGGGTCATGTGAATTTGCATCAAATGAAGAAATTGAACAAAAAGGACTTGGTTCGAGGACTTCCTAAATTGGATTTTGATAAGGATGATGAATGCCAACCTTGTACACAAGGGAAACAAACCAAATCCTCCTTCAAATCCAAAGGAGTCATGAGTACCAAGAGAGTTCTTGAACTTCTTCATATTGATCTATTCATACCAATGAGAACACAAACGCTTCGTGGTTCCAAGTATTGTCTTGTTATTGTTGATGATTTCTCTAGATATACTTGGACTTTCTTTCTCGTTTCTACAAGCGATACTCTTTATGTTTTCTCGAGCTTTTGTAAACGGGTTGAAAATGAAGCTTCTTTCTGAGTTGTTTCTATCCGTAGTGATCATGGGGGAGAGTTTGAAAATGATCTTTTTGAGCATTTTTGTGAAAAATTGGGTTATTTGCACAATTTCTCTTCTCCTCGCACACCTCAACAAAATGGGGTTGTTGAAAGGAAGAATAGGTCGCTACAAGAGATGGCTAGGACCATGCTTCTTGAGTATGACACTCCTAAGAAGTTTTGGGCTGAAGCAGTTAGCACGTCATGTTTTGTGCAAAACCGAGTTTTCACACATCCGTCTTTCAAGAAAACCCCCTATGAACTATGGCGTGGTAGGAAGCCGTCTATTGACTTCTTTCATGTTTTCAGATGTCCTTGTTTTGTTTTAAACATGAAGTATTCTCTCAACAATTTTGATCCAAAATCCTATAAGGCTTTCTTCCTAGGTTATAGCACTACTAGCAGGGCATATAGAGTATTTAACATTGAATTGTCTAAAATTGAAGACTCTATCAATGTTAAGTTTATTGAAACTAACCCTATTGTTGGCAAGCATATTGGTGATGATGATGTTGCATATGAAATAATTCCAATCTTAAAAGACCTCAACATCAAAGACAAAGGAAAGCAGGTGATAGAAAAAGAAAAAGAAGAAGAAAAGAAGGATCCCACTCCCCGCTTTGCAAAGAATCACCCCAAGGAGTTGATCATTGGCAACCCGTTTGAGAGAGTAAGGACACGAGCTGCTCACAACAAAGAACAAGAACATAGTGCCTTCATCTCCCAACTAGAGCCAAAGAACATCAAAGAAGACCTTGGTGACGATGAGTGGATCCTTGCCATGCAAGAAGAGCTAGAGCAATTCGATAAGAATCGCGTGTGGACCCTAGTGCCAAGACCAAGTGATAGAAAAATCATTGGCACCAAATGGGTCTACCGCAACAAGCTAGATGAGAATGGAAAAGTGGTAAGGAACAAAGCAAGGTTAGTGGCACAAGGTTACAACCAATAGGAAGGTATTGATTTTGATGAAGATTATGCTCCTATTGATAGATTAGAATCTATCCATATGCTACTTGCCTTTGCTAGTTATAAAAATTTATTGCTATAGCTAATGGCTGTTAAAAGTGCATTTTTGAATGGTACAATCGAGGAGGAAGTTTCTTTTGCTCAACCTCCGGGCTTTGAAAATGACAAATTACCCAATCATGTTTATTTGTTGCAAAAAGCTCTCTATGGACTCAAACAAGCACCTCGAGATTGGTATGAGAAATTAAATAACTTTTTGTTAGATAATGGGTATTTCATGGGCAAAGTTGATTCTACCTTGTTTCTAAAACACACTTCTAACCATTTTCTTATAATTCAAATATATGTTGATGATATCATTTTTGGTGGGACTGATCTTGATCTTTGCAAGGAGTTTAGTTCTCTTATGCAGAGTGAATTTGAAATGAGCATGATGGGTGAGTTGACCTTCTTCCTCGACTTTCAAATCAAACAAAAAAAGGAAGGAAACTTCATCAACCAAGGCAAATACAAAACTGAACTACTCAAGCACTTTGGGATGGAGAATATGAAGCTGATGGATACACCCATGTCAAACACTGCCAAACTTGACAAAGATGAAGAAGGTGAAAAGGTAGATGAGAAGCTCTATAGAGGTATGATTGGAAGTTTACTTTATTTAACTACCTCTAGACCTGATATTATGTTTAGTGTTGGCTTGTGCGGTCGCTTTCAATCTTGCCCTAAGAAGTCGCATCTCACTGCTGTTAAGAGAATTTTGAGGTACTTAGCCAAAACCCAAAATTTTGGTCTATGGTATCCTAAATCAAGGGATTTTACTCTTAGAGCATATAGTGAAGCGGATTATGCATGGTGTTTGATTGATAGAAAGTGCACAAGTGGCACTTGCTTCCTCCTAGGACCATGCTTAGTGTCTTGGTTCTCCAAGAAACAAAGCACAGTGGCATTATCAACTACCGAAGCTAAACACATTGCAGCCGGGAGTTGTTGTGCACAGGTCCTATGGATGAAGCAAATGCTCCAAGACTTTAACATATTTTTGGATGCTTCTCCTATCTTTTGTGACAATACTAGTGCAATTAATCTATCTTATAATCCTATATTGCATAGTAGAGCCAAGCATATAGAGGTTTGCCATCATTTTCTTTGTGACCACATTGCCAAGAAATATATATATATATTACAGATGTGGACACGGAAAATCAGTTGGCAGACATTTTTACAAAACCTCTAGCTAGAGATCAATTTAATCTTATTCGATCTAAACTTCTCATTGTTGATTTGAATGATATTTCTATGTGATCTAGCTAGTTGTCTCTTCCCTATATGCTTGGTCATGTCAATATTCACCTTATGTTGCTCATATACATGCTTGTTTGTGCTTAAACTGACTATCAACATGCTTAGTTTTTGCTTATTTTTGGGTTTTATCGAATTTCACGTTTTATCGCTAAATAGTGCCCAATGATGAGCTAAATGTGCCTAGGTATGTTAATTATGCATAATAGAATAGAAAAATAAATTTAATCGACATGTATATGGCTAGAATCTAAGAATTAGACTGTTAGGTCAGGTTGACCTTCGGTCTAGTTTCCACCCTAGAAAACTCGACCGATCAGGAGCCGAGACCTGTCTTTAGTGGACCATTCAGTCGAGTTGTACACCCTCAGAACTCGACCGATCGACGGGCAGTGCCAACTTAAAAGTTAGGATCGGCTGACTATTTTCCCTTGCAACTAGAAAATAGCCGACCGATTCCTCATCTCCTAGCCCGTGCTCTCAACCCAAGCCCTAAACCTCCCCCATTCCAAACCCTAGGGCGACCTAGCAACCTGTTCTTGACCCTCCCGGGCGTCTGTGGTGTGTCATCTTCGGCTTTTGAGGTTCGATCTTGCTTGTGTGCATGATTTTCTTCTTACTTTCGTTTCCATGGCCTTCCATAGATGAAAACATGCCGCCCCTAGCAATGCTCCAACCTCCTCCTTGACCAATCGACTGATTCTGTTTGATAACACCACATTTGTGTCCCTTGAGGCGGTAAATAGGTATAAGGATCTTCTTCCATGATATCGTTTTCCTTTTTGCCCCTTAGTTGATGCAAATCATTTTCAAGCGTACATCACCTCTATTTCGAGGCTTCTTGCCAAACACCACCTATCCGCCCTAGCAATCGAACGTGACTGCTTCAATAATCAGTTATCTAGCACAAAAGTAGTTCACGAGTTCTATGCAAATCTATGTTGGAACTACAATTCTCTTGTTCCCCCGCCGAATACCGAAATAGTTCTTACCTCGATGATCTCCGGTCGATGTTTTCAAATCTCTGAGGAAACTTTCAACTACTATCTTGTCGGAGACGAAGAAAACAACACTTGGCGTAAGTACTATGGTGAGTATTTCGATCTTCTTGACCCGGAAGGTTTCTATAAACATCATGAATTGACGCTACCGGACATTCATCAATTTTTAAAGAAACCTGACGTGGCCTATAGGAAGCGGTCAACCCTGCCCTCATCCTCCCTTGACCTCCAGAGGCGCATCTTGGCCCTTGTGATTAACTGCAATATCCACCGCAAGCGTAATCAAACGGATAATGCAGAAAACACAACAGTCCTAATGTATTGTTTGTTAAACAATATCGGTGTCAAATGGGCTCGTTACGTCTTACACCATATGACCTATTTTGACACCGGCAAGAACACCAAGGGCACCCACCCTCCCTACCCAGCCCTGATATGTGGTCTTTTCCAGTTCGCCACTGATAAATCACTTTTTTCTGACTTCCATTACCCAGTTGCTAGAAAAGGAGTGTGCATTAGTGAAACCACCCTTCAAAAGGTTGTCCCTATCTTTACCCCTGCCCCTGGTGCTTCTGCCTCTGGCTCTACCTCTGCTTCTGGTGTACCTCCCTCCTCCACCCACACTCCACCTCCGCAACCACATCCCCGTCCTAGCCGTGCGTCGTTTCGTGCATCAAATGAAACCCTTCTGGGATATATGATGCATGAACATGCGTACAACCGTCAGGTTCAGGACCACCTCCATCAGGATTTGTGTTCGATCATGTCTACCATGAACCTATCATGTGTTTCACCCTACCCTGTCTACCAGCCATACCCGGGTAATGCCTATGCCTCTTATGTATACGAGCATTACTTCCCTGCTCCACCACCGTTTGTTGTCTAGCCTTCCGCTGCCGCTCCACCTCCGTATGCTGCTGGTAGTTCCACTCCTGCTTTCCTGTCGTTGCCTGCTGGCCCCCTGGCCACTCTGCTCACTTCCTTGCGGGACTTTGCTCCGTCCTTCCCGCTGGCCAAGGAGCTCCTTGCTCTTGGTATGTCATGGGCCGGGCAGAATGTTCGTTGGCCCGATCGCTCTTTTGGTCCTGACGATGAGGAGATGCCCGACCTGGCTGAGGATGTAGACGAGGATGCTGATGCTGATGATGGTGACGTTGAGGATGCTTCTGACGAGGATGGTGATGATGGTTCTGGTTCTGTTGCTGGTACAACTGCTCTGCCTTCAGATGGCGACGAGGACTACAACCCAGGTGAAGACGAGGAAGCAGTTGACATAGATAACTTAGATGTCTAGGAGGTTGTCTTAGCTTATAGTCTAGCATGTCTATTATATATATCTTTCTAGACTCTTTTGTATAAGCAACATCCTGGCACATTATTCTGAGCTGTACTATTTTCTTATTCACTGTTTTCTCGCTTTATGGTTGTAGTTGCTTATGAGGACATCTTTCTGAGTTGGAATGTCATTGCTATGCACTTTGGCTATTTAATCTGTGTTATCTTATGCTTGGTTCTTGTTGAGCTATATTTTGATTCTGACTTGGATTTTATGTTCTCCTCAGTGGTTGTATGATATATGCTTTTACCTTGTTATTTACTCTTTTGTATATATGTGTGGTTGAGTCTTGGAGAAGACCTAGTTTTTGCTCTTCCACCCTACCTTTTTTATAATGTCAAAAGGGGGAGAAATATCTCATGGTTTGAGACTCAATCATATTATTTCTTGTGATTATACTATTGTTTTCTTACCTAGGTGATCCTTTTCTTGTTAATTTGCTGTTGATCATGTGACATGCAAAGGATTACATATTACACATTTTTATTTATTTTGCCATGTATAGAAAAACCTAACATGCAGGTGAGATGAAGCATAGTTTGAGGGGGAGCAATTCAAATTGTTCTTATTATGAATCCCCCTAATTCACAAGGCAAAGGTATAACTTTCTTATCCTTTTCAATATGTTTGAGGAATGGTTTGTCATTGTCAAAAAGGGGGAGAATGTTGACCTAAAGGTTATACATTACCTATATTTTGATAATGACTTAACCATTCCATTCATATGTATCTAATATGTGCGTTTAAGATTTTTTGCAGGCATTAGGTACATGAAAAGGATCATATATACAAATCCCTAGAATGGGCCAAGTTCAAGTCAGAATGGTTACAAGTGTGCATTTTAGGATTTCTATGTAAACGACCTTAGAACATCCATGTAATCACTTGTAATGATGAATTGGCTTGTAACTTAGAAGAGAAAAATGTTTGGGACAAAATTCACCAAGTGCTAATCACTTTTATTGCAAATTACAAAATCAATTACAGGCACTTGGTCGGTCAAGTTTCCCTAACCTGAAACTCAACCGATCAACCTTGATCGATTTTCTGAAGATTGCATCGGTCGAGTTGTGCACTCATAGAACTCGACTGATCGGGTAGCAAGCCATTTCTAGTTGAAATGGTCCGTCAAGATTCCTTAGGACAAACTTGACCGATCATTTGAATATCGGTTGGCCTCTTACTTGATCAGTCAAATTACCTCATTAAAACTCGACTGATTGCACTGTACGGAATTTGTAGAAAAAGTAATATGACCGTTGGTGAATTGTTTTGGGCAAAAATAGACCCGTTTTCTTGAACAAAAAATGATTAATTTTGCATCCAAGTGTCCCACAACTTAAAGGGCCACCCTCAACTATAAATAGTACCCCTTGGACTTCATTCCAAGCTGCTCTTCCATTGCAAACTTGGTTCTAGCTTAGTTGAGAGTGTTCCAAGCCCTTGAGCCCCTTTCTCTCTCTACCTTCAAGATAAATTCATGAGTTAAGAGTGAGTTAGGTCCCTGTGTATGAGAGCTATCCCTTGTAATGTGTGCAGCTCTCCTTTCTCTCTTCCTACCTCCAAATCCCTTTGAAGATTGATTGAAGCTACTTCTCCAAGTGAAAGAGGAGTTGTTGTTGTTCTTCTCTGAGTGAAGGGGAAGATGTGTTGCTGATCTTCAAGAGTGAAGATAACTCGTTGCTCCCGGCCCCTTGGTGAAGGGAAAATGTGGAGAAGCTCTCCAAGTGAAGGAGAGGTGCAAGGCAAAGCTCAAGTGAGATAGGTAAATCCTGCAAGGCTGAAGACAAAGGTAAGATTGGGTAAGTCCTTTGAAGAAGGCTGAAGAATCTTTCTTTGTGGGTAAGTCCTTGGATAGGTAGAAGATCTTATCTTGAGAAATTAAGTCCTTGGTTGTGTGGTTTATGTATCTTGTAATCTTATTGTGATATATAATAGAACCAAGTTTCAAATCCTAGAGTCTAACCAACTCTAGGTAGTGGACTGACATCGCTCCTAAGTTTAGGACGTGGAACCACTCTAAACCACCTGTCCAAGTGCTTGTTATTCTTTGTCTCTTATCCTTGCTTTGTATGCTAGATTGCTTTAGCTTTTATACTACGATTAAATTGGTGGTCTAATTGATTTTGTGAAGTGTGTGTAGCTCTATTCACCCCCCCTCTAGAGCCCATTGATCCAACATGAAGCTTCTTTGAAGGCGGGTTTTATAATTTAAACCCTTATTATTATTATTGCATTCAATTCTTCATCAATTGTTGATTATTTTGTTCTTATTGAAATTCGTTTGATCAAATCAATGCAACCACCCTGAGAATTACATAAAATTGTGAATGATCGTAACTTGATGATGATGAAATCATCCTAAGCACACACTCAATAATATCTAAAGAAAACGGTTTCAAAGGACTTGAGACCAAATGGTCTCAAGATCGTTTGAGACCAAACGGTCTCAAGACCGTTTGGGATCAAACGGTCCCAGACTGTTTGGAGGACAAGTGATGATTTAGTTGAAAGTTGATTCAATTGGTTACAATTGATTTGATCTTAATGGCTCCAATTGTGAATGATCCATCTACTACAAACCCTAATCGGGTTGAGTGTTGAATCCTTAAGTGAAATGAATCAATTTAAGGGTTGAGTGACCCAAACGGTTTCAAAACCATTTGGAGGTCAACCAAACGGTCTCAAGACCATTTCGAGGTCTATGTTTGAGTATGATTGGATGGTCGAAGATCCAATGGTTACCAACTGATGAATAATTAATAGTTTAACTGATGATCGTTTCAATGGAGTAAACCCTGATCAATTTGGTTGAAACGAACCCTAATTGCTCCTTTCAGTTTCAAAGTGGTTTGGACCAAATGGTCTTGAGACTGTTTGATTCCAAACGGTCTTGAAACCGTTTGGGATCAAACAGTCTCAAAACCGTTTGGAGGTCCTTTCGGTTTCAAGATCAAATCATCCAATCGATTTCAAGGGAAATTGTTCAAACAGTTTCAATGTATTATTGCTCAAACGGCTTTGAGGGATAGATGCCCAAAAGGTTTAAAAACTGTTTAATACCAAATGGTCTTAGACCTAGGATGTCCAAACGGTTTCAAAATTGTTTGGAGGGCAAATGGTTTCAAAACAGTTTGAAGGTTAAAAGGGGAAAAACCGTTTGGAGGTTCAAGGTACCCAAAACCATTTGGAGACTCAAGGTTATAAAAGATCAATTGATTCCATGATTGATAATGATGATTACCAAAGATAAGTACAATATTTAAATCCTTAATGTCCTTAGATGATTGGTACCCTTGGAAGTGTTAACCTTGATGCTTATGGAAGCAGTGACTTAATACACTATGACAACCCTTCATTTAAGCTAAGTTGATTCAATCCAATCAAGATTGAAGTGATTAACATCCTAGAGAGGATAAGAGAGAGAAATTAATACATGTATAATAATCATGTAGCAATCTAGCCTCTACACATTCAAAATATATAGAATATGTAATTAGGGTATGATCCTTGATAAAGAGATCATGAAACCCTAATTGAGAAAGTTGATGAACCCCAACCCTAATTTAGAGCAATTCTTGGTGTAACCATAATCTAGGGTGATGATGTGAGATATATTAATCAAGGGTTATGTTATGTGAAACCCTAATACAGAGATGTTATGTAAAACCATAATCAAGGGTGAAACCATATGACACACTAAGTGAGGATGATGTCATGAGGAACCCTAATCAAGGGTTATGTTAAGTGAAACCCTAATACACAGATGTTATGTAAAACCCTAATCAAGGGTGATGACATGTGAGACCCTAATTGAGGGTGATTTCAAGTGAAACCCTAATGAGATGATGTGATGTGAAACTCTAATCTAAGGTAATTATGTATAATGATATGTGATCCCTTGATATGAAATACTAACCCTGATACAGAGTAAAGGTATGTGAAGCCAAAATCATGGGTTATAGTGTATGAAACCCTAATCTTGGACAATATGAAGATAAACCATAACCTCAATTTTGAGCCGTGGGTTGAGGAACCCTAATTTCAGGTAATGCTATGTGAAACTCTAATATAAGGATAATGTTATGTGAAATCCTAATGAAGGGTGACAATATGTGAAACCCTAATATAGGGTGATGTTATGTAAACCCTAGTTGATAAGGATGGGAAACCCTATTCCTAATAATGTAATAGTGAGTAATTTATTGATAAGTGAAACACCTAAAGGGATTGGTAATGGATGGCCTTATAACAATATTTTCATAACTCAAAGATGAGTCTATATCATTAGCAATGGTTACAAATTCTAAATAAGTGACTTATGACCAATACATTACATGATAAATGTGATGAACTGGTGCATAAAGTATTAGGATGGGAAATACCCTAATACAAGCTAAGTTGATGAACTCAAGTAAGATAAAGGTGATGAGGGAAGTGATTCATAAAGATATGATAGATATCACATCCAGCACCTCAAGATTTATACACCTTGATGTATTTTAAATTAAATATACTTGCATGAGTAACACATGAAGTGTGTCATGTCAATTGTTACATTGAGATGTAATGCACTTTGATAAGTGTAGGCTAACATGCCTTATGAAAAGGTTAATCCAAATTAATAAAGTATGATGTAATCATATACTGGTAAAGTTGAGAGAGGAACTTATATCTTGTGTTGATAATTCATTCAATGATAAGTGATGAGAATAAATAAGCATGATTAAATGCTTATGCTATCAATGTTGGCTCCTAGCTGTGTGAAGCAATGAAATAGGGCTTGATCATTAATAATATGATCTTAAGAACCTAAATGGTTATTTATGGAAAACCCTAATGGCGGGTTATGATATTTAAGAGAAATCCTAACCCTAAAAAGGGAATAGTGGTATTACTTTGTGTTGCATGGTGCTGATATGTTAGCATTATAACTATTATCATGAAGTACTAACAATGCAGATATCACGAGAAGATGAACATAGCTAGGTATGAGCTATGATGTTTCTTTTATTAAAGTTTTTAATGAGCCATAATATGCCTTGTTGCCTACTAAGAGGTAACAAGAGGTGAAATGAGCTTTATCAGCTATGTAGAATGTTTGTGTAGCAAGAATCATGATTACCATGGTCAGATGACCTGAAGGTATTAAGTTACCTGATAAGTGGTAACAAGTATTCTATGATGAACTGAGGGTTTGAATACCCATATTCCAAAATCATGATGATGAACTTGTTAAGAAATGGAAATGTACTTGATGAGATGAGGGATTAAGATCCCAATACATTATTAAAGAGTTGAACAATACTTGATGAAAGTATTACCCATTCTTTGTAGCAATTTCCATAATATTTAATGTTTGGAAACTTGTTTAATGATAAAATAATATGGTAATACACTTAATTAATCAAGTGATATCATATTATGTAGTTGCCCTGACCATAGATCCATCAGCGTCAGAAATTACTGGATGCTGAAATGGGTTGCTCCGTGACATAACTCAGAATGCATATTTTTGAATATGTAGGGGTAATTGAGTAATTATATCCTTATGCCCTGTAACTATGTGTTATCATCTATGTATAGGATAGGCTATGTGCCATAACTCTAAAAAGAGTATGGCTACAAGCCATGACTCCACAAAACAATACCAGGCATTAGATGTGTGATCTAAGCCTGAAGAGAGTATATGATACAACTATAACTCTATAGCGAAGATGTCAATATACCCTGGTAAGCTAATTGTAGTTTGACACATGATGTCCCTGCCATATAATCATGTACTGACCAAGAAGGTTGATGTTACTCTACTTAGCATATCCTAGAAGGATAAATGTTATACATGTACTTTAATTCCTCATTGAATAAGTATCATGCTGCTTTATCAAGTTATAGCTGAAATGCTTTGAATAAGAATACTGCTTTAATCTATTTATACATTGAACTATCTGTTGTTGAATATATAATTCCTATACAAAGTTTTATTCAATTAAACTGCAATAATAATGTTTTGGCGGAGAGTTATATCTCCCGCTGGGGCAATTTACAATTGTCTCACCCCCATGGGATCCACATTTTTAGGTGGACGCGGATGAGGAGGCAGGAATCCTTCAATAGGTGAAGGACAACAACAACAACAGTAGAAGAGAACGACAGTGATTTCTTAGGTGGAAACACTAGTTGTCACATCTTGTATATATGTAAAGAAAGTCCTATGTGTCGCCTCTGTACTCTCAGGTCCTCAAAGTAATAGTTAGTGTTTTTGAGATTTTGGCTTAGTGCCTCGAGATTTTATACTGCCTGTGTATAGTTTAACAGGGAAGTTGATGCTTGTAATTCTCAGAAAAAGATGATACATGACATGTACTTGTGAACTAGTATGTAATTAAATTACTTCAGTTCTTTATGAAAGAGTTTTTCTATGTGTGGATCTCTCTATAAAAAAAGGAAAAATGGTTTTAATTTTTAGTGATTTTCGGTAATCCGCTGCTAACGAACACTTCCTCTTAAGTAGATCTTGTTTTGTGATATGTATGCCACAATTTAGTGGTATCAGAGCTCTAGGTTCACTGAGTCTACAGAGACATAGGATTAAGGTTATAGAGTCTGTTCTAAGTGTCTTCTAGTCTATCTGATAGTATCTTCTGCTCATATAGGAGGAGAAGAACTTGAAAATGTCTAGATCACATGAAGAACATGCTGCCAATAACAACATTACTACACCAGGAGGAGGTGCAAGGGATCAAGCTAGGGAGGAGCCAGTACCTGAACATCCCCAGTTTGACCCAGCTATGATAGAGAATCCAGCCTTCCATATCTTGTTCGGCCAATTTATGGTGACTATGACACACATGGCTGATAGAATGGCACCACTTGTACCTAGGGCACCAGCCCACCATGATGGATATGGAGCCGGTAAGACTTTTGAGAGACTTCGTCGGGTTGGAACCATAGATTATGCTGGTACAGCTGATCCAGCAGATGCTGATTTATGTCTTACAGAGCTGGAAAAGGCTTTCAGGATCCTTGATATTCCTGAAGCTGAGAAGGTAAGACATGTTGTATACCTTCTAAAGGGGAGTGCTGGCCATTGGTGGACGATTGAGGAGAGCAAGAGGCCAGGTGAAGAAGTCGGATGGGAGGTATTCCGATGAGAATTCATCAATAGATACTTCCCTAAGATGTATCTAGATGAGAAGATCTCTAAATTTGAGAGGATCAGACAAGGACAGATGAACGTTAGCGAGTATGAAGCTAAGTTCATGGAGCTTTTGCAGTTTTGTCTACATATGGCAGCTAATGATGAGGAAAGAATTCGACGTTTTGAGAAGGGGTTGAACGCTAAATTGACCACTCCTATGTCTGCTTTAGAGAACAGGGAGAGGTTTGCCACTTTTGTGGAGTCAGTAAGGAGGATAGAAAGGTCTGAAATCGAGAAACGATAGACCAGTGGTAAGAAGGTGTGCACTTAGTTTCAAGGACAAAGATCCAAAAGTTTTAAGAAGATGAGATTTTCTGCACCGGTAGCACCATCAGGATTCAATACCCATACACAATGGATGTCAAGTAGGGGTAGGGCTGTAGTTTTGTTCTGAATAGAGCCCCCAGTACAACATCAACATCAGTGACTGGACCTCACAGACCTTATTCTGAGACCAGGGTCTGTTACCTATGTAGATAAATGTGACATCTAGCAAAGGATTGTCTAGTTGGGAATACAATGGTGTCTCAACCCCAGAGGTAGAGTCAGCAAGGCTCACAAAGGAGGTAACTTTCTAGTAACACTAGAGGACATGGACAAGCATCCCAAGCTAGTTCATCAACACCCAATAATCGAGCACAGGGTCAACAACAAGCAACTCTGAGGTTCTATGCAATGAATCAATCTGATGCAATAGTCAACCCTCGGGTTGTGACAGGTCAGATGAAATAGATTCATTCTAACATTTCATTTCATGACTCTGTGTGTTAAAAATAAGAAAGTAGTTATTTTGAGCTTCCTTTGATTATTCCTATGAGGACACAAGGAAGATGAGGATTTATATTTTGTTCAGTATTCTTTTAAATGCTTTATAATTTCTCTTATCTATGTGAAAAAGGAAGAGATATACATGTGGTACCTAGAGGAAGTCCAGGAATGTTAAATCATGTGATGATGATACAAAAAGTATGGAACATAATAGTACATAAAGTGCATTCCACCTAATCTCAGTACTTGTATACCGTGGCCATGTATATAATTATTGGGGATAGGGTAAGTATGGAACTCTTAGCTTGTTATCTTTCTGATTACTCTGATCAAGTAGTCATTCTGAGACAATCTAATGAGTATAATGAAACTGAAAATATGATATGGATAATTGTATCACATCCTAAGTATGAGAAAGAGGAATCTGAGATAATTTCAAAACAATATGTGTGCATGAGGAAGAAAAAGAATATGATCCTCATGAAATGAGAATAAGAACAAGGGAGATGATCCATGTCTAATAAAGCATGTGTGAATAACAAAGATCTTTTCCCATGATGTGGAAATGGGAAATGTGATAAAACCACAAAATGTTCATGAACATGTTAGATAATAATAAAGAAAGGAATAAACTATATGGGGATTGCTAAGTGAACTTTCCCAACTATATAGGGATTGCTAAGTGAACTTTCCCAACTATACAGGGATTGCTAAGTGAACTTTCCCAACTATATAGGGATTTATAAGTGAACTTTCCCAACTATATAGGGATTTCTAAGTGAACTTTCCCAACTATATAGGGATTGCTAAGTGAACTTTCCCAACTATATACGGATTGCAAAGTGAACTTTCCCAACTATATAGGGATTGTTAAGTGAACTTTCCCAACTCTATAGGGATTGCTAAGTGAACTTTCCCAACTATATAGTGATTGCTAAGAGAACTTTCCCAACTAAATAAGAGTTGCTAAGTGGGTTTCCTCAACTAAATACATGTATCTTCTTTGATAAATAACCCTGGGGAATGAGTGGATGAAAAAAGGAATCTGTTCCTTTGTATCCTTTCCTTCAGGGACATGGCAATCAAATATAGGCTTTGTATGATAGATTCAAATGATAAGCATGAGTAGGAGAAACTGACACTGGACACAACTTTATGCAATCTCTATGACATTGACATGCTATCTAGATATATGATGACATGAGTAACAACTATCTTTCTTTTCCTGGGATTTTGGGGACGGAATTCTTATTAGGGGTGGATAATTTTTAACATTCCTGACCTGGGTTATGTGTTAACCCTAGATGTTTTTCTTAATGAGGTTGATTATATGTTTTCTCTTATCTTTTGAAAAGTAATTAAGGCTCAAGAGGAACTTATATTTCAATTTTAGTCCTTTTTGAATAATGTTGAAACAATGTTTAGTTAGTTTTGGACTAAAGTGCAAATTACACAAGTTGAGGGGTTAACTTGCAAATTGTACATGATAAAATGTTCCTCATATTTTGAAGCATCATAGGAATGAGTATGATGTAGTGGTATGACTTCCACAATCTTGAGCACCAAGATAGAGCTTGCTGAGCAATCTTTGTGCATTAAAACCTAGTTTTGGTGTAATGTGCAATTTACCCAAAACCTAGGGTTCAATATGCAAAATACCACTTCAAGAGGGTCCCTCATGATTCTTGGCATCATGTAGATAAATAATTTGAGAGGGGCACCTCATTTGAATCATTTGGAAGAGAGAGAATCGTGATATTAAAATAATCAAGATTTAAGCATAAATGGAACTTTACTTCAATTTAATGCAAGAATAAATATATTAATGGAAGTGCCTTTCAACCAAAATTGAAATGGTTGAATTCTCATAAGTGTGAACGTCCTTGTGCCTTGAAAAGGCCACGAAATATCATAAGTGAGTGGAGAGCACACTCACATTAGTTAAATTAAAAGTAATATCTACTAAAAATGGGATATTAATATTATATGAATTAAGATGCTTAATTTGTTTTCCTTTAATTCGTGGATAATGAAGAGGAATTAAAGGAAAAGAAAGGCGCCTTCCTATAAAGGGAGTGAGGGGAGTATGTGGCACAATTTGGGGAGTTGAAGGATTTCTTTTCAACTTTCTCTCTCCTTGAAATTTCTTTATAAACACTTCATTTCCCACTCAACCAAAGACTCTTTTTCTGATTTTCTTTCTTCCTTGCTTTGTAAGAGAACAAGGGAACTTAGGAGCAGCAGGGGAATGAACTCCAACCTTTAGGTAATCTCCTTGATCATATTCAATCTCGAATTCGTGGTGGAAATCACAAATCAATGCTTGATTTATTCTTTTCTCCAATCAATATTTAATCCTAGCCAATCTTTTCCACTCCAAGAGGTGAGCACGAGCTTGGGATAGTTGAGAAAGCTTCTTCCACCATTAGATACGTGTAGTTTGGAGCTTTGAATCTTCTTTGAAGGCATGTTTTATAATTTAAACCCTTAATATTATTATTGCATTCAATTCTTCATCAATTGTTGATTATTTTGTTCTTATTGAAATTCATTTGATCAAATCAATGGAACCACCATGAGAATTAAAAAAAAATTGTGAATGATCATAGATTGATTGATGATGATGACATCATTCTAAGAACACATATCAATAATATCTAAAGCAAACGATTTCAAAGGACATGAGACCAAACAGTCTCAAGATCGTTTGAGACCAAACGGTCTCAAGACCGTTTGGGATCAAACGGTCCCAGACCGTTTGGGATCAAATGGTCCCAGACCATTTGGAGGACAAGTGATGATTTAGTTGATAGTTGATTCAATTGGTTACAATTTATTTGATCTTAATGGCTCCAATTGTGAATGATCCATCTATTACAGACCCTAATCGGGTTGAGTGTTGAATCCTTAAGTGAAATGAATCAATTTAAGGGTTGAGTGACCCAAACAGTTTCAAAACCCTTTGGAGGACAACCAAATAGTCTCAAGACCGTTTGGAGGTCTATGGTTGAGTAAGATTGAATGGTCGAAGATCCAATGGTTACCAACTGATGAATAATTAATAGTTCAACTAATGATCGATTCAATGGAGTAAACCCTGATCAATTTGGTTGAAACGAACCCTAATTGCTCCTTTCGGTTTCAAAGTGGTTTGGACTAAAAAGTCTTGAGACCGTTTGAGTCCAAACGGTCTTGAAACCGTTTGGGATCAAATGGTATCAAAATCGTTTGGACATCATTTCGGTTTCAAGATCAAATCAGCTAATCAATATCAAGGGAGATTGTTCAAATGGTTTCAATGTATTATTGCTCAAATAGTTTCAAGGGCTAGATGCCCAAACGGTTTCAAAACCATTTAAAACCAAGCGGTATTAGACCTAGGATGTCCAAAAGGTTTCAAAACTGTTTGGAGGGCAAATGGTTTCAAAATAGTTTGAAGGTTAAAAGGGGCAAAACCATTTGGAGGTTCAAGGTACCCTAAACTGTTTGGAGACTCAAGGTTATAAAAGATCAATTGATTCCATGATTGATAATGATGATTACCAAAGATAAGTACAATAGTTAAATCCTTAATGTCCTTAGATGATCGGTACCCTTGGAAGTGTTAACCTTGATGCTTATGGAAGCAATGACTTAATACACTATGAAAACCCTTCATTTAAGCTAAGTTGATTCAATCCAATCAAGATTGGAGTGATTAACATCCTATAGAGGATATGAGAGATAAATTCATGCATGTATAATAATCATGTAGCAATCTAGCCTCAAAACATTCAAAATGTATAGAATATGTAATTAGGGTATGATCCTTGATAAAGAGATCATGAAACCCTAATTGAGAAAGTTGATGAACCCCAACCCTAATTTAGGGCAATGCTTGGTGTAACCCTAATCTAGGGTGATGGTGTGATAAATCTTAATCAAGGGTTATGTTAAGTGAAACCCTAATATAGAGATGTTATGTAAAACCCTAATCAAGGGTGAAACCATATGAAACCCTAAGTAAGAATGACGTCATGAGGAACCCTAATCAAGGGTTATGTTAAGTGAAACCCTAATACATAGATGTTATGTAAAACCCTAATCAAGGGTGATGACATGTGAGACCCTAATTGAGGGTGATGTCAAGTGAAACCCTAATGCGATGAAGTGATGTGAAGTTGTAATCTAAGGTAATGATGTGTAATGATATGTGATCCCTTGATATGAAATACTAACCCTGATACAAAGTATAGGTATGTGAAGCCCAAATCATGGGTTATAGTGTATGAAACCCTAATCTTGGACAATATGAAGATAAACCAAAACCCCAATTTTGGGCCATGGGTTGAGGAACCCTAATTTCAAGTAATTCTATGTGAAACTCTAATATAAGGATCATGTTATGTGAAATCCTAATGAAGGGTGACAATATGTGAAACCTTTATATAGGGTGATGTTATGTAAACCCTAGTTGATAAAGATGGGAAACCGTATTCCTAATAATGGAATAGTGAGTAATTTATTGATAAGAGAAATAAAGGGATAGGTAATGGATGGCCTTATATCAATATTGCCTTAAACTCAAAGATGAGTCCATATCATTAGTAATGGTTGTAAATTCTAAATAAGTGACTTATGACCAATACATTAAATGATAAATGTGATGAACTGGTGCATAAAGTATTAGGATGGGAAATACCCTAATACAAGCTCAGTTGATGAACTCAAGTAAGATAAAGGTGATGAGGGAAGTGATTCATCAAGATATGATAGATATCACATCCGACACCTCAAGATTTATACACCTTGATGTATTTTAAATCCAATATACTTGGATGAGTAACACATGAAGTGTGTCATGTCAATTGTTACATTGAGATGTAATGCACTTTGATAAGTGTAGGCTAACATGCCTTATGAAAAGGTTAATCCAAATTAATAAAGTGTGATGTAATCATATTCTGGTAAAGTTGAGAGAGGAACTTATATCTTGTGTTGATAATTCATTCAATGATAAGTGATGAGAATAAATAAGCATGATTAAATTCTTATGTTATCAATGTTGGCTCCTAGATGTGTAAAGCAATGAAATAGGGCTTGATCGTTAATAATATGATCTTAAGAACCTAAATGGTTATTTATGGAAAACCCTAATGGAGGGTGATGATATGTAAGAGAAATCCTAATCCTAAAAAGGGAATAGTGGTATTACTTTGTGTTGCATGGTGGTGATATGTAAGCATTATAACTGTTATCATGAAGTACTAACCATAAAGATATCTTGAGAAGATGAACATAGTCAGGTATGAGCTATGATGTTTCTTTTATTAAAGTTGTTAATGAGCCATAATATGCCTTGTTGCCTACTAAGAGGTAACAAGAGGTGAAATGAGCTATGTGAGCTATGTAGAATGCTTGTGTAGCAAGAATCATGATTACCTTGGTTAGATGACCTGAAGGTATTAAGTTACCTGATAAGTGGTAACAAGTATTCTATGATGAACTGAGGGTTTGAATACCCATATTCCAAAATCATGATGATGAACTTGTTAAGAAATGGAAATGTACCTGATGAGATGAGGGATTGAGATCCCAATACTTTATTAAAGAGTTGAACAATACTTGATGAAAGTATTACCCATTCTTTGTAGCAATTGCCATAATATTTAATGTTTGGAAACTTGTTTGATGCTAAAATAATATGGTAATACACTTAATTAATCAAGTGATATCATATTATGTAGTTTCCCTGACCATAGATCCATCAACGTCACAAATTACTGGATGCTGAAATGGGTTGCTCTGCGCCATAACCCGGAATGCATATTCTTGAATATGTAGGGGTAATTGAGTAAATATATACTTATGCCCTGTAGGGATGACTGTGTGTTATCATCTATGTACAGGATAGGTTGTGTGCCATAACCCTGAAAAGAGTATGGCTACAAGCCATGACTCCACAAAACAACACCAGACATTAGATGTGTGATATAAGCCTGAAGTGAGTATATGCTACAGATATAACTCTATAGTGAAGATGTCAATATACCCTAGCAAGCTAATGGTAGTTTGACACATGATGTCCCTGTCTTATAATATCATACTGACTGAGAAGGTTGATGTTACTGTACTTAGCATATCCTAGAAGGATAAATGTTATACATGTACTTTAATTCCTCACTTAATAAGTATCATGCTGCTTTATCAAGTTATAGCTGAAATGCTTTGAATAAGAATATTGCTTTAATCTATTTAGACATTGATCTATCTATTATTGAATATATAATTCCTATGCATAGTTTTATTCAATTAAACTTCAATAATGATGTTTTGGTGGAGAGTTATATCTCCCGCTGGGGAAATTTACAATTGTCTCACCCTCGTGGGATCCACATTTTTAGGTGGACACAGATGAGGAGGTAGAAATCCTTCAATAGGTGAAGGACAAAAACAACAACAGTAGAAGAGAACGGTAGTGATTTATTAGGTGGAAACATTGGCTGTCACATCTTGTATATATGTATAGAAAGTCCTATGTGTCGTCTCTGTACTCTTAGGTCATCGTAGTAATAGTTAGTGTTTTTGAGATTTTGGCTTAGTGCCTCAAGATTTTATACTACCTGTGTATAGTTTAACAGGGCAGTTGATGCTTGTAATTCTCAGAAAAAGATGGTATAGGACATGTACTTGTGAACTAGTATGTAATTAAATTACTTTAGTTCTTTATGAAAGAGTTTTTCTATGTGTGGATCTCTCTGTAAAAAAAGAAAAAAATGGTTTTAATTTTTATTGATTTTCAGTAATCTGCTGCTAATGAACGCTTCCGCTTAAGTAGATCTTGTTTTGTGATTTGGATGCCACACCATTAGGACCATCAGTGTTGGTTGTGTCTTAGAAAACCGTCGCCTATCACCATATCGCAAAAAAAAAATCCGGTATTGTCATCGGTTTTATAATATGTAACCGACGCTTATCTCCATGTTTGAACAAAAAAAATTAGCCCATGTTAGAGCATACCTGTCAGTTTCCTATACTTAACCGATGCCATTGACATTGGGTGACGGTTTTTTTGAATAACCGACGACTATGTATTATTATTTTTATTATCAGCTTGCAAGCCTGCTGTTCGGCTGGTCAGTAGGATGCAGAACCTGCAGTTCAATTCTGAACTGTAGTTTTACAACATCCTTCGATTTCAGCTAAACAACAGGCCACAAACCAGTAATAATACAAGATGATCAAGATTATATATACATTGTGTGATTCACACACATGTAGAAACATAATTGATTCATTCACATGATTCACACACATACTGAAACCTACAGTCATTTTCACATTCACACACATGTAAAAACATGTAGTTCCATTCATTCAACCATTTTCACATTCACACACAGTTAGAAGCACATTCATTCATTCATATTCACATTCACACACATGTATATAGATCAAATTTCAATAAGACAATTAAAAAAAAGTCATTCACACATGTACATATAAGCTTGTCTTTCAAAGTTTAGCAATGTCATCAAATACTTAAATAATTATGACATCAAAGTTTAGAAATGTCATTCTTTATCATCATCACTACCCCAGTTATAATAAAAAGTTGCCGCCATTTCAAAGGCTTTTGCCCATTGTTCTCTTATGCCATCGAATTGTTCAATCGTATAGGGATCACGTACATCTAATAAGTTTTCCCCTGTAGTGAAGTCACTAGTTTTAAACACCTGTAAAGAGAATGATGTATATATAATTAATAAGTTTGATATTTTCATATTATCTAATGAGACTATACTATATAAGATGATCAAGAATATATAATACATGTTGTATGTTTTCGATTTCTTCTACAACATATCTCACAATTAGGTCCATATACCATATCATGTAGTATGCACTTGCCCAGTCGTTGTCTTGTGCAACCTACTATAAATCTCATTATACAAAATGTTAATAAATAAAAATAAGTATAGTTCACATAAATAATATGTGCATTGGAGTCAGGAAACTACTTTCACATTCTCCCAGACTAACAGTTTCTTTTACTTGCCCATGTCTCGTCTAGCTTTTTTAAAATCTTTTGAAGTTATACACATTTATGTAACACATTAAATTGCATTACTAAATAGTAATGTTATAATATATGTTAATGGATATAAATATAAAAAATTCTCATGTGAATAATGGCCTTTTCATTGTGTGTCCCAAACTATCTAATTCCTTCCCCTCAAGGTCTAGATAATAATCAGTCAACGTATTAGGGACAAAAACCAGTAACTCCCAATGCTTACCACTAGAGATAAGAAAGTTAAAAATATATAACTCACAATCAACAATAAAATGTAATTTTCTTAAGTCCAAATATAAGCAAAGTAAACTTACTCAACATTGAATGGAGCTATTATCACACTCTTCTTTGCTTTACCAAAATATTTAAAAGCGATAGAGAAATATAAGGCAACTGATGAAGGGTCTTCATGTACACGACTGATCAAGGATGGAATTAGAAATCCCACATGGATAAATGAAAACTCTGTACAGACCCTATGTAAGTGGTTGCAAAACATAAATTACTAATGCATTAATATATAAGAAAACATATCACCATATATAAAACAAGGTATATAGATATATAAATAAGATCTCACCATATCCATAGTTCTACCATAGATGTATTCAGCCAAGCATAAGTAAACAAATCCAAAATATCTTGTATAAATATATTATTATTGAATGCTTGGCCTACAACCTCCTCCTTAATAGAAATAATCATAGGACAATTTTCGGGATGCTCGCCTATCCATATTTCCATACCCCTGCATTGAGGACCTAACGAGTCGTATAGGTCCTTTGCAAGCCAACCAAGTATTTCAGGAAGAGATGGAGGAGGATGAGTTGTAGCGGGTTTCTTCCCTTTGTCCTGTATATATAATTTCATATCAATTGTCATGTATATACATATATACTTTCTTAATGTAATGTAAATTTACCATACATAATCAGTATAGATGAAATCCGTTTCGGGCCACAAGATCACTCTTCCTTCTACTTCACTAAGTGTGTCAGCATCTAGGTGGGCATATGGCAATGGATGCTGCCTCCAAGTAGAAGATACAAGCCTCGGGCTCACACCAACCGCACCATCGGGTATTGGAGTGCCATGAATCATGTGCCCTAGAAAGCATGGGTAAGCCTCACCCTCTGCAATGATGAATTCTTTCCATTTTAGATGGCATGGCTTCAACCCCTACAAATTTACATAGAACATGTTATATACATAAATAAACATATCATCTTGAAAAGACTAGCTACTGTGTCACTAAAAACTTACAACAGAAGTGCTAAGTGGTGGGTCTACATGATTACTCCCAACCACCTCTATTGTAGGGGAAGAGAGGCATGCCACAAGTACTGTCAGAGTGGCAGACTGAGATGCTTGCCACTTGCTCAATACTTCCTAGACTCTCTTATCAAGTAACTCATCTACTCTTTTATCAACTAACTAATCTACCTATACATGGCCAAAAGAAACATTTTTTGATTCATGAATTCCCTCTCCAATAACATTCTAAAAATTAATAGATTACCTCAGCTTTTGAAATTCTCCCTTTTTGGACATGTTTGCATTGTGATGGCCCAAAGAATTCTCTTAGGCCCACTCCAGCCCCTGTAGCACTAACACATCCAGGATGCTCTGGGTTACTGAGAGCAACTTTCAATTCATTCCTTGCGCCCTTAGGGATGAATGCACCTTTCTTCCTCTACTCGTGAAGCTCCCACTAATCATCATCAATAGAAATTGGTAAGTCAACATAACAATCATCAACACTAATTGCTTTGAGAGTGGAATTTTACGATTTTTGCAGCCACCTCAGCAGTTGCGGGGTTGGTTATATCTCTTTTTTTGTTTTGCCTCCCAGCTATCCACATATCATGGTGATGCAGAGGTTCAGGAGTAACAGTAGAGGACTCACTAGTCTTAGTATTAGGAGCAATAGGCTGCTGAACAGAAGACGTCTATTATTTTTGGTGAAGAGTTGCATAGCCACCTGGACCCATCGTGTGGTCATGCACAACTAGTACACTCCTTTCTCTTTGAGCATCACTCATAGCCTTGTTAGTAATCACATTGAATTGGTTAATAACAATCAAGGTCAATCGTGAATAGGTGAATTCATAAGAATGTATATTAATTAAATTGGGAGTGATGCTTAATACCTTGAATTCATCAATATTTTTCCTAGTAAGAAACACCTTCCACTTAGTCAGGTCTGGGTAGTTCCATTGCTCAAGGGTTGACTTCTTCCTCCTATCAGCATCTCGTATGTATTGTCAGTTGAGAGTTGTCCTATAGTTCCTTAGGACCCTCCCACAACGTTGCATTACCTTTTTACGATGTAGGATTTCATCTAGTTCAAATATACTCTACAAATTTTTATATATCTAATAGATTATTCTAAAAAATAGAATTGTAAATAACTTTTAAAATATAATTGCAAATGATAATATCTCACACATAGTTATTTCCATACTAAGTCTTTCTTCCCTTTAGAAACTGTATGCCAAGATTATGCATTTACACTACAATGGCTTCAAATAAGAACACCAAGATATGAAACAAATGATTTGCGGTTGACCCCAACTGGATTTCCTGCATGATCAAAATCCACAACTAATTTTGGTCCATTTCCCCTTTGTTGTAGTAACTTGTTCATCATAGTGATGCCCCTAATTTTTTTAATTTTTTTTTCTACTCATCAAGTGCCACAAGGTTTTCAGGAGGTATATCATCAACCTAAAAATTGACAAAAAAAACACATATAGGATTTAACTTATAAATGGACATATATATAGCTAGATATAGGATATATTGTAAAACTTAAATTGTGAGGCGACACCTCACCCTCAGGGTAATCATCATCATGGTCATCCATTTAAAAGTGTCATACAAAAAAAAGTAAACATTTAAAATTTAATATTTAACATTTAACATACAAACACATTTAACATTTAACATTTAAAAAATAAAAACATGCCTCTAATATTGAGATCTTTTATCAATTAACATTCCTTCGGTGTGATCTCCACACACATATAAGTCATCATTAGCTTCAATATTTGGTGTTGACAACCCAACTGAGAATGGACTCGAGTCAACATACTTATCATAGTAGTCTTCTTCATCTATAGGGTCTTCAATGAACTGTCTTTCACCATGAAGAACAACTGACCATTTTTCATTTGCAAGATCATCGATATAAAATACTTGTTTTTCCTGTGATGCCAATATGAATGGTTCACCTTTCTCGCCAATCTTTTCAAAATTCACTATGTGAAACCCAATTCATCCACTATAACTACTTTGGTGTTATCAACCCAATTACACTTAAAAGAGCGAAATTATGAAATCTACATAGTCAAACTCCCATATGTCTTCAATGACACCGTAATATGACATTTTAGCTTCACGTGGACTCTTATCTTTCGCACTAGAAAAAAACAATGAAGACCCTTGAAGGGTGACCCCACTATTTTGGACGACGCTCTTATCATCTTGACTCTTTGTGTAATATGAGAACCCATTTATGTAAAATCCTTCATAAGACATAACATTCATTTTTGGTTTAAAGCTGAGGTATTTGATATTTTTAGCAATATTATTTGGTGTTTGAGATAGTTGATGTAAGACTTTATCTTCAAACCACTTAATAAATGTCTTGTTATGCTCTCTAGCAAGCCACATTGAATTGGCTCGAGGATATTATTTCTTGATGAAATTGGTATGTTTCGTGATATAAACACTCACTTCATCGATGTTGTATAAAACTTACAAGTGAGCTTGCTCCAACAACTCACGGCTGATTACTTTCATCTGTAATCCTAAAATCCCTTTGCTAGAATACTCCTTAATATTTTTGTCATTTACAGGATCGTCATTACCACTCAGAAAGTCATTGAAAAAATCCATAACCTCTCTCTCCACAAGAACCCTGAATAAAAATCCCTTCAGGCCGATAACAGTTGCAAACATCACCTTTAAAAATGATCATGTATCGTTCAAAACGATACATCCAATGCAAGAAAATTGGTCCCAACATTTTTTTTTGGGAATGGGTAAATAGTATTGCCAAAAAAGGATATAGATAGAACTATACCCTGTGAACCATTACATCAAGTCTATAACTTCCTGGGGGGTAACACTACAAAAGCCCCCAAAAAGTTTTTGACTGTACAGACAAACCCTTATCCAAGCCTTTTTTGGATTTGACAACATCTCTAATTTCTCTACAAAAACTTTGTATCAACTGCATTTCTGAGGTTCTAATCTCCCCATGGATTCGCCTGTTCCTTTCCCTCCATACCAAAAAACAAAAGAGGGTAATACATAATCCCCCAAAGCCCCTACAGAATTTAGAGCTACAAGAATCATTCCATATAATAATCTCCTGTAAGGATGAACTAGCCACATTCGTCCACCCGTTCTTGAGACAAACAGCTGCCCAAACATATCTAGAATAACTACAGTGGCCAAATATGTGGTCATGGCTTTCCTCATCCCTGTTGCATAGGCAGCAGATGGTATCAAGCTCAATACCCCATCTGTGCAAACGGTCCTTGGTGGTGAGCCTATTAAGAATAGCTTTGTACGTGGTGGTACTCCACCTGGGCACATGGAAGGGGCCCCATAGAGTTTTGAACCAGTTCACCTGTAAGCTATTATCCGTCCTGTTGATCCATGGTATGTTATGTCGGTTAAGAAGCACAAACATACCATTGTCATCAACACGATACAAAGGTTGAGCCACCTCCCAGCAACTGCACATCTTCCTCCAAGACCTTGATTGATGCGGCATATTCTGAAAAATCTGCCCATACCTCATAGTCATCCACTCAGACCAAATGTTATCCTTGTTCCTCAAGAATATATCCATTCTTTTGTAATGACATGCATCCAGAATATCAGCAGGTTGTTTCACATTAAGGCCCCCTTTTCCAAATGGTCTGGATATCACATCCCACGCCACATTATGGTGTTTGCCACTCCAAATAAAACTAGCTGTCATCTTCTGTATCCCAACAGAGACAGGGTCAGGAACCTTGTAGACATTACCCCAAAAGTAGATCATGCTCTGGATGACCGTCCGCACCAGCACCAACCTGCCTGCCATAGAGATCTTAATACCGCTCCAGTGATCAATCTTACCTCTGACACTATCCAAGCATCCCTAGTCAAGTGGACAACAAGATGTACCATGATATCAAAGAATGAAGGAGGAAAATACATATTAAGATGACATAGGGTAACAACCACTTCTCTTTGCAACTTGTCGAGATTCTTAGGATCAATAACTTTGATGCATATACTGTTGAAGAAGAAACAAAGTTTGGTGATTGCAAACCTTACATGCTTTGACAGTATAGATCGAATGGCCACGGGCAATATTTGTTGCATTAAAGTGTGACAATGATGAGATTTAAGACCTATCAACTTCAGATCTTTTATTGATACCAATCTACAAATGTTGTAAGAGTAACCCTGTGGTACCTTAACATTAACCAAGCACTTGCAAAAAGCTTTCTTCTCCTTTCTAGACAACATGTAACAAGAAGAAGGTAAATATGTTACTAACAACTTCTGTTGATTTTGTCCTTATTCCCATTTCACTTAGGTCCATTCTGGATTTGATCCTATGTTTAGTCTTACCTAGTATATTCAAAAGAGTACCAATGACGCTACCACATACATTTTTCTCAACATGCATGACATCAATACAATGCCTAACTGCCAAAGAACTCCAATAAGGTAGATCCCAAAATATTGACTTCTTCTTGAATAAAGATTTTTCACTTTGTGTTGGCATGGTACGTTGTGATCTCTTACCAAATTCATTGACAGAGTCTTTTACTCTATCATAAACAACCTCCCATGGTATAGGTTTAGGCGCACTTCGTTTCTCATTACATCGATTGAACGCTTTGCGCAACCGTTAGTATGGATGGAATTTTGGAAGAAACCTTCGATGAACAAGATATATTGTCTTTCCGTCATGTTTTAGTCATATTGAATCAGTGTTCTTTTCATATATAGGACACACTTTAGATCCATTTACACTATATCCAGACAAATTCCCTTATGTTGGAAAGTCATTAATAGTGCAAAACTACATAGCATGCAAACAAAATGTCTTTCTACATGAAGCATCATAGGTCATCACACCTTCACCCCAAAGTTTCTTTAAGTCATCAATTAGAGGTTCAAGATAAACGTTGATATCATTTCCAGGTTGTTTAGGGCCCGATATCAACAAAGACAGCATAATGTACTTATTTTTCATACACAACCTGGGAGGAAGATTGTATATAACAAGAATAATATGCCAAGTGCTATGTTGGCTGCTCAATGTCCTGTATAGATTCATCCCATTGGTACAAAGCCCAAGTCTTAGATTCCCGAATTCTTCACCAAATTCAGGATACAATAAATCAATCTTCTTCCACTGTGGGAAATCAGGTGCATGTCGTAGGATCCCATCATTATTTTTCCTAACCTCTGCATGCCACCTCAAATTCTTTGCATCTATTGGATTGGAAAACAAGCATTGAAACTGTGGTATTATAGGTAGATACCACATCACCTTGATAGGAGAACCAGTTTCAGACTTCCCCGAAGCCATCATTTTATACCTTGACACCCCACATTTTGGACAATCTTTCAAATCCATATAGTCCTTTTGAAATAATACACAATCATTCGAGCATGTGTGCATCTTTTTAGCCTCCATTCTCATTGGGCACAATAATTTCTTTAACTCGTATGTTGAGATTGGAAGCTCATTTCCTTTAGGAAGAATTTCTTTCAACAAAGATAACAATGATGTGAACCTTTTGTCGCTCCATCTATTGTTAGCCTTCATCATATACAATCTCAACATAGCAGTAAGCATCGTAAACTTAGTACAACCTGTGTATAATAGTCTCTCAACTTCATGCATAATGTTCATATATATGGGAGGTGGATCGGTGTGCTCTACCCCACAACTATGAAACATCTCATCAATGATGTCTATTGAAACTAGTTCATTCACATCTACGTCATTGGAGGAAATTTATTCTTCCACACAACCACTGCTATCGACATCTACTGATTTCAGGTTTGAAATCTCTCCATGCCAGTACCATTCTGTATAGCCTTGTACAATCCCATTTCACATGACATGGCTTTTGATTTCATCACCAGTGTTGACTTTCAAGTTGTTACCACAATGCCTACATGGACAATAGAACCTATCTCCAAGTTATTTCCTATGATCCTCCGCAAATCTAATAAACTGATCAAGACTAGCAATAAACTCTGGGGTGCAGCGATTTGGAATGGACATCCATGATCTATCCATTCTATGATCAAAGAAAAAACAAGTATATATTAGGGTTTAGGGATTACACATTAAGTTAAGGATTTACAGATAGAATATTATTAGGGTTTATTATTTTAGATTTAGGGATAAATATTTAAAGATTAGGTTTTAGCATTAAAATATTAGGGTTTAGGTTTAAAAGATTAGATTCCAGGGTCTTATATATATAATAAATGTGTAGCACCTATCCCATTCTTGAACACCTAATATCACTAGTAAGTGTATAATGTGTATTGGGTTTTCAAGAAAAGTTTGACAACATTTCTCTGTTGTTCTCCAAGTACATCGATGTGCATGGGCAAATATCCACCAACATATTTACTTAGAGAACAAATGGGGAAGTGCTGACGAAACATCATGAAAACCAAATACACATTATACACTTACATCCTAAGTGAGATTAAGTGTTCAAGAACAGTCCCAAATGGAGGACTATCTAAGATTTACTCCTAATGACTAAATCTTGAACGGGTTTCTAGGCCAACAAAATACATGTGTTGTCATTCCTATACCAATGATCCTAGTTTCATCATTCATATCCTAGGTTGATTTACAATAGCAACATCTTGTAGTCTTAATCATACCCTTGTCTAGGTACCATATTCTATAACATTAATTTCAACATCTCAAATATACATGCATGTTCATCATCAATATAATCATTACACATAAATGTAGGTATCCTATCATTCATAATTGATTTCAAAATTTCAAACAAGCTCATGCATTATCATCATCAATCTACATCATACAATATGGATTCATGTAGATGTTGGGGTGACACATCTTTACCAAATCAGAGATCTAACATTAGGGTTTTAATATCTTAGATGGATTGATCACAAGATTTGAGAAAAATAGTTAATACAAATATATATCATCACCAGATTAGGTCTCAAATATAGCAACATGCACATTAGATAACATTTCATTGCTATCAAGTTAACATATAGTTCAAGATATGTAACCTACCTAGCAGTAGGGGAAGCAGAGGCTCTGACGACCTCAGGCTCGAGTTCCGGCGGCGCATCAGCTCCTCAAGGCAACTCCTCAGGCGACCTTCACAGCTGCAACGTCCTTCACAGGTGCGGTGGCTGTCCGCTAGAGTAAGAGGACCCGATGGAGGATGGAGGAAGAGGACCAGATGGTGGCTGGAGGAAGAGGACCGGTAGCGGCGGATGGAGGCAGAGGACCGGCAGTGGCAGAGAAGGAAGAGTGGCGGTGACTGGACCAGGTGGAGATAGGAAAATGGATGGAGGTGATAGAGAAGACAATAGTGATGGTGGCTCCGACTGGAGGAAGAGTAGCGGCGGCAATGGCACTTAGTTTGCTGGAGTTGAGCAAATGGAGCAACGGTGGAGGAAGAGCAGCAGCTGGAGCTATTGTTCGACAGACCTAGCTAAATCACGATGAAACAACGAAGAGGAAGAATCTGTTTCATGCAGGTGGTATTAAGTTAACTTTGGTCATCGGTTTTTTGTAACAACCGATGCCTAATACTAATACGTATTGGTCACATGTAAAAAACCGACAACTAAGTGCAATTTTAAACAAAAAAATTTACACCCAGTTAGGGTTTTAATCATTAGTTTCTAGGTACACAACCGACATCTATTAACAAATTGCAACAAAATTTTTTTTTACCATAATTGTTGATTACCTAACAAAAACTGACGCCGAAGAAGCATATTGGGAGGACAATGTTTTCGCGGGGACAATGCGCGTAAACACCTAGTTGTCAGTTTGTTGAGAAAAACCGACGACTAATAAGGGAATAAATTTTGTTTTGCAAAGGGTGATTAGTCGTCGGTTGCTGACAAAGAACCTATGAATAATCAGGGATAAAAAAATTTGTGGGACCATGGCACAAAACCTTTGTCGTCGGTTTCTGCACAACTGACGCCATATTGAAAATTTTGGAGGAAATTTTTTTCCCTTGGAAAATTGTATTTTGTAGGTAATTTTAGACATCGGTCTTTTGGCAAAAAAACTGACGTTACAATAAAAGAAGTACCCGTGTCTTTTGTAAATTGACTAGACTTCACATATTGGTGACACTTGTAGTATTTAGTCTCCGTCTTTGGTTTATGATGTCGGTTTTTTATGTGTAACTAACACCATCAAATGTGACGTTATATATCATTTCTATACTAGTGATATACATATAATAATAATGCCACTTACAAACTATTATTTTTTTCCAATGCATGGTTGGGGATGAGATGTCCGTAGGTGAAGAGTGCAACAAGATTAGGGCATAAGGATAAGAACATGGAGGACCTACTATTAGACTAGGAATGCCTTGGTGGGGTGTCATTATCCACCTCAGTTAAACTTCATGTTTTATGATTAGTTATTTGTGCTCAATTTTTTTTTTCTGAACCATGTTACCAGTTGTATTATGTTTATCTTGCATGCAAACTTTTTGAAAATGAGAAATGAAAAGTATATAATGTGTTGGTTAAATTTCAATTGTTCTTGATGCATGATATTTCAATGTATGTGATACCCAACCAATATTATGAGTTGGAATTAACATTTATGTTCATGTGCATGTGTGTAAAATTGGGGTATTATAGTGTGGTCCTTTGATGATGTTTTTGGCTAAATGAGTTCTATAATAGAATATTGCATGTGCTCCAAGCTTCTTACAAGTAAATGACAGTTTTAACAAAAGTATGATTCTTGCAATCTGTGAACACTTGGTATTATTCATTCCATGTCAAAGAGTGTAATATTTTTCATTTTATCCATGGTTTGTCTTTTTAGCAAAAGTTGCACAGATAATCTTGCTTGAATGAAATCATACATGGATGTTCATCACTTGTGACCCCTCTTTTACTTGACATTTCTTCTATAATCTTATTACCTCTCAGACTCATGAAAGGATGAAAAAAGTGGACACATTACCCTTGGCCACCATCTAAAAGTTTTTTGTGGCCATATGGATTCTACCTTGCTTCTTCTAATCACCATATGCCCTCCTTACACACATGACTAAGATAAAAAGAAAAAAAATGATGTCTCTATGTAATAGCCTCTCAAGTAAAGAAAATAGAGAGAAAAGATGAGTGCTCCTATGTAATAGCATTCCACTCCCTTCCATAACCCTTCCTTCTATTTGTATGCCTAGTAGGACTATGGCAAATTAACTCTATCCCACACACCCCTACACAATCCAAGTGGGTCACTAGAGGTGAAGTGTAGTGTATGATGGAGTCTTATAAAGTGAAATAACAACAATAGCCAATTTTATGTAAGCCATACATGATACAATCTATCTGGAGCACTATGGAAGTTGCAATACATACATGTGTGATTGGCATCCCATATTTGAAGTTATTGTGTCTGTTCTTGAATCGCATTGAAAAATAGAAAGACGAATAGATAGTAGTGGATTGCATGCCTTATTCCACTTGTGAACTTACTTTAGCCAATAAACATCATGAGAATTGCATTCTCCCATATTTTTCTTGAATGAAGTGAAAAAGAGATTAAGTTGGAGCATACTTTGGGATAAGTATATTTTAAGTTTGGGGTTGTGATGCATCCCTATTTTAGGGTTGTGCCATTTTGTACTTCAATCACATCTAAACATGTTATAATGCATGGTACTTCCCCTAATATGTGTATTACTACCAAATGCACTTATGGACGTTCTTTGCATGTTTTTCATGTATGTAGACCACACATTAGATGGATGGGAGAGAAGGAGGGATGATCCTAGGGTTCCTTCACCCATGGAGGATCATAATTAGGGTCTAAGAGCTTCCCCAACCTACAACTAGTGTCTAAGAGATGGCGTAGAGAAATTTTCAAAGAGAAGATCAAAGTGCAAGAAAAATATCTCATCACGATTGTGATACCAAAAAATGGTTGTGATACCAAAGTCAAATTCACAACAACATCACAGAGTCAAGCAGCTCAAGATAAGCTCAACAACATGTTTGTCCTGCATAGCATGTCCATGTTGCATCATCACGGTCGTGCTAAGAAGGACCCAACACAGTCATGTGTCCCACCATGATCGTGTTGCAAAGTTGCCAGCAAGCTCATGCCATAAGAAACAACCAAGAATTACCACCTCCAAAATGGTCGTGTAGCCCACCATGATGTGCTACCACCTACCCAACACAATTGTGGTGCTCACCATAGATGTGCTACCCAAGCATCCAAACTCAAATTTTAACTACAAACTGCACCATTTCTCACCTCACCCATTCTACATGAGTGCATTCATTCTACACCATAGACACCATAGTTGTTGTGCCTAGCACGACGGTCATGCCCAAAAACCCTAGCATATTTTTACACTAAATTCCTATTTATGCCCCCACTTAACCCTATACCACCTAGATCGCTATAAAAGCCTTGACGGAAACTGAAGGTTAGTGTTTAGCATTCTTGAGCATTTATTTGACCTCCCTATCTCCTACCTACTCAACTTCACTCCCATTTCATCATCTTCCACCCCAAAACCCTTCCTTTTGGGGTTTTGGTCACTTTCCATTTCATTTCCATGTTGTTCCACCTTGAACGGGGGAAATGCTTGAGATTTCAGTTGCTAGAAAAGAAGGATTCATCCTCAACAACAAGCTCCATGGTTTATTTTACCTCTTTCTTATCCCTTTTTGTATTTTCCATTTCTATGAGTAGCTAATCCCCCACAGGTGGGTTGTTTGTGGTTAAAATGTGACTTTAATACCATGTTGGGGTAAAGTAATATGTAACCTTTGTAATTTTGTTTGATCATGATTAGGTTTTACTTTTATCTTATTTCCCTTGGATTACTTGTTGGTTTATGCTTGAAATCGCCTAGGATTCTTGGGAAATGGCTTATATGTAGCCATTTTGGGGAAAAGATCCAAGGTCCAACTAGTGGATCCCTAGCAAGTTACTCATTTTCTTACATGCTAAACAATTCTTTTACACCTAGGTGAGAGACCTAAGTAGCTAGTTTAGAAGCATTTAGTGCAATTGGTTTGGAGCTTCCTAAAGGTTAGATGGTAGGTGATGTAAGGTGTAAAACCCTCATTTCCACTCTCGATTACTACGCTTGGCCCCCAATTGCCCTAAAGAATTCTACCCTAAAAACCTAGAGTTGATTATATCCTAGTTGAATTCTGCCTAATCCCTAATCCAAATGAGCCATGTAAGTGTGGATAGTGAGTGATAGGGAGTAGTACACCTATACATCCCTATTTCAACAACCATTTGGTAGTTTAGAGTAATTATCTAGCATCTACTTGTTGTTTACTTTTATGATATAAAAGAACGAACATTTCTTGCATGTTATGACCCCCCAACCTAGGTTCTAGTCACATTACCCCAAACGGCCCACACTTTCATAACTTTTTTAAAACCATGATTGCTTCCTTACTCATTAATGATTGCTTAGTTAGTTGGTTTACTTGCCTACTGAGTTAATTCTCTTATTCATAATAGCTAGCTCTATCTAGCATAGTTATTATTACTTCATGCTTATTTGTGCTTGCTCTATTTGCTAGTTTAATCCCTTTCTTGCACTATTTTCTAACTACAAGTCTAATGTTGTTTCTTGCTTAGTTTAACTAGTTTCCATATCTAGGTTGTTGATTAGAGTCACTTTGCTAGTGAATTCGTCCATTGATGAAGTCATTGAAGTGATTGAGATGGAAGCAAGCAAAGAAATGGACATGCATGAGGGTGATGCAAATCAGAGAACCCCCAATACCCCTATTAGGCAAAGAACTAAATAACATTAACGAAGCCTTGGCCAATAGTGTCTATGTCATACCAGGAACAAAATGAAAAGGAAATGGGACTAAAATGAAAAGAACTAAGAAAAAATAGGTTACAACCACCCCAATTCCCAGAAGGAGAAGTCCTAGAATATCGGACCCTGATATACAACAAGCATCTTCAAAAGGGGAGCCCAGACCAACTTTGGAAGGGTCATTAGAAGAAGAATGGGAGACATAGGAAGAAGTTAATAAAGAAAATGTGCATACAGATGACAAAATACTAAATGAGGAGGCTAATAGTAACTCATAGTCCATCATTACCATTTAACTTTTCATATGTTAGACTTCATGTGTTGGAATATACGGGTCATTGGAAAGTAGGATAATGTCCAAAATCTCAAAGAATCAATCATGCTTCATAAACCTAAAGTTGTGATCACCAAATTAGGATGTGATAAATCCTTCTGGGTAGAAGCCCAAGGTTTTGTAGGGGGAATCTGGGTATGTTGGAATGAATCTAGTTATGAAGTGAGCATCATCAACTACCACATATAGTTTGTGATGTGTTGTATTAACAACTCTACACTGGTTACATTCATTTATGCCAACCCGTACGTTACAGTACACAAGCTTATTTGGAAACACCTTGTGCACATGGGTAGTTATTTCACCAAGCCATGGATTCTATTGTGTGACTCTAAAGCCAATTGTAATCCTAATGAACGTAGAGGAAGTATACACTACAACAACAATGAATCCCAAAATTTTCAAGAAACTCTATTGGAGGCTGGTATGTCCGACCTTGGGTTCTCAGGACCAAGGTTTACCTTCAAGTGAGGAGTCCTGCCACAACGACTAGATCGTGTTGTTTCCAACACAACCTTTCTTATAGATCATCAACAATTCTTTGTCGAACACCTACCTAGGGTGCACTCTGATCATAATCCTCTACTAGTAAAGGGTGTGAAACAATAGCCAAATCCTGGGAGATTCATAGCCAAAGCTGCATGGGCAAGGAATAGGGATTTTTGAATGTTACTTGCTAATAATTGGAACCAGGAGGAGGAGTTTAGTTTTTCTCCCGATCAAATTAAGAATAAGATCACTCAATGGTATGGAGATAAAGTAAAGGCAGTCAAAGAAGGAAAATGACTATAATGTGCAATTTGGGTTGTTTTGAGAAGGAGTTAGCAGCTTGCTACAACCCTATCACTGATGGTATCTATACTGATATGAAGGTTGCACTAGACAAAATCCTCAAAGATGAAGAAGAGGAGTGGAAACTGCAAAGCCACATAAACTGGATGAAAAATGGAGATTCAAATACAAAGTTTTATAATGCTTATGTCAAATAGTGGAAATGTCACAACACTATCCTTCAATTGAAAAACCAAGATGGTGAGTGGATCACATGGTAAATAACACTAATGGAACTGGCAAGATCTCACTTTTGTTCAATCTTAACTGAACTAGAACGATGCAACGTGCGAGCAATGAACTCTATACCTAGACGCTTTACAAAGTTGTCACAGTGGCAACTCAAGGCCATCACGAAAGAACCTAAGGAAGAAGAATGCCTAAATTAACTGATACATCTAAGCACGTATAAGGTTGTGGGACTCGATGACATCAATGGGTTGTTTTTTCTCAGCCATTGGGGCATTTTGAAGAATTTGATAATGGGGAAAGCTAAAGCGGCATTGCATGGTGAAGCCTTGATCCATAACTCTATAACTCCACCATTTGTTCTCATGCCAAAGACAAATAAGCCCACCACCTGTGATCAACTGTGACCGATCTCCCTTAATAACTTCTATCTGAAATTGCTTTTGAGGATTGTGGTCGAGCGACTAAAAGCCATCTTCTGAGGTGGATTTTAGAATCCCAGAGCACTTTTGTGCTTGGATGACACATATCTGATAACATTGCAATAACCCAACAAGCCATTCATATGATGAAAAGGAAGAAAGCACATTCATATTTTGCAATCAAGGTGGATTGTTCAAAGGCATATGATAATATGTCATGGTCATTCATTAGAAACAAATTATAGAAGCTTAATCTTCCAAACATCATATATACGTATATCATGAATTTAATGACAAATGGGGAGTGCTTGTTACTCTAGAATGGGGTCAACACCCAACCTTTTAAACTAAGTCAGGGACTCGGACAAGGAGATCTATTATCTCCATACATTTTTGTGTTGTGCATTGAAAGACTCAGGCAAACTGATCAACGACCTGGTACAAGGTGTTGAATGGAAACCTGTCAGAATGGGTCAAAGTGGCATTGTTTTGTCCCATTTGTGCTTCAAGAACAATATAATCCTATTTGGGGAAGTGGCCTGCACATAGATACACATGATCATGTAATGTTTTAGAAGGTTTGAAAAAGCATTGGTACAAGCCATCTCAATTGCTAAGACATAAATTTATTATGCAGTCAGTGTACCTCGAAACACACAAACTAGTTATGAGGATAAGAAAGCATTAGGATACTAATTACCTCAACCGCTACCTAGGAGTCCCTATTATCCATGCCAAGGTGATGAACAAGACTTATTCAACCATTCTGGACAAAATGAAATCTAGGACAACTGGATGGGCAGCAAGAACACTCTCTTTGGCTGGCCGATATTGCCTTGTTAAATTGACTTTGGAAGCAATACTGTCTTATATTATGCAGACTGCAATATTACCTTTGAGACTAAGTGATAGAACTGATGGGTGTATATGGAGGTTCCTATGGGGAGGATGACACAAAGCAAACCCAATGTCCCTTGTAGCCTATAAGACACTAGCAGTAATAAGAAGGGTGGGCTAGGACTTAAAATAATGGGGGAGTGGAATATGGCACTCTTATCCAGAAATGCATGGGATATTTCAAGTAAAAGAACTACTATCTGGGGCAGGCTCTTGAAGAAACTATTGGGTTTCAGAGGAGGTAGAGAAGGTAGCGGAAACAAAAAATTTCTCCCCAAACCTAGTATAAAGGAATCACATCAACGTCTATACAATAGGAAGGATGGTTTGTAGAGACATACCTTGCCCTGAGGCTTGCTCGACGATGTTACCTTGCAGCTTGCGCAGTCTTCACCTCTGGTCTTGGACAGTGTCTGTGTAGCTCCTGGTCTCATCGGGACTGTCGGGATTGACAGCTGTCCTCCGAGCGGCAGAAGTCTCCCGCCTCTGTAGTAGTCCACACAGACCACCTGGAACTTCGATCGCCTTGTCCCAAGGCACCAGAAGGAGTCGTACCCTCATGTCGGTGTACTAGTCACTAACACACTCTCTTGCCACCAGTCGCCTTTCTGTAGTTTTCTTTCTCTTAATGTGCCTCCCTTATCGGGTAGCACTTGATCGGGCTCTCCTGGTTACCACAACCAGAGAGAATGACAACTTTGCAGAGCAACTGGTGTTCTGAGTTGTACTGTCTAAGAAACCCCCAATACCCCTATATATAGGAGGGTCATGGGACAGGGTTCTCTACCCCGGGCAATGTGAGATTAAAGCAGGAGTAGAGGGGTTCAATATTTTCCATAAAATATGACAAACTATGCCAGTTGAACCAATCGGTTCAGCCCTGAACCGATCGTCTCGGCCCTTGAGCCGATCAGTTCAAGCATGAGCCGATCGGTTCATGGTCCTAGTCCAACTCAAATTGACTTTCCATGTTTGTTTCCAACTAATCAACTATTAGTCCTTATCCAAATCAAATTTGAACAAGTGAAACAAACTCGGTTGGTCACCCAACCAGTTCAACAATGTGAACCGATCGGTTCATTCACCTGAGTCAGTCACCTCACTAGCCTGAGCCGATCGGTTCATCTCTATGAGCCGATCAGTTGGGGCAGCAGATCAGTCAATTGCAGTTTCAATCAATCTGATACTCTAATCATCTGATCCAACACCTTGAACACTATGATTTTGAGCTATCAATCAATTGGGTGTTTAATTGAACTACTAAACTCCTTTAATAATCAATCCAAACAAGATTTATGGAGAAACTCCTCTTCCAGGAACATGTCCTAGTGTGTGTGACCCTACAGGTCCATTTCATGTTGATAGTGAAAGTCTATAACACTTATGTCTTCACAAGCAAAGAGCGGTGCCTAGTCACACATCAGTGCTACCCAAGTGAAAAAGGAAAGTTGGAGAACAACTTTCAATCGTACAATTCGTGAATGGTGTTACAGTGAATGTATAATTCCTTTGTCACTAATGTCCTAAATGGACTCAAGGCATGATACAGTCATCCTTTCAACGTTCATCCATTTCCTTGATCTCAGAGGAAACTGGGTGAGATGTGTGTGACATCAATATCACATACTGATTCACACATGCATGTGAATGCCTTTCTCAATCCTACTCATCAAGTGGCCATGGACATCAAATTCCCTTAGGAGGGACAAATCCCATATCTATCACTCACCCCTCTAAAGCCCCATGTGTCAAAGTCACCCAATCATCACCTTTATAACAACCTATGTTTCAAGACTGCGTTTGATGATGTCAAAGTGTACCCAACGACACGTGTTGAGTGTAGTGATTTCAGGTCGAAGAATCACACTCACCACGATCACTATGAGAGCTGACTGTGACTACCAAATCATGGTTCCATGTGTCACTCTCACGGTGGGTCTGTCCAGTACACTTGTTCTCTAACAAGTACCTATGTGCTTGGTTTGATATCACTATATCATGACTAATGAGATTCTCTCATCAACCAACACACAATCTAGTGCTTAGTGTTATTGATGTCTATCGTTAATTCCATAATAACAACCGACTATGGACTGAACAAGAAAGTATACTCTTAACATCTGTATGATCTCATCGTTTAGGTCCTCAACCCAAAAGCATACGTCATCTAGTAAAACAATTCTTTAGACATCTATCATGTTATACTATCATATCAGAAATAGTTAAAACATATACATCGAAAATTGCCTTTATTATTATTCAAATCATTTACAAAGCATCCCATTACAATCATCACATGACTTGCTCTATGGGCATACATACCAATAGACTCCCACTTGCACTTAGAGCCAGTCACCTAGGAACCTTAGTCCTTGTGACCTAGCATGACCATCATGCTTCTGCTGACAAAGGGCCTTAGTTAGTGGATCATCTATGTTGTCTTCAGTTGGTACTTTGAAAATCTTCACATCTCCTCACTGTACAATCTCTCATATGAGATGGAAGTGTTGCAATATGTGCTTGGACCGCTGATGGGATCTGGGCTCCTTAGCTTGAGAAATAGCTCCATTATTGTCACAATAAAGCTCAATTGCATCACAGCTATTGGGAACTACACCAAGTTCAGTGATGAACTTCCTGATACACACATCCTCCTTTGCTGCATGTGAAGCAGTAATATACTTAGCCTCTGTAGTAGAATCGGCAACTGTTTCTTGCTTGGAACTCTTCCAGCTCACAACTCCATTGTTTAGGCAAAATATAAATTATGATTGTGATATGTAATCATATTTTTCGGTTTGGAAGATTGCATCACTGTAACCGCTTACTACCAATTCCTCCTCGCCGATGTATATAAGGAACTGATCCTTAGTCCTTCACAAGTACTTGAGGATGTTCTTTACGGTTGTCCAGTGAGCATCCCTGGGATCTGACTGGTACCTTCTCATCATGCTGAGAGCATACAAGACATCTGGGAATATGCACAACATAGCATACATTATGGATCCGATGGCTGATGCATATGAGATCCCATTCATACGCTCCCTCTCTTCACAAGATTGGGGATAGTGACTCCATGTAGAATGGGGATGTTGCCTCTCTTTGAAGCCTTTTAGATCTATCTCTATAGATCTTAATACCTAGAATTTAGGATGTTTCTCGTAAGTCCTTCATTGAGAAAGTATTCCCAAGCCAAGTCTTTACCTTCTCTAAGGCTATGACATCATTCCCCATCAATAGTATGTCATCTACATACAATAAGATGAATGTGGTCGTGCTCCCACTAACCTTCTAATACACACAAGGTTCATCTTCATTTTGAATAAAGCCAAACACTTTGACTTCCTCATCAAATCAAAGATTCCAACTCTGAGACGCTTGCTTCAATCCATAGATTGACCTTTTTAGCTTACAGACTTTATTGGCATTCTTCGGATCTATAAAACCTTTAGGTTGTGTCATGTGCACATCCTCATTTATATTCCCATTAAGGAGTGTGCTTTTAACATCCATTTACCAAATCTCATAGTCATGGTAAGCCACAATAGCAAGCATGATCCTGATGGACTTAATCATGGCAACCGGAAAAAAAGTTTCATCATAGTCAACACCTTGAACTTGTCAGAAACCCTTCGCAACCAATTTGCCTTTATAAGTTTGCACATTTCCATTCATGTCAGTCTTCTTCTTGAAGACCCACTTGCACCCTATGGGTTTTACCCCTTCGGGTGGTTCCACCAAAGTCCATACTTTGTTGGAGTACATGGATTTCATCTCAGATTTCATAGCTTCAAGCCATTTCTCAGAATAAGGTCCCTCCATAGCCTCTAGATAGGTAGTTGGATCATCGTCTATGATCCACTCACCGCCTTCTTGAGTCATAAGGTATCCAAACCTCTCAGTTTCAAGGAATGTCCAACTAGATCTACGAGGTCCTTGTGTTATTTGAGGAGACTGAGATTCCACAACACCTTGTGAATCTCTATGTTCCTCTTGTACATCTACTGGTTCATTGTTTTCTTGTTGGGCTTACACCTCTTCAAGCTCTATTTTCCTCCCACTGTTTCCTTTGGAAATAAATTCCTTTTCTAGGAACATGGCTGTCCTAGAAACAAACACTTTGTTGTCAGTAGGGTGGTATAAATAGTATCCCCTTGTTTCCTTGGGGTATCCAACAAAATAACATTTATCAGACTTGGGTCCAAGCTTATCAGGAAACATTTTCCTAACATAAGCCTCACAACCCCAAATCTTAATAAAAGACAAATCCGGACACTTCTCGTGCCATATCTCATATGACATCTTTTGAACCGATTCAGATGGTACTCGGTTAAGTGTAAATGTGGCAGTTTCAAGAGCATAACCCCAGAAGGAAATCAGAAGATCAGCAAAACTCATAATTGATCGCACCATATCAAGTAACGTGTGATTCCTTCTTTCAGACACACCATTATGCTGTGGTGTTCCAGGAGGAGTCCATTGTGATACGATACCACAAGCTCATAGAAGGTCCTCAAACTCTTGACTTAAGTATTCTCCACCTCGATCAGATCGAAGTGATTTAATACTTTTACCAAGTTGGTTCTGTACTTCATTCATGAAATCCTTGAACCTTTCAAGGTTTTCTGACTTATGTTTCATCAGGTACACATAGCCATACCTATTGAAGTCATCAATGAAGGTAATGAAGTATTGATACCCACCTCTAGCATTAGTTCTAAAAGGCCCACATACATCAATATGTATGAGTCCTAATAGATCACTAGCTCTCTCACCTTTACTTGAAAAGGGATTCTTTATCATCTTTCCCAACAAACAAGATTCACATGTCTCTATTGATTCATAATCAAAAGAGTCTAGATAACCATCTTTATGGAGTCTAGAGATGTGCTTCTCATTTATGTGCCCTAGACGACAATGCCAAAGATATGTTTTGTTTGAGTTTTTGAGTTTTTGCCTTTTGGTGTTTACGTTGTATACACTTGTCTCTAGATCTATCAAGTATAGACCACAAGACATTGGGGCATTGCCATAAAGGATCCCATCTTTTTAAATGGAACATTTTCCATTCTTAATGAGAAATTCAAAACCATCCTTGTCTAAACAAGAAACAGAAATGATATTCCTATTTATGGAAGGTACATAATAGCAGTTCTTCAACTCTATTATTAACCCACTAGGGAGAGTTAACTCATATGTTCCTATGGCACTGGAGGCAACCCTTGCCCCCATTGGCAACACATAGTTCAACCTCTCCTTTCCCCAAAGGCATACTTCTCTTAAGATCCTTCACATTTGAACAAATGTGAGATCCACATCCGGTATCAAGCGCCCATGATAAAGAAGTAGTAAAGTTAATATTTATCATGTATACACCAGAAGTAGAGATCTCTATCTCTCGCTTCTGCTTCCATCGTTTCTTCCATCCTATCAATGTTTTGAGCACAGAAGACTCTGACATTGGTTTGGAGAGAGAATGCTTCTCTCCCTAACCTTTGTCCTTGGACTTTGTTCCATTGATCTTCATCAATCATCTATCCTTCTTCTTATTTGTCTCAAACAACACATTAAGCGTACATAGAATGAACTCGAAGGTCACTGGTATATTTGGATTGTGCAGAACATTTCTCATCATCCCCAACCAGTTATGGAATTTATTCTCAACTAATTTGCCCATTATAAAAGATGATTCTTTTGCCATTCTATAAGATAAAATTGCACTTGTCAAAACTCCTTTTGATTTGATTTGATTTGAATAAAATTTGATGATAGTTAATTAGGCCTTTAATTAATTACCACTCCTACTATTTTGTTTCGAATTAACAGCCCTCACCATCAATTTGGAAGATTGCAGCGCACAATCTTGTAGTGGGTCAAGATCTTGAAATCCTCTTAGTCATGGACTAGCTAGGGCTGTCACCCACAACTTAGATCTTCCAGGTAGGAAACTCTTGCCAATTGCATCATATGCAACTCTTTAAAAATGTCATATGCAACTCCTTGCCATGATCACCTCCATGCCTCAAGGTTCTAGATCCCATCTAGGTCACCTTGTTAAGTTCAACCCAAAGCAAACACGATGAATATGCACCCTGCTAGGGAAGACCCACATATCCATCCTTCACGCTTCCATGTGATAGATGATGCACCATGCTAGGGCATGTCCACACTTTCTTGATCAAGCTTTTCACGTGTGTCGCATTTAGAAGGCATCTAAAACTTTAATATTTCATGAGGGATTTGGTTTCATAGGTACATATACATATCCAATCACCACAATGCATAGTATGTATCATATACATGCTATATCCCACAGAAAATATGCAAAATGGTAAAAGCGATAATTATGGCCATCCTGATGTGATTCCTCGAGCCAAGAGGAATCACGGTCATCTAGGTCCACATCACATGCAACCTGTACAAGATGAACTCTACACTTTGCCATTCCGGGTTAGATCAACTCATCTCCATGATTGATCGGCTCACCATCAGGCCGGTCGGTTGGGCACCACCAGTCGATCGATTGGATCCTCCAACCGATCGGTTCACCTGATCATTGTGCATCTCCTCATGGCCGCCACCCACTCGTCTCTCTCCTCGAACTGGTCGTATGGAATGCCAACAGATCAGTTCGTGCCTTGAACCGAACGTCTCAGTCGTCGTGAGGCTGTCCTCCGTTCTTTGACATAACAAGAAATAAAAGTTCTATCTTATTTACATTTGAATTGAGAAACCCCGAGTTACATTTGAGGGGGAGCAAAGGTAGGAAAGAAATCTCGAGTTATCTCGAGTTACATCAAGAAAAGGAGGTATGGAATTGGTGCACAGACCGAGATGCAAGAAACCACATTCAACCAAGCACACATACATAGGGTTTATTGGCCATAACCACACTTATACATCCATCACAAAACTCATTTAAGGGCGACGTGTATCGATTGCATTCATATTACATATCATATATGTATTTTGGGATTTGTGGATTTAGGATTGGACATGCAAAAAGCCAATTTTATTCGCATTGTATGCAATAAATAAAGGCGACATACAAAAATCGATCACATCGATAATCCTAAAGTATAGAGCAGTTGACGTGGCTCTGATACCACTGTTGGGTTTTAGAGGAGGCAGAGAAGGCAGTGGAAACAAAAAATTTCTCCTCAAACCTAGTATAAAGGAATCACGTCAACATCTATACAATAGGAAGGATGGTTTGTAGAGACATACCTTACCCCGACGCTTGCTTGGTGACGTTACCTCACGACTTGTGTGGTCTTCACCTCCGGTCTTGGATGGTGTATGTGCAGCTCTTGGTCTCACTGGGACTGTCAGGATTGACAGTTGTCCTCTGAGTGGCAGAAGTCTCCCACCTATGTAGTAGTCCACACGGACCACCAAGAACTCAGATCGCCTTGTCACACAAGGCACCAGAAGGCGTCGTACCATCCTATCAGTGTACTAGTCACCGACACACTCTCCTACCACTAGTCACCTTTCTGCAGTTGTCTTTCCCTTGTTGTGCCTCCCTTATCAGGTAGCACTTTCTCGGGCTCTCCTGGTTACCACAACCAGAGAGAACGATAACTTTGTAGAGCAACTGGTGTTCTGAGTTGTACTGTCTGAGAATCCCCTAATACACCTATATATAGGAAGGTCATGGGATAGGGTTCTCTACCCCGAGCAATGTGGGATTAAAGTAGGAGTAGAAGGGTTCGATATTTTCCACAAAATATGACAAACTACACAAGTTGAACCGATCAGTTTAGCCCTGAACCAATCGTTTGGGCCCTTGAGTCGATAGGATCAAGCATGAGTCGATCGGTTTGTGGTCCTGGTCTACCTCCAATTGAATTTCCATGTTTGTTTCCAACTAATCAACTATTAGTCCTTGTCTAAATCAAATTTGAACAAGTGAAACAAACTCGGTTGGTCACCCAACAAATTCAACAATGTGAATTGATCAATTCATTGACCTGAGCCAGTCGGCTCACTAGCCTGAGCCGATTGGTTCATCTTTATGAGCCGATCAGTTGGGGCAGCAGATCAGTCAATTGCAGTTTCAATCAATTCGATGCTCTAATCATCTGATCCAATACCTTGAACACTATGGTTTTGAGATATCAATTGATTGGGTGTTTAATTGAACTACTAAACTCCTTTAGTAATCAATCCAAACAAGATTTATGGATAAAATCCTCTTCCAGGAACATGTCCTAGTGTGTGTGACCCTGCAGGTCCATTTCACATTGGCAGTGAAAGTCCATAACACATATGTCTTCACAAGAAAAGAGCAGTGCCTAGCCACACATCAGTGCTACCCAAGTGAAAAAGGAAAGTTGGAGAACAACTTTCAATCCTACAATCCGCGAATGGTGTTACAGTGAATGTATAATTCCTTTGTCACTAATGTCCTGAATGAACTCAAGGCATGGTACAATCATCCTTTCAACGTTCATCCATTTCCTTTATCTCAGAGTAGACTGGGTGAGCTGTGTGTGACATCAATATCACATATTGATTCACATATGCATGCACATGCCTTTCTCAATCCTACTCATCAAGTGGCCGTGGACATCAAACTCCCTTAGGAGGGACAAATCCCATATCTATCACTCACCCCTCAAAAGCCTTATGTGTCAAAGTCACCCAATCATCACCTTTATAACAACCCATGTTTCAGGATTGCGTTTGATAATGTCAAAGTGTACCCAACGACATGTGTTGAGTGTAGTGGTTTCAGGTCGATAAATCACACTCACCACCATCACTGTGAGAGCTAACTGTGACTACCAAATCATGGTTCCATGTGTCACTCTCACAGTGGGTCTGTCCGGTACACTTGTTCTCTAACAAGTACCTATGTGCTTGGTTTGATATCACTATATCATGACTAATGAGATTCTGTCATCAACCAACATACAATCTAGTATTTAGTGTTATTGATGTCTATAGTTATTTCCACAATAAAAATTGACTAGGGACTCAACAAGAAATGATACTCTTAACATCCATATGATCTCATCATTTAGGTCCTCAACCCAAAATCATACGTCATCGAGTAAAAAAAATCTTTAGACATCTATCATGTTATACTATCATCTCAGAAACAGTTAAAACATATAGATCGGAAATTGCCTTTATTATTATTCAAATCATTTGCAAATCATCCCATTACAATCATCACATGACTTGCTCTATGGGCATACATACCAATAAAAATGATATGATAATTATTGTGAAGGAAAGGAGATGAATCTATCCTGACTGGCTAAGGCCACTCTCAAATGCAAGCAAATTATAATGGAGAATTCATACATCCTCATCCGCAATGGTAGTCGGGTTAACTTATGGTTTGATAATTGGGTCGCAGTAGGGACAAACTTAGCACATACGAGACCAAATACCATCCTCGACTCTCTATAAGACCTAGAGGTATCTGGTACTGTTATGGACAACAAGAGATGGGACAAGGACTTCCTAAGATGATGGCTTCGTTCGAGTATGGTACAATGCATATTGAAGATAGAGCCTCCTACTAATGCAAATATCAAAGATATTAGGGTGTGGGCAGGCACAAAGAATGGAGCCTTCTCCACAAAATCTGCATACACACTTCTGAGGAACGGTCATGACATTGCTGTCATTGGTGAATGGAATTCCTTATGGGAGGTGAAGATCTCATCCAAGGTAAAATGTTTTTCCTAGATCGCCATGCATGGGGCACTACTAACTAATAGAATAAGGGTACAACAAAAGCTATCTACTGACAGTATATGCTAGAGATGCAAAGCTGTAAAAGAAACAACCACTCATGTATTGAGAGATTGCCCGTACTCAAAGGAAGTATGGATGTCATATCAGAATATCCAATTGATAAGTGCATTCTATCAAGCTGAAGAAGAGGGGTGGCTATAAGAAGAAGTTTAGCATAGTGGCCCAAGAGTATAGAACTTCCTGATAGCATGTTGGTTTATATTGAATGCAAAAAATAATTAGATCTTTGAAAATAGAACCAGTCTCGTACACATCCTGGCACAATGTATAAACCGAGAGGTTCAGTTGAATGTCAGAGCATGGGAAAAAGACAATGAAGTGTCAACATCAAGGATGTCGATAAGTTGCACTTGGTCATGACCAACTGAGGGGTACCTAAAGGTGAACACAGACACTGCTTGGACCAAAAACAAAACCACAATTGTAGTTATTTCTAGAGACCATGAAGGAAGATGGGCAGGTGGTCATGCGAGGATGACAACAGCAAGTTAGGAAGTGCATGCTAAAGCTTTAGTAGTAGACTGGCCATTGAGGTTGCCAAGAAGAATTGAACACCTAAGGTAGTCATCAGTTCTGACTGCAAGGTGTTCATGGATATGCTCCAATGTGAATCAAGTAAGAATCCTAGGGTTGCTCACCTTATTGAAAGAATATACAGGAGGATGAGGGGAAATACATAGTGGGACTTATTCTTTGAAAAAGGGGAGAGTAACAAAGTTGCAGACAAATCAGCTAAATTCCACCAAATGAATACCTCAGGGTATTTTGATTACACTAGACCACCAAATTGCATTGCATGAGTATTCGAAGAAGATAAATGTAATGGTAGTAGTACTACCATATTCAATTTCTCATTTGAAGCTGAACCATGTACTTTTTATCCTTATTGGCTTGCATGAGAAGGGTGAGATGAATAAATAGCCTCCTGGCTTCCCTAAAAAAGGAATCACTTTGCTAGTATAGTGTAGTGTCTATTCTTGCCTTGCTTGCCTAAGTCTAGATATCAATTTTCTTTCTTAGAATGATTTCTTTATCAATAAGAACTAATTGTGTAGGGTTAAAATAGGTTTTTTTATTGATTTTAATTAATTGCTTGTTTAACCACCCTTATTGTAATCAACCAAAACCAATTTAAACCCTTTAATACTAGACTTCACACTAGGAACCTAACTTACACTAACTGATCTTTAATGCCCCCTCTCTCCCTTGGGTTTGACCCCTAACGTTCTTGCTTTTATATTGTGATACGATCCTTTGTTCTTGTGGGGTAGTATTTATTGTGTATTTGAGCATGTCGACTAGGGTTATAAATTTATTAGCCCAAGTGTGTGCATTTCACACATGCACCAAAATCAAGATTGAGGACATACCTTAGAAAGTCTTCATGACTAAGTTTGAACACTAAGACTTTTTGGTTATGTCATTTGGGCTAACCAATGCTCCTTCACCTTTGATGGGCTTGATGAACATGGTATTCAAGTAGTATTTAGACCAATATGTTGTAGTTTTCATAGATGATATCTTGACATACTCTAAGGATTGGAACAACATGATCATCATCTCTGATTGACATTAGAATTGTTGAGGTGATACTAGTTATATGCAAGGTTTAGTAAGTGTGAGTTTTGGCTGACCAAAAGTTGATTTTATATCCATCAGTGAGATTTGTGTAGATCCCAAGAAGGTGAAGTCATTGTTGTTATGTGAACATACCAAGAAACTAACCAAAGTGTGGAGTTTTCTTAGCCTATTTGGTTAGTACATGCGGTTCATCAAGGACTATGGTTTCCATTGACTAGACCAACTAACCAAGATGTAGACATTATGTGGATTGAGAAGTGTCAACAAATTTACCAGTTGTTGAAGGAGAAGTTGATGTCTGCACCTGTGTTAGTGTTGTAGATTTTGAGAAGGGCTACATAGTTTTAGGTGATGTGTCATATGTGCTTGATGATCTCTCCCCGACGGCCGACCTAAGCGCTCTAGTGATCAGGGTTGTCGTGCGTGGGAGCCCCTTTCTCTCCTACCAAAGTTCCTCTCTTGCAGGTCCAAGTGCGGGTGCGGCCAGAATGGTTCATCACGATGAATGAAGAACTGGTAAACAACTGTGCTAGGTTACAATTTATAGAACAAGAGGAGACACTGATTGAAATCCAGATAGAAGAGGAGGAAGAAAGCGAAGGATACATAAGGCTGGCCTTAGTTGCGAGGCTGAACATGGACAAATCATACAATTTCTGGGCCATGAAAAGGACGTTAATGCAGGCATGGGTGTTGGGTCAGAAGGTGATTTTCAAATAGTTGGAAGGGGATTACTTTGTGATCCAATTCCTACATTAGAAGGACAAGCAACGGGTGATGGAAGGGGCACCATGGAACTTTGAAAACAAATTGTTATTGTTCAAAGAGGTAGAGGAGATGGAGCAACGGGGAACGATAAGCATCAAATACAATCCTTTCTAGATATGAATATATGGGCTGTCGTTGGGCATGCAATCGTAAAAAACGATAACCAACATAGCCCCCATGGTGGGGGGGGTGATCCAGCTAGACATCAAAAAACTGGGGTGGGATGCCTCGGCGAGGGTCCGGGTCCAACTGGACATTACGAAGCCGCTGATGAGAGTCCTCAAGATCAAGGGAAGCAATCAACAAATCATGGAGGTCGAGATCAAGTACGAACGCTTAGCGAATTTTTTTTATATCTGCAGAATCGTCGGCCACGTAGAGAAGAATTGCACTAGAGCAGAGGAGGACAAAGAAAAGGAACACAGTTGGGGGGCATGGATAAAGGCCTCACCAAGGAAGACATGTATTCCATTGCAGACGGAATTGTATGGGGAAGGAAAGGTGAGGAGGAAGATAACTTTCTATAACAAACTAGCAGGAGAAACACCATCACGGGGGGGGGGGGGGGAGGCGAACTCATACAGAGGAAGTGAAATGCATGGAACGGGGGGAAGAAGATGGAGTTGAATGAGGGGTCAAGTAAAAGAGAACGCACAGAGGATACTAGACAACAATGGAACCAAGACAAAGGCGAGGAGGTCAGTAAGCCATACAACAAAAGAGAAGGTGACAGTCAAGAGTAAGAAGGATTGGGGAATGGGTAGGGGTATACAGATACATCAGAAACAATGCAGGTATGCCGAGTAAGAAAGGGAAGCAAGCGAGGGAGAATCCGGGTACTGGGCAACAAGAGGAAGAGGAAAGGTGTGAGCTAGGTGAGCATCCAATTAGATTTGGGAGAGAATTCCTACTAAATAGAAGGCCTAACCCACGTATTCCAAAAGCTGCACTAGTTCTGAGTAATGAGGAAGAGGAAGGCGTCACCCATAAGCAAAGAGAAGGAGGAGGCGCACAGGAAGACGGGGAAACAGTTCAAGAAAACTTCATTCTGGTGCCGAACAGGGATTATGGAGTCAATACGAGCCAAGGAAAAATTACCACAAGGGCACAAAGAAAGAAACAGATGCGGAAGATAAAGAGAAGAGGAAAGGAAATAGAAAGCATAAGAAAAAGAAATCACCTTGGGTCTATAAAATGAGCAGAGTAGTGCGGCTGGGCATTCCATAGGATGAAGTAGTTTGGGAAGCAGCAATAGGGAAGAGGAACACGAATATGGGGCAGTGTGTTATGGAGGTCGACGATTAGGCAGAAAAAGAAGCATCTAAGTAAAAAAAACAAAGCTGGCATCAGAGGTAGGTTTGATAGGGGGCACAACATTCCATGTAGCCGAGGTTGGCAATGACCAACCCCACGAAGGGAAATGAAAATTCACATCTAGAACTGTCAGGGTATGGGCCTCCCTGACACGATAAATGCTCTCTGGTCTTGGTGCAGGAGAGAAAGCTCGAACATAGTTTTTATTATGGAAACTATGATATCTGCTACAGACTTGGAAGATATTAAAAGAAAATGCGGCTTTGTTGATTGCCTCTGTCTCTCCAGTGTAGGGAGAGCTAGATGTATTTGGCTGTGGTGGAAGGACATCAATTTAGAGATCATGTCATATTCACAACATCATCTGGAATGCAACATTTCTGAGGAAGGGTCACATACCACTTGGAAGGATATTGGGATTTATAGTTGGGCAACCCAAGTGCAGAAGGTAAAGACATGGGAGATGATGAAAAGACTAAAAGGGAATCTGGAAATGCCATACATCATTTTTGGTGATTTTAATGAGATTGTCTCAAATGAAGAGAAGAGAGGAGGCCCGTCGAAGCCGGATCATTTTGTACAGGACTTCAGAGATGCTATTGATGAATGTGACTTATGTGATTTGGGGTACAGTGGGAATATGTACACATGGAATAGAGGTTTGATTCTAGAAACACGTGTATAGGAGAGGTTGGATAGGGCCATAGCAAGCAATGAATGGATAAACAAATTCACTCACTACAAAGTGATACACTTCCCGACGTATGAGTCTGACCACGCCGCAATTCCTATTAAGGCAAACAGAAGACAACAAAGAAAAGGGAGGAAGACAGACTTCTTCATATTTGAACCCATGTGGGCTAATGCAAGTCAGTGTGAAGAGGTGATTAAACAAGCCTGGGAGGAGACCAAATGTTCTACCATGATAGATAAAATAGCTATCTGTGGGGAAAGACTGCGGAAATGGGCAGGTGACCACTTTCGGGACATTACAAGAAAAATCTGAGATCTGAAGACAGAGATGGGGGAGGCACAAATGCTACTACCAGATGGAGAAAATCTAAGAAGGTGCATGGACATGGAAAAACAACTTCTATACTGGCACATGCAGAATGAATCATACTGGATGGCACAGGCAAGAATAAAGGAGATGAAATATGGAGATAAAAATATGACATATTTTCACCACAAGGCATCACAAAGAAGGAAGAGAAACCACATAGAGAGGCTAAAGGATGTTGAGGGGAACTGGAAAGTAGAGGAGGCAAAGGTGGAAAAAATTATCACTGATTACTTCTAGGAGCTTTTCCAATCTTCAACCCCAAACAATTTTGAGCAGGCAACTATGGGCATTACTAGGAGCATTTCTGAGGATGATTGCACTCATTTAGAGAGGGACGTGACTAATGAAGAGATTTGGATGGTACTGGCACAGATGCACCCCAACAAAGCCCCGAACCAGATGGAATGAAGGTGATGTTTTTTCAAAAATATTGGAAATATGTTGGGAAGGATATTGTGAGCTACATAAAGGGGTGGTGGAAATTAGATCGGAGTGTGGAGGAAATAAATGATACGCTAGTGGTCATGATACCAAAGGTATAGAATCCAAAGGAAATGATAGATTTTAGGACCATTAGCCTCTGTAATGTGGTATACAAAATTATATCTAAGGTTCTGGACAAGATTGTGTCTGAAAATGAAAGAGCTTTTATTCCTGGCAGGCTCAACACTGATAACGCCATTATATCTTATGAACTTTTTCATTCCATGAAATGAGATAAAGGTAAAAAGAAAGTTAGTATTTCTATAAAACTGGATATGACCAAGGCATATGACAGAGTTGAATGGTAGTTTGTGGACTACGTGCAAAGGAAGATGGGGTTTGGCAGTAAGTGGAGGAAAAAATAGAGGATTGTATCTTTACAGTGTCGCACAACTTTTCCATCAGTCATGACCAAACCAGGAAAACCACACCCTCACGCGGACTAAGGCAAGGTGATCCTCTTTCCCCGTACCTCTTTATTGTGTGTGCAGAAGCATTTTCAACTTCTTTAAATAACGCTACCCATGAAAATAAAATACATGGAGTGAGAGCGAGCCGGAGAGGCCCACACATTTCACATCTCTTTTTTGCAGATGACTCTATTCTCTTTGCTAGAGCGACTAAGGAGGAGTGCTTGAAAGTAGCTGAGATAATCAGCCAGTATGAACAAGCATCTGGTCACAAAATTAATCTATCCAAGACGGAGGATTCCTTCAGCAAAGGGGTAGTAATAGAATAGAGAAGGGAGTTAAAAGAAATCCTAGGGGTACGAGAAGTGGATAGGCATGTGAGATATTTGGGCCTGCCTATCGTGATCGATAGATTAAAGAATCAGGTGTTCATCTATGTCCAGGAGCGACTATGGAAAAAATTGCAAGGATGGAAAGAAAAGATGCTATCAAAGGTGGGAAAGGAAGTCCTCATAAAAATAGTTGTTACAACCCTAACTTTTGGGTTCATTTGGTGAGAAATGTGATTTCTCATATTAAAGATATAATTTGGATTTCAATAGCCTTGATGATTGTTGTGTGGGCTTTATTGGCTAATTGGCCCAATAACAAGGAAAAAGATAAAAGATAATGGATATTAAGCAAAGTATTTATGGGAAATACTTGGAAATATCTAGAAAGTAGCATTAATGACCACAATTGAGTAAAATTCATTTATATATGATTTCTAATAAAAGAAATAGGAAAAGAGGGAAAATGAAATAAAAGATGAAGAGAAATCCTTGAAAAGAAATCTTTTAATAAAATATATGGTTAATAGATAATTAAAGAAATACTTGGAGGACAAGTATCGATCTGTGTGACAACCTATTTAATATCTTGTCCTACTTTTCCTTATGTGTCTTGTATTAACCATAAGAAAGAAGGAATATAATACTACCTAGTTGGTATCAAGTCGTTTAGATAATAGAGGAAGGAAGTAATTGTAATAGATGCCAAATAATCACGTGATCCTTCTTGGCTTTTGGAATTAGATCATGGTTTTTGGTATTAACATAAATGATAATGGATTAAATATCTTCCTGTAACCACCTGCATAGTCTTCCATGAGTTTTTGCCTTAAACACGAATAGGAAAGGAGGGACCAAGCAGAGAAAATACTTTGGCTAAGATATGTAATCTAATCCATGGAAAAAGATAAGGAAAGTGAGTAAAAGAGGAAACAAGACCAAAACAATAGGACCAATACAAGGATTCAGTATATATATATATATATATATATATATATATATATATATATATATATATATATATATATATATATATATATATATATATATATATAGAGAGAGAGAGAGAGAGAGAGAGAGAGCTGAGAACCCTCACATCTAGGGAGACTTGAGACTCCATAGATGAACCTTGGTTCCGTCGACCTTCTTCCACGATCAGCTACATACTCTTAGACATGGTGGATCAGTGGCAAGCTTTGGAGATGGCCTAAAGCCATGGGCTTGCAGAGCCTAGGTGGCCTCTGCAGGACGTGCCCCTCCTGTTACCTTCTTCTCTACTCATGTGTGCGAAGGTGGTTGCAGACATGGAGTCGACCTGCTGTTGGGAAGAAGCAAGCCAGGCTCAAGGGTTCCCTACAAAGCTAGGGTGGGAGGAGACGATCGCGCTCCTTGGATGTTGATGATGGGCGGTTGGGAGGACACCGCCATGGCGCCTCTGATGGTGATGTGCTCGAGAGCCAGACCTGTGGGGCTGTGCGGCGATGGAAGCTCGTCTACAACGGCAAACAAAACGGCCGCACTTGCGGCCTGAGCTTGCGGGCAAGCGGCCAACGGAGGATGGTGAGCGGTGGGTATCCATGCAAGCAGCAGTATCGAAGGTGATGACCACCTCCAACAGTCGTGACATGATGACCAGGGGTCACGGCGTCGGGCAGTGCTCGCGCAGACCTAGAACTACGTCGGGGTCAAGGAAGGGGAAGAATAGAGTCAAAAGACTCTATTACCCCTACGCACTTGCAAACAACCAAGGGCATGGGAGTCCTTACACACCTAATCAAGAGTTGGACCGAATTAATGCAAGGTAAGTTTTTTTCTACTGACGTGGAAATACAAGATTGGTCTAGATAATGATAACTTCAAATAATTCTAGAAATAAATCGATAATTCAGAATTATACAAGTTATATATGAATTTTTCTCAGAAAGATGAAAGGAATTCAATAAAAATGGTTTTAGAGGCTAATTCCCATTGCTATTCGAAAAGTAGTGTAATTTATCAACTTTAATGAATTAAAGATTAAGAAACCCTATTTTGGGAATGATTAATGTGTTTAGTAGGGTTTAATGGATGATTAAAGTTGATATTAGCATGTTAATGATAAAAAGGAACATTAGGAACAAAAAGGATGAACTTTGCACGTAATTGGTTTAATTTAGAGTTTCATGCGCATAAATATGCTTTAATAGGCCTTGAAACCCTAATATTAGTGAATGAGACTATTAATGGCTTTAATTGATCAAATTCATGATTAAAGTTGAGATAAGATAATTCAAAGATATTTAGAGCATAAAAGTTCCTAATTGTGGATAAATACCCTTAATGTAGTAATTAGGGTTTTTATAATGAATAAAGATGGAATTAATGACAAACATAGTTCATATGTGAATTCAATCATAATGAACTATGAATTGATAATAAATGAGTATAATGACTTTGTGATAGATTAAAAGGATAAAAATGGTAGCTTTAATGTAAAAGCGTCTTAATGGACTTAATTGATGATTAATTGTGTTGTTTCTAAAATTAAGGTTATGTGTTTGTAGAAGGTAACTTTAATAACTTTCATGAAGGATAGATGAGAAAGTTAGGGTTTAAAAAGAGTAAAGGGAAGTAAAACCCTAATTGCAAACAAAACCCTAAAATGGATACAGAAACCTTAGGAAGCAATTTCAAGTTGAATAGAAAGAATCTTGATAAAATATGTAGTAAATAGAGTACATGTGTTTTTCAGGATTCTTGATTGTGTGGTTGAACTACTTGCTTGGATTGCTTTCTTAGAATTGATATTAGCTTGAGAAATCTACTGAACAGGTATGTGGTTATGCTTATGAATATCTCGAGTTAGTTTTCTGAGGTCTTTCGAAGTTTTCATCGATGACTTGAATTAACTGTTGGATGAATTTAATTCATGCAAACTATAATGAGGATATGACTATCACATAAGATATGTGCCTACTAGCTCAGATTATGGTCCCCTCTGTGGCTTAATAGTTGATCTAGTACATGGCTACCTATGGGGTAGGTCCATCAGGTCATTGCATGACTTAGTACATGGCTACCAATGGGGTAGGACCATAAAGTAACTTTGAGTTAGATATTGGGCTACCTCCAGGTAGTGCCATGCGACTCTATTACCCTATGTATTGGCTACCTATAAGGTAGGACCATGGGGGTAAGAATCTACCTAAAGAGAGGTAGCATACAAGTCCACTGCAGGGATAACGCAAAGTTAAGGGATAGGTAAGAATTGAGTAGTATGGCTTAAAATGTAAGCTTGGTTGTTAAATGATTAATTGAATGATTACGTTGTTGACATAGTTGCATGATTATTGTTTCCCCCACATACCATCTTCTTGTTGGCCAACGTTTTGTTTGTCGACATTTTAGGTACAAATGAAAAGAACAAATAGTAATGTGGCATATGTGGAATTAAATGAGAATTAACGTGCAAAGGAGGATTAGATAAATTAGTATCTTCATGGATAGAAGTTTAGAAATCCAAGTTTTCAAAAGGTATGCAAAGTTTTTATTTTTACCATATTTCAATATAGTTGGTAGAATTTAGTAATTGTTATTGATTATTTGTCGAACCTTTGATCCTGTTAATTGGGATAACGCCTCTGACCTTCTGGTCTCCCTTAATTGGGGGTTATCGAGAGGCGGGGTCATTACATTTGGTTTCAGAGCGAAGGTTCCTCATTTAATCTGTAATAATTATTAAATTTTACAAACTCTATAGAACCCAAGGGAGTTATTAGAGGATTTTCCGAAAGACAGAGGTGTCTAGAAAAGGATCACGCCTGGGGGCTGGAAAGATTTTCCTCTGCACCGCTAGTCGGAATATGAGGACTCCCAGACCCGTGTGACTACCTGGACAATGTCTTAGGATCTGACTCGAAATAAGATACCTTTAGGACTCTCTCATCTATTTTCATCCCTTCTCAACCCTAATTCTATTAAGATTATGAGGTTTAGGATTTTTCTCTCTTTTCCTCACCCTCTTAAGGTACGGGTAAGGTTGATAAGGTTTAAGGAATCCTCCACCAAATTAATGAAAAGCATGTAAATAAGATGTCATGGACATAAGCTTAATAGGTTAAGCGTAACCTAAAGAATAGATACATGCTTAAGTCGTATGACATGAGTTGTATTTACCCTCAGGAGAGACCTGAGGCTAGAACTTCTTGTCAGGAGGATGAGTAGAGAGATTCGGTCATGGAGGCAGAGATCTCCATTAAAAGTAAAGACCTGACACACCCTCTAAGGATGATGTTAAAGCTAACCCTAAGTAAAGGTTAGAGAGAGATGACGTGAGGAGTTAGATGTCATGATAGACCAGGTGTGAGGGTGGACATGCTTTTGGATGCCCATATGAGCCATGAGAGGTTGGATGACCTAGTGCCTTTGGCGACCCAACCCTGGAAAGGGTCGTGTAGGCTAGAATGAAGGATATCTCCTTCTTTGATGAGGTTAGAGAAGAACCTACAAAAACCCCATGAGCTTATATGATCATGGCATAGTAGGCACCCATAGTACGTCAGTTGTGCTAAAACCCTGGCCAAGGGCGTATGTTGGAAAGCTGATGAGATAAGCATAAAGGACTAGGGATAACCTTGAGCAAACATAAGTTGGAGCATAGGCTTCACCATGTAAGGGTAAGATTGTGAGCTTGATCCATCTTCATGGAGAGAGGACCATTAGTATAAGGCTAGTTGTGGAGATAGCTCTAGTGAGAGAAAGCGGGACCCAAGAAGGTTGGAAGCCTAGACTCTAAGATATGAGGAAAAGTGGGGAGTTGAGGATGATGCGACCTAAGTGGATGATAGTAGTTGCCTAATGCTTGATCCCTGGAGGTTGGTGGTGTCTTGGTTGCCTTTAGAGAAACCAAACCCTAGAGAGAGGATGAGGCTTCAGGTACCTATGTGCCTATGGTATAGGTGTTTACCTCCTGAGATAGGAAGAAGAGTTCCTTAGACCCTGAAGGGACTTAGCAACAGGTTGTGAGGCCTTATACCTTGAGGAAGACTCCACTATGAAGTGTTGTGCGAGTAAAAGGATGATACGAAGTGCATGCCATACCTTATACATGTTTGGTTCGTGGTTAAGACGTTGAGCATGCAGTTGGACACCCAAAAAGTGAACCTAGGGTTCCTAGGCTTAAGAGGGGAAGTGTTGTACCCGATGCTCATGATGAGTTTTGAGTTTCTATAGTTTGAGCATGGTACTTCTTATGTCTATAGGAAAGGATAACCCCTTAAGTTAAGGTATGTTTTATGAACCCTTCATACCTAAGTTGATGACATAGGGAAGTATGATCTTGATCCAATGTTGAGGAATGAGAACAAGTATGACCTAGCAGGGTTTAGTAGGTGGTCTTATTGTACCGTAGTAGCTTGCTAGGGTTAAGCATGCTTATGTGGATGTAAACCCTAGACAGAAGGGTGTTTGTGACCTTGTTGTCAAGAGATAGTTTCCTCCCATCCTGAGAGAGGGACCCTTTTGAAGGGTGTACACCGATTTTTGTGAAAACCTAAAGCGGTCTCCTATGATCTTGAGAAGCTAAGTGAAAATTACACGGTATGAGATGAACCTGTAGACCCATAGATATCCATCTCTAAGTGCATGTAGATATGTTACCATGGATGTAATCGGTAAGGGGCCTGGCCAAGGTAGGTAGGTCACCATGTCCCCTATGAAAGGATGGAAGTCAGCCCATGAATGCAGAGAAAGAGATGATGAAGGTTGGGTAAGGTTCTAAGTTGATCATGTACTAAGTTAGAATCCTAAGTCTATCCTAGGGTCAAGTAGGGATAAGACCGATGGAAGGAGGAGTTGCCTAATTCCCTAGTTGCACACGACCATAGGGTCGAGAGGTAACAACTATCATTGTCTGAGGGCCCTGGGTTAGGAGATTGATCACCTTCATGAACTCATGGGACCCAAAGGGCAGATGAGTAGGGCACTCTCTGGATGCATAAGGGAAGAGGGATGACCCCTAAAGTGTTGGCACCCTATAGATCTAGAGGAGATGACCAAGGGATGTGTGTGAACCCCAGTAGGTTCGAGACCAGTTTTTCATGGAAGTAACTTTGATATCAAGATGATTGTGATGTAGAGACATACGTTGCACGTTTCAACTCAGATTCGAAGGTGTACTGGTAAGGTGGGATGTACCATCTCTACTCTTGGAACAGGGAGAACTCTGTGTTTGGACTACAGCCAAATGCTTATTTCCTCTTGTTATGGGAGTGAGAGATAGGATATTACGCATGCCATACACCAAGGATAAATATGATGTGAGCCAAAATGTTTCTATGAGGACATACATGATAACATACCCTAGTAGAGTGAATGATACAGGGATGGTTTACAAACACTAAGAGGAATAATATATTCATCTTATGAGGATGTTGTTATCATGAGCTATGAAGGTTGAGTTTGAGAAGAAAAAAAACCAAGAGAATAAGCTTAGAGTTTTCTTGAGGAAGATAGACCTAGAGTTGAGATGAGATAATATGTGGAATACATGGAGGTGTATGTCTTCAACTTTACCTAACATCTAAGGATGTGTTGTGGTAATGGATGCTCTGGATGAGATACAATTGCCTAGATTAGGTGGAGGCTAAAGGAGGTTGATAGGATAACCCCTAGTTGGAAAAAGGGATAAGTTTGGTTAACACTTAGAGGTGACAAGATCAGACAAACAAGTTAATGGATTGTTTGGTTAGCCATCCTAGGGCTTATCATGATAAAAAGGATGGTTGTAGAACCTCAGATACACTTCTTTGGAAAAGAAGGTGATGAAAACCTGATAAGTTTGGTTTAGAGTTTCTGAGGAATCAATCTTGAGGAATCATGACATACAGGAAATCATGATTTTAAGATCACCATACACCGTGGTACTACGAAGATAGTAGGTGACAGTTGTACTTTGGATGTATAAGATGAGGATGCATGTGGCTTGTGGCCATGCATGATAGGAGGTGAAGGATGAACACCAGTAACCCAGTGTTTGACATAGAGGATAAAGAATCCCAGAGAGGGAATGGGAGTTCACCACTATGGATGTTGTGGTAAGTCTCCCCTAGACCAAGGAAGGTTATGATGCAATATAGGTTATGGTAGATCACCTTACATAGATGACATGAAAAAGAAAGAGTATTTTCAAGGGATAGATCTAGTTGAACTACATATGAGAGAGATGGTTCAACTACACCATGATGCAAGTTTAAAAGTTCTTGAGTATAACCTAAAGATTCACTTCCAGGAGGTGGAAGTAGATCCATGAAGAACTCGATGTTGGTACAGTGTATCACCCCTAACTAATGGTTAGTGTGATCCAGACTAGAGGGTCTGATGAGAGCATGTGTGCTCGTTCAGGGTGATATATAGAGACAGTTCTTGTCCTCTGTAAGATGTGATGATAACCACCATAGCCAGTATCGAGACATAAAGAAGCTCTGGAAGGGAGGTTGTGTCGGTCACCACTTCATTAAGATGATGTTGGTGAATGCACATTGTGAAGGTCAGAAAAGGACCACAGTGTGTGCAGATGAAGTCGCTTTGATCGTGCAGTGGCTGAAAGAGAGACCAAGACCGACATGAGTCGTAAGATGATGCAAAGTAGACTGACATGTAGTTCACTATGGGGGAAATATGTGACATGAAAATCTGACCCCTCTGAGATATAGCTGAGAAAGCTGAGTCCCCGATACATGGGTCCATTTGAGATGGATTTGTGGAGAAGGTTATGTTTGACCTGACCCCTCAGGATAGTGTCATGTGTGATGAGTTCCATGTGTCCAATTTAGAGCACTATGTGAGGTACCCAGGCCATGTGTTGAGCAGTGAACCTAGTGAGCCCCAAGGGAGGCTAAAATGACCTGAGTCACCTGTGAGGTTTATAGATGCCAAGGTGAAAGAACTCAGAGAAAAGAATATGTGATAATAAAGGTTCTTTACAAGCGCCATGGATAAGGTAAAGCCACATAGGGGCCAATGATGGTCATGGAAAATTTTTATCCTAAATTGTTTGCTTGATGGAATTTTGAGGACAAAATTCCTATAAGAGGGGAAGGATGTTACAACACCAAATTTTGGGTTCATTTGGTGAGAAATGTGATTTTTCATATTAAAGATATAATTTGGATTTCAATAGCCTTGATTATTGTGTTGTGGGATTTATTGTCTAATAGGCCCAATAACAAGGAAAAAGATAAAAGATAATGGATATTAAGAAAAGTATTTATGGGAAATACTTGAAATATCTAGAAAGTAGCATTAATGGCCACAATTGAGTAAAATTCATTTACATATGATTTCTAATAAAAGAAATAGGAAAAGAGGAAAAAGGAAATGAAAGATGAAGAGAAATCCTTGAAAAGAAATCTTTTAATAAAATATATTGTTAATAGATAATTAAAGAAATACATGGAGGACAAGTATGGATCTGTGTGACAACCCATTTAATATCTTGTCCTACTTTTCCTTACGTGTCTTGTATTAACCATAAGAAAGAAAAGATGAAAGAAGGAATATAATCCTACCTAGTTGGTATCAAGTCGTTTAGATAATAGAGGAAGGAAGTAATTGTACTAGATTCCAAATAATCACGTGATCCTTCTTGGCTTTTGGAATTAGATCATGGTTTTTGGTATTAACATATATGATAATGGATTAACTATATTCTTATAACCACCTGCATAGTCTTTCGTGAGTTTTTGCCTTAAACATGAATAGGAAAGGACGGACCAAGCAGAGAAAATACTTTGGCTAAGATATGTAATCTAATCCATGGAAAAAGATATGGAAAGTGAATAAAAGAGGAAACGGGACCGAAAAGGTAGGACTAGTACAAGGATTTAGTATATATATATATATATATATATATATATATATATATATATATATATATATATATATATATAGAGAGAGAGAGAGAGAGAGAGAGAGTTGAGCACCCTCACATCCAGGGAGACTCGAGACTCCATAGATGGACCTTGGTTCCGTCGACCTTCTTCCACGATCTGCTACATACTCTTAGACACGGTGGATCGGTGGCAAGCTTTGGAGATGGCCTGAAGCCATGGGCTTGTAGAGCCTAGGTGGCCTCTGCAGGATGCGCCCCTCCTGTTACCTTCTTCCCTGCTCATGTGCACAAAGGAGGTTGCAGACATGGAGTCGATCTGCTATTGGGAAGTAGCAAGCCAGACGCGAGGGTGCCCTACAGAGCCAGGGTGGGAGGAGACGATCACGCTCCTTGGATGTTGATGATGGGCGACTGGGAGGACACTGCCAAAGCTCCTCTGATGGTGATGTGCTCGAGAGCCAGACCTGCGGGGCTGTACGGTGATGGAAGGTTGTCTGCAATGGCAAACAAAACGGCCGCACTTGCGGGCAAGCGACCATCGGAGGATAGTGAGCAGTGGGTATCCATGCGAGCAGCAGTATCGAAGATGATGACCACCTCCAGCAGCCGCAGCACGACGGCCAGGGGTCACAGCATCGAGCGACGCTTGCGCAGACTTGGAACTACGTCGGGGTCAAGGAAGGGGAAGAATAGAGTCAAAAGACTCTATTACCCCTGCACGTTTGCACAACAACCAAGGGCATGGGAGTCCTTACACACCTACTCAAGAGTAGGACCGAATTAATGCAAGGTAAGTTTTTTTTTTCTGCTGACGTGGCAATACATGATTGGTCCAGATAATGATCACTTCAAATAATTTTAGAAATAAATTAGTAATTCAGAATTAGACAAGTTATATATGAATTTTGCTCAGAAAAACGAGAGGAATTAAATAAAAATGGTTTTAGAGGCTAATTCCCCTTGCTATTCGAAAATTAGTGTAATTTATCAACTTTAATGAATTAAAGATTAAGAAACCCTATTTTGGGAATGATTAATGTGTTTAGTAGGGTTTAATGGATGATTAAAGATGATATTAGCCTGTTAATGATAAAAAGGAACATTAGGAACAAAAAGGATGAACTTTGCACGTAATTGGTTTAATTTAGAGTTCCATGCACATAAATATGCTTTAATAGGCCTTGAAACCCTAATATTAGTGAATGAGACTATTAATGGCTTTAATTGATCAATTTCATGATTAAAGTTGAGATAAGATAATTCTAAGCTATTTAGAGAATAAAAGTTCCTAATTGTGGATAAATACCCTTAATGTAGTAATTAGGGTTTTTCTAATGAATAAAGATGGAATTAATGACAAACAGAGTTCATATGTGAATTCAACCATAATGAACTATGAATTGATAATAAACGAGCATAATGACTTTGTCATAGATTAAAAGGATAAAAATGGTAGCTTTAATGTAAAAGAGGCTTAATGGACTTAATTGATGATTAATTGTGTTGTTTCTGAAATTAAGGTTATGTGTTTGTAAAAGGTAACCTTAATAACTTTCGTGAAGGATAGATGAGAAAGTTAGGGTCTAAAAAGAGTAAAGGGAAGTAAAACCCTAATTGCAAACGAAACCCTAAAATGGATACAGAAACCTTAGGAAGCAATTTCAAGTTGAATAGAAAGAATCTTGATAAAGTGTGTAGTAAATAGAGTACATGTGCTTTTCAGGATTCTTGATTGTGTGGTTGAACTACTTGCTTGGATTTCTTTCTTGGAATTGATATTAGCTTGAGAAATCTACTGAACAGGAATGTGGTTACGCTTATGAATATCTCGAGTTAGTTTTCTGAGGTCTTCCAAAGTTTTCATCGATGACTTGAATTAACTGTTGGATGAATTTAATTCATGCAAACTATAATGAGAATATGACTATCACATAAGATATGTGCCTACTAGCTCATATCCTGGTCCCCTCTATGGCTTAATAGTTGACCTAGTACATGGCTACCTATGGGGTAGGTCCATCAGGTCATTGGATGACTTAGTACATGGCTACCAATGGGGAAGGACCATCAAGTCACTTTGATTTTGATATTTGGCTACCTCCGGGTAGTGCCATGCGATTCTATTACCCTATGTATTGGCTACCTATAAGGTAGGACCATGGGGGTAGGAATCTACCTAAAGAGAGGTAGCATACAAGTCCATTGTAGGGATAGCACAAAGTTAGGGGATAGGTAAGGATTGAGTAGTATGGCTTAAAATGTAATCTTGGTTGTTAAATGATTAATTGAATGATTACGTTGTTGACATAGTTGCACGATTATTGTTTCCCCCACATACCAGCTTCTTACTGACCGATGTTTTGTTTGTCGGCATTTTAGGTACAAATGAAAAGAAGAAACAGTAAAGTGGCATATGTGGAATTAAATGAGAATTAACGTGCAAAGGAGGATTAGATAGATTAGTATATTCATGGATAGAAGTTTAGAAATCCAAATTTTCAAAAGGTATGCAACGTTTTTATTTTTTCCATATTTCAGTATAGTTGGTAGAATTTAGTAATTTTTATTGATTATTTGTTGAACCTTTGATCTTGTTAATTGGGATAACGACTCTGACCTTTTGGTCTCCCTTAGTTGGGGGTTACCGGGAGGCAGGGTCGTTACAGCGGTGGTGCAAGCTATACCCTCCTACGTCATGAGCATCTTCCAACTACCAAGTGGCACATTACATGCCATTAATAGAAGCATTGCACGCTTCTGGTGGGGGGTGAAAGAAAATGAGAGGAAGATAACTTGGGTCAGTTGGGATGCATTGTGCAAGCCAAAAATGATTGGAGGGATGGGTTTGAGGGATCTCCATACCTTTAACCAAGCCCTTCTTGCCAAAAAAATCTGGCGGCTGTATCACCGGCAAGATACGTTGGCGCACAGAGTTTTAAAAGATAGATACTTCCCGAGCACAGACATCCTCTAGGCTAGAAGAGGACATAATCTGAGCTATGTTTGGAGAAGCATCTGGGGGTCAAAATCATTACTATTGGAGGGCTTGACGTGGAGGGTGGGGGACGGATCAACAATTAACATTTTGGAGGATCCCTGGGTTCCTAATTTACGAGGGAGTATATTGGAACACAAGATAATGGAGGGAGAATAGACCACTGCGGTTAGTCAATTGCTGAAGGAAAGGGGCGGAGGATGGGATGAAACGAAGATAAGAAGATGTTTCCATACACATGCAGCTGAGAAAATTCTAGAGATACCCATTAGCAATCAAACGCAAAAGGACTTGAGATACTGGTGGCCAAGTAACAATGGTCACTATACTATAAGATCTGGGTACTGGACATGGAGACTAAACATGCAGGAGCTACAAGAATATCGCAATGGGGAGACTGAGAGAAAATGGAGTGCGATCTGGAAGAGGGGATGGCCGCCCAAAGCTGCACATTTTTTATGGAGGTGTATGACAGGAGCTCTCACAACGTTGGGGAGACTATTTGATCGCCACTACCACCTAACAGGAGTTTGTAGCATCTGTGAGCACATGAAAGTATCCATTGGAAATATGCTTTTCTGCTGTGACAATGAGAAGAGCCTATGGTCAAAGAGCAAGACATAGGTACATGACTGGATACGTAGGGTGCAGGATCAACTAGTGCACGATGCACTGCCCGCACTATTGCAAGATGGTGATGCTGGCTTCACTATGGGCAATTTGGATAGCGAGAAATAGTAGGATCTTCGACTCTTTCCAGAGACCACTAGAGTATATGAAGAACTCTTATCAGACATGGATCACTGAATATAAAAAAGAAAGGGAAATTTCAAAGGGGGCGAGAGGGGAGATGAGGAAGAAACAGAACTGGAAACAACCTGAGGGAGACATTGTCAAGTTAAACGGTGATGCAACAGTAGGCCAACAAGGAAGGATGGCAGCGGGGCCAGTCTGGAGGGATGTAGATGGAGAAGATGTAGCAATAGAGGGGGTACTGGATAATAAGCTAGCTAACACGACAACTATGGAAGCCTAGGCGCTATGCATAGGCATGGAGAAAAGCTTGTAGCGAGGAATCTCAAATATCCAGATCGAATCAAACTGTCTCATAATGATACACGCAATTCAGGGTGCGGAAGAATGGAGGGATATGCTTGGTACTGTAATCAAGGATATTAAATGCCTTAGTAGGATTTTCCTTTCTTACTCTTTTACACATTTGTGTAGAGAATGTAATGAAGTAGCCCAATGCGTAGAGAAGGCTACAATAGAGAGTAGTAGTCTTTATCTTATGCAAGACTATCCAAACTATGTACTTGAAGCTCTTTTGGCTGATTTAGCCAATAAATAGATAGAAGCATGGTGCCCTAAAAAAAAGGTGATGCGTCGAAGAAAGGTTATGCAAGATAAGCATGTGATCACTTTTTCTTTGACACAACTTAATAAGTACAAAGAGAAATATTTGAAGCAAGATCTAGACTTTATCGGGAGAAGTATCATATCTTTACAAACCACAAGAACCTACAATATCTCTTCTCAAATTAGGAGATGAATTGAGACATAGGAGATGGTTTGAGTTTATGGAAGACTACATCTACATAATAGAGTATCACTTAGGAAAGGAGAATGTGGTAGCATGCATATTTAGAAGAAGGCCAACATCATCATCATCAGGAGAAAAAACGGTGTACTCTCTAACTTGTGAGAGGAAAGGCATGCTAGTGCATCTACAAAAATGAACGTGAAAATGGAAGTCCCCATGCTTGGGGAGACTATTAGCTCAGTTGTAATCCAATCAAACATTAATGTAACAGATTAAGGTTACACACCAGGGAGATATTGTGATACAAAATATTAGTTCAAAACATGGTAGTGAGATATATGATCAATTTTAGGAGTCTAGTAATAGGATGTAATGTTATCATAACAATATGGTAGTCCATGATGTTTATGGTTTGAGAAAGAAGGTGGTTGAAGAGGTGCATGCTTCAACGTATGGAATGCACTCTACAAGTACAAAGATTTATCATAACCTCAAAGATCTACATTAGTGGATAGGGTTAAAGAAGTGCATCACAGAGTTTGTGATCAAGTTCTTAGTCTATTAGCAAGTTAAAAAGAGCATCAAAAGCTAGAAGGAATGCTAAAACTCCTTCCAATCCTACAATGGAAGTGGGACCATGGGACCATGGACTTTGTGATTGGTCCCTCGGACAAGCCAAAGGATGTTATTCCATTTGGGAGGTGGTTGATAGATTTATGATGGTAGCAAACTTCTTTTTAGTAAGACCACATACCCCTCTGAGAAGCTAGCACATATATACATTGATGAGATAGTACATCTACATGAAGTACTAGCAACAATAGTATATGATAGGGGACCAAAATTTACAAGTAAAATCTGGGATCTTCTGCACTCGACATTGGGAACACAATTTCAACACAACTTTTCATCCACAGATAGGAGGCTAGTCATAGAGAAAATTTTAGGCTCTAGGAGACCTACAAAATCCTATGTTTTCTAGTTTATTGGAGATTGGGTTGTTCTTCTCATCTTGATTGAGTTCACATATAATAACCACCACCATCAAATCCTAGACATGGAACTGTATTAGGATTTGTGTGTGAGGCACTACAGATCAGTTCTTTGTTGGTATGAAGCAGGTGAGTAACAATTGCTTGGTCCAGATTTAGTTCAAAAAATGACATAAAAGATCAAGGTAATCAAGAAATAGTTGAAAGTGGCACAATGGAAACATACATATTATTTAGATAACCATAAATTAATACTATAGTTTTAGGTAGGAGGCATGGTGTAACTCAAGTATCATCATGGAAATGAGTCTTGAGGATTGGTAAGAGGGGTATGTTGGAACCTAGATGCATGAGGCCTTACCGTGTTATCACCCATGTTGGAACCATAGCTAATAAGATGGAGTTACCACCAAAGCTTCACATATTGCATGGCATGTTCTACATGTCCATGTTAATAAGTTCCATCTAGGGATAAAGTAGACAACTCAACTAATTGAAGTACAACTTGATGATGATATGTGGAAGGTCATTTGTTATTCTTGGACAAGTGAGTGCATAAGTTTATGAAGAAGGACATAATGCCAGGGAAAGTGTTGCGGCATCGCCGTGGAGTGGAGGAGGCTGCATGGGAGCTTGAGGAGTGAGCATGAAGTACCCGACCTTATTTTCTTAGGATTTTGGGGGTGAAATACCTATTAGGCATTTGTAGTTGTATGACCCCTGACCTAGATTGACCTCCAAAATCTATTTTACATCCTTAGTCATGTGTTTTGATGTTTGACATAAGTTATAATAATTAATGTTCTTCTTATTAATGTTTATTTGAGGGTCTATGTGAAATTCCATAAGTTTTAGGTTACCCTTATAATTTGCACATAGCATACTTATTCTTCCTTTCTCTCTCTTACCTGGAATTAATTGGGTCGACTAAGAATGCCTAACTAGGCACTTTAACCTTTCATAGATTTAGAGACAATGGAAGAGTCTTGCCTTCCCATCAATTGGGGACTGATGGAAATGTTCTGCCTCCTCATCAATAGAGGATAGATGATAAATGCCTTGTCTTGTCTCTATTGAGAATTGACTGGGTTTCTTGCCTTTCCATCAGTAGAGGATCAACACTAAATAATTGGTCTTGTGACATTATGTGCTTTCGTCAGTTGTCTACCTAAGAAGCAGTTGGTTGTATGGATTTCAAGTTTTCATAAGTTGTGTACGGATGGAGGTGGCACCAAGATTAGCTACTGATGAAATTGATAGGGAATCTACTAGTAGAAATCTATAGTTGTTAACCAATGGTTTGATATTGTTGAAAAATGATGAGGATCCCAATATTCTTGTACAAATGATGTTACTATGATTTTGAATTGACGAATCTCATTGATGGAATCTCTTTCCCTCATTGACTAAACAAAGAATGAGGTTTCCTACCAATGAAATTGTAGACCTTCTCTGCCAATGGAATGTAGGAGTCATCTTCTAATGGGATGACAGATCAATAAAGTTGTAGATGCATTAATTGATGGTTGGATGACTTTGACTCTTCTCTTCTCTCTATTGTGGGGATATAATTCCCCTCCTCAGTCTTCCTTTCTCACATCATTTGTGTGAACTATGCTAGAATGTTGAAGCAACAAGGTATGCCTTCAATTGATGACTACTAATCAAAAGTCTACTTTTATCAATATTCATCAAAGTTGTTTCTTGCTACTTTTCTCTTCTATTGTGATGATCGACAATCTTAATTGCATCTTCTGAGCATAATATCATGTAAGTGAAACTCCTATACTTCGTGATTATGGTGACACATCATCTTCTCCCTCATTCAGATTGTTTCTGGGATAATTTCCTTTAGGGTTTTGGCTACCACAGTCTTATGACCAACATTCCTCATTTATTTTGTTCTAGTTGTCTTTAGAATGTGGATCTTCTATGGAAGAAAGTATTATGAAGAGAAAGCTTAGATATTAGAGAGTATGTGGTAATCTTTGGGGTTTTCATGGAGCTCAAAGATTTATTGATGTCTTCTTTAATTGGATTATTTTCATTGTTTTAAGGCGGGTTATATAACTTTTGAGACATCTAGTACTTACTTTATACATGCAATACAAAATCTTGCTGAAATGTTTCTTATAATGTTATAAATAGCAAATTTTTTGTATTATTAACTAAGTACTACAAGAATACAAAGTTCTTGTTCTTTCTAGACTTCATAAACATATTCTACATGCTAGAAACTTGTTAGTTCATATGTTTTTAGATAGATTCAATTTCTTATGAAATGGTTTAGCATATAAGTAGCGGCTTTGTAGTTAATGTTGCAATACATGCATATGGCATGTGAGTCATATGTAAACCTTAATATAAGGACCTCCTTATGAATGTTTTTAAGCCTTTTTGCTAGCTAGTATGTTGTTAGAATTATATGAAGATTGTTCAACTATGTAGAGTGATGTTTCCTACTTATATTTGAAGTATTTTCTTGCTAATCTTGAAGTTGAGAGGAGTATTCTTGTGATTGATGAATATGATACCCTCGAATGGATTTTGATCTTGGAATGTTCTCAACATCTTTAGAACTTTTAAAGTTTGGTTCCTTCTGTTAAGTCTTGGTGTGGTAAAAAGGGGTGCAATTATATGCCCTATTTTGAGAAGTCAGAATCTTGTAATTCTTCATTTTATATATTTTTAAGATACAATGAAATGGTTAACGATATCCCTCTATTTCCATTTATGAATAATTTATTTGAGGTACTATTAGAATAATGGATCAACTAATAAAGTCAAACTTAAATCTATTGAGCCTTGAGTTTGTATATCTATTCCCTTGGGTTGATACTTGGAATAGTGAAAGTATCTAAACTTATAGCAACTAAAATTATGAGAAGATGCTAAGAGTCATATGTTAGTGAATATACTGGGATGTTTAGGGATGGTATGTCTTGTCATCTTTAAACTGGGTTGAGACTTGGTAAATGATGACGATTTGATAAAGAAAGGTTTGAAATACTTAGAACATGATGTGATGGGTAGTCACTCAAAGTTTGGTTTTATTACCTAAGTACCCAGGGTGATGTGTGATTTTGTGGATCCACTTTTAAGAACTTATCCATGGTATACTTATCCTTTGAGACCTTTACCTTTTCTTTACTTCACTTCAACCTCATGTTATGTAGAGGTACCTAATGGGATAAAATATCCTTAGATATTATACAGATTCTAGGATGGATTAGCATCTAGATAGTTGGTTAAGAGGTAATACTCGAATTTACCATGACATGACAAAAAGTATGATATAGTTTTCTAGCATATCTATATATGTTTATTTGACAAACACATGGATGTTCTATTTATGTGATATTTTCTAACAAAACATATATACATGTACACACATACACACACTATTATTATATATGACCAAAGAGCCAATCATATGATGATTGGAGTGTGGCATTAAATACCTAATTTAATAATAATAAAGGTACTTTCCTATATTATGTTTGTCTTAGTCATGAGATGGTGATACATATATAGTAGATGTCTAAAGAATAATATTACTCAATGACATATGTCTTTAGGTTGAGGACCTGAAGAATGAGATCATATGTATTATAAGAGTACATACATGCTTGTTATGTCCCTAGTCAGATATTATTGTGGAAGAAAAATAGACAACAATAATACATAAAACTAGTGTGTGTTTTGATTGATTATATAGTCTCATTAGTCATGATATGTAATATCAAGTTAAGAACATGTGTATGTGTTAACGAACAATGTATCAGATGAACCCACCATGAGAGTGTTGCATGGAGACCATGTAATGATAGTCACAATCGTCTCTCATAGTGATAGTGGTGATTGTAGTTCTTAAACCTAAAGTCACTACACTCATCACACACCGTTCATTGGACTTTGACATCTTCCCATGTGACCTTGAATGAGGGTTGCCATAAAGGTGATGATTGGGTACTCTGAGACACATGGGAATTGAGTGTCAATGATGTAGATGCATTTTGTCCCTCCTACAAGAGATTTATATCCAGGCCACTTAATAAGCGAGACTGAGATGTGTATGGCCATACTCATGTGATTCAATATATGATATGTGAACTCACATGCATCTCAAACAGTATAATCTAGTTCAAGGAACATGGATTGAATATTGAAGAGGATGACGATCTCATGCCTCGAGTTCAATCCTGATATTAGAGACGAAGGAACTATATGATCATAGTAACACTGATCATGGATTATAGGTTGAATTTGTTCTCCAACTTTCCAAATTACTTGGGTAGCAATGATGTGTTGCTATATAGTGTTCAATTCAATACAAACTACAACTACACCAAATAAGAAGGGTCATTCTGTAGGGCTCAATCCATGTTGGATCAAGAACACTCATTGCTTGTGATGTCATAAGCTGGTTATGAACATTCACTGCCAACGTAAGTTGGGACCTATAGGGTCAAACACATAGGATGCACTTGGAATAGAGTATATTCGTGAATGATGTTTAACTTTATTACTAAAAGTATTTAGGTATTCAATTATATAACTGAGGTTCAAAATTGATTGTCTGGACTAAAATGACCGATTCAAGTGTTGAACCAACCGGTTGGAGTGTACGGTCAATTGAAATAAAGATTAGTTGGACAATGCCTAAACCAGGGTATGAATTGACCAATTCACCTAGTGAATTGACTGGTTCACCTAGTGAACCAATCGGTTCATGGTTGCAATGTAACATACGAGATCTCGAACCCTACCATGGAAGTTGACATTTTGGACTTAGCCAAACAAGGTTGAAGGTTAGACCTAAACAGATGTTTAGTATAACCCGAATGAGCTAATTCATGTATAGATCACCTTAATGTAACCTAATATTCTAACATTAATCTTAGGTTTCTAATGGATACATAAAATATGCCACATAACTCATTTTGGTGGTAATACGAAGATAAGAAACTTAATTCGATGAATAATTTAGATAATGGGCCATTAATGGTCCATATGACAAATCTCATAAAAAGAAGTCTCAAAAGTGGAACCAAACTTAAAATTTAAAATCTACATTTCAAAATTAGTGTACATGTCAAATTTCATCTAATTTGGACAACCTTGAAATGTTACGATAAGTTTAGGAGAGAGAAAATGAGTAAAGGCATAAGTAATGAATAATGTGATTAAATAACTTCAAAATATGTAAATAATGGCAAAATTCATATTCAACACATCAAAGATAACTTGTGGATGAAGTTTGGTCTAATTTGGATGTTATTTGTGCAAGTCATGCAATTTTAGGTACATTCTAGACTTTTCTGCAATTTAACTAATTGGGAGGTTTTCTTTGCAAATTGTCACATACATTATAATCCTTAAAAGTTCCCTTACCATTCTTGAGGTTTTGAACCATGGGGCACCTAGTTTCACCTTGGTTTGAAGGTGTTTATTTCCAATGGCATTTTAGGGATTAATCTCTTTATATATGAGCTTATCTTTAGAAGCTATCAACCAATGGGGTTATTTCTTTGATTGGAGGTCATTTGGGATGGCCTATAAGTTTCCATAAAATAAAAATTTATATTCAAGAAGCCTATATGAGTTGTCCTCTTGCATGACCATGAAATCCCTAGGCTAAGGACACGTGGAAGGCTCCATGGACACCTCATGCTTGACTTCTTCCTAATCCATAAAAGTTTGCATTTCCATAGGCACCCTTAGCATTGGACACATGGAAAGTAACTTGACACCTCGTGCTTGAATTCTTCCATATTCATAAAGTCTTGCATGTCCATGGACACCCTTATACATGACACATAGAAAGTCTCATAGACACCTCATACTTGACCTCTTTCTTTATATAGCCATACCTACCCCTTCCCAACTCCTAATTTGAAACTCTTGCTCTCCTTTACTTCCTCTAGCTTAGAACATAACTCCTACTCTATTTGGCCATGAAGGTGCTATCCCAAAGTAAAAGGAGATGTCTACCTTGGTGAAGAAGGCTCTTAGGTTTCCAAATTTCTCTATTTAGGATTTCTTAAGCTCCTCCTTGGTTATTTCGACAAAAACTAGTAAGTTTTCTCCTTTCCTTCCCTATTTTCATATTGTTAGTCTTCCTTCCACCTTCCTCAAGGTCGGAACCCTGGTCTTCCATGGTGAAACCCCACCTAGAGCCCTTAACACCCCATCTCCATGTTCTTTTGTTATGGGTTTTCACCTCTAAAGTGGAGAAGGTGCTTCCTTCTCAAGATAGGAGCTTTGTTGGAGAAACCAACCTCACTAAGATTGGGAAACTTACTTATTGGACATGTCCACCTTCCCTAGAGGTTCTATGGAGGCCTAGGCTTGGATCTAAGACTGACTTGGACTGTTTAGAGTCTAAAGTTGTGGTATGATGTATCCCCTATTCTTTTATGTTGAGCAATTCACCTATGCTTATTCATTCTCTTTGTCCTATGGACATTAGCATATACACAATTCTTTTAAAAATCATGGTTCATGTGAACTAACTTATTTTATATTTATCATGTGATCATGTATATTCTTTTGAACTCTTATCTTATGCTTTGTTCATGATGGAACTCTAAAATATGACATGTGATGTATTTTACCCACTTATGAGGTGGATGTATATGTTGGTCACTTATGTGGTGACTAGTTTATATATTCTGACTATACTTTCTACTTGCCTCTACATTTAACATGCTATGTGATTCAGTAGCACTAGAGTAGTGTAATTGCATTGGTTTTTATGGTATATGTGTTATTTCCTGCCGAGCAGATGTGATATATCCTACTCTTTTGGGATACAAAGGAACCTCATACCTAGGATGTGTGATTCTTGGCCCATGTTTTATATATTTGGGAGATTGGCAGTATTCCTTTATCTATCAGGTTTCAAGTTTGTGAGACTTGGCCGCCTTTATGTTTATATTGTTCTAGGGCTACGTTTATCTCAAATGCATGCAGGTTGATGATATGGGGTGTGTTCCCTAATTCTTTACATGTGCTTGTGTGGCACAATCTTTATGTTTTATTAATGGCAAGTATTCTTTTGTTATCATATGATTTCAATTCTTTTTCTCTTGATACCCATTTGGGTGGTCATTATCCTTTCTATGGGAAGCATTTTATATTTGATGTCCTTTATTCTATATATTACTCAATTTCCTATTTAGTATGCACATACTAGCCTTTGTTGATGTCATCTATTTTCTCTTCTTACTGGGGTATGCTTCCAACCCTAGGTGAAGGACTTGGATGACAAGGCATGAAATTTTGGACTAGCTTAAGGAGTTAAATCTTGGAGACAAAGTTGTTATGGTTTAGATTTCCCTCTACTTAGATCCTTACGATGTATCATATATGTAAACCCTTATGGGATATTATGATGTACTTTTGTAATGTTTTGTGAAAATTGAATATAGACATTATTTTTATTCCGCTGCTATACTTTGGTTGTTTTGAATATAATTTACTGAAATTTGAAAATGTTACACCTATTCCAGCATACCTTTAAGTGTGTTTGGAATGGATGCTTTATTCTTCAATTTTTCTTTAGTAAGGGGGTGATCCCGCCTCCTTACAACATGGTATCATAGCCCATAGTAGTTGGAATCTGACTATTTCAATTTTGTCTCCCTAGTTAAAATCCTTGCCTTACCTTTAAGTGACATGTTTGCCCTAGAGTTGATCAATAGATGATGAAGGGTTGATTTAGGATCCTATAGTTTTCACATTAGAATAATGATGAATTTGACATGTAGGCTAATTTTGATATGTAGATTTAGAATTTGAAGTTTGTTTCCACTTTTGAGACTTATTTTTATAAGATATGTCATATGTCCCATTAACGGCCCATTATCTAAATTATCCATCCAATTAAGTTTCTTATCTTCATATTACCACCAAAATGAGTTATGTGGAATATTTTATGTATCCATTATAAACCTAAGATTAATGTTAGAACATTGGTTACATTAAGGTGATATATACGTGCATTATCTCATTAGGGTTATACTAAACATTTATTTAGGTCTAACCTTCAATCTTTTTTGGCTAAGTCCAAAATGTCAACTTCCAGGGTAGGGTCCGAGATCTAATATGTTACAACACACCACCCCTTTAAGGAATTTCATCCTCAAAATCAAAACATCCACATATAAGAAAACAACTTATTCACCACCCCTTAAAGGATTCATCTTATTAAGTCAAAACTATTCTTTAGATACAAAAGGTTCAACTACACTTCCTTACATCCAACTACATTCGCATCATGCAAAAAAAACAAAACTTGTAAAGACTAACTATGAACTATGGGTTAACTTGCTCTTGTCCATACTCAAACAAGTATTTACACATGGGAGACTAGTTCAATATATTAGGGTCCCTAAAGATAAATCATATAGATGTCTAAGGCTACTATTGCCTAAAAGCATGCTATTTTGAACAATTCATATCAGCTCAGGCCAGGCCGGTATCATATGGATTCGAGATTCCTCATAAACCAATCTAGTGGTGTGGAGGAAAATCTTGCCAGCCCCCAAACCCTGATCCTTTCTAGACACCTTCACTTTCAACTACATGTCCTTGTAGCTTCCTGAAGGCCAAGCTAAAAAACCTCAAGTTACTATGCTTATGCATCTTTTAGTTGTAAGTATTTTAGGGATCTATTCATCATTTTTTTTATCCCGAGTTTAAATCTTATCAATCCATATTAAGAAAAGATTTACATTGAAGAAGAGGACAAGCGGGCAACAAGCTGCGCCACTAGTCCTTTTTGGATAGAAAATCCAATCCTCTAAAATACAACATCCATACACTTGGGAGCCATAACATTACTATTCATAACTTTTTGGACTCTTTTAAGAAGCTCCACAACTTCTGGTGCTAAGAATCCAAAAGTATCAAATCCAAAGGGAATAAAGGCATGTTGATTCCCAATACATGCTTACCCACTTTGGCTGAAGCAGCTTTAAGGGCAGCATGTCCCACTGTAAGAGCTCCACTCCTCAATCCCACCAGTGGAGAAACTCCTATAAGGTGCACACATGCATGTTTCCCTCCTATCCACCCAAAAATCAAGACATCAGTAGGCCTAAGTGTCGATCTTCCCTCTTGTGGATCAGTTAAATGCACATGCACCTCTTTCTTAGCAGCAATACATGCACGTCTGATTACATCAAAAAGAACATCTCTAACAAGATCATGTCTGTATTTAAAACCTAGAAGTTCTCTGCAATGAACTGCATGTTCTCCAAAAGTGTCCAAACATGCCTTCCGACAGATTGGACATACCTCATCCGCTGGAAATAGAGGGATCATCAGACGGTATTTTAAGATACTATGATACTCCATTGGCGACATATGCAGACCAAGTCCATCTATTAGAATAACAAGGAGAAAATCTTGAGAGTGATCAGCTTGTAGACATTTGAAAATGGCTTTCTGTCTAATGGTCATGTCAAATTTAACTTCTATGTCCTCAATTATTTTACTAAAAAGAGCACTCACCAAAGCATTTTGGGATTTTGGGGGACGGTGAGAAAAACAACTAAGATCACAAGAGGGTATCCTGGCACGAAGACAATCTAAAGCATAATCAAAATCATGGTCCATACCGTGAATCCCACTACCTCGCATGATGTGATCCCGAAGCACCCAAGATTGGGCCCTAGATGCCACAAAAGCATACGAAGAAGCATCAGCTGCTGAATATAGTCCCAAGCCACCAAGCCAAATGGGCAATGAAGCCATCCTCCATTGGAGTTGATGCATCTTCTTCCTCAGTTGGGTGATCCTCAGAGTGAGCTCCTTTTGCTTCGATCGTGTATGGGTATCTCAAAACTCTTATTTGGCTTGAGGACTTGTCAACCTATGTACATGGAGAAGGTAGCATCATGTTTTGAGTAAATGAGTAAAAGGCATAAGTAATGAATAATGTGATTAAATAACTTCAAAATATGTAAATAAAGGCAAATTCATATTCAACACATCAAAGATAACTTGTGGATGAAGTTTGGTCTAATTTGGATGTTGTTTGTGCAAGTTATGCAATTTTAGGTACAATCTAGACTTTTCTACAATTTACCCAATTGGGAGGTTTTCATTGCAAATTGTCACATGCATTATAATCCTTATATATTCCCTTACCATTATCAAGTTTTTAAACCATGGGGAACCGAGTTTCACCTTGGTTTGAGTCCTACATCCAAGCCCAGGCCTCCAAAGAACCTCTAGGGAAGGTGGACAGGTCCAATAAGTAATGTTCCCAATCTTAGAGAGGTTGGTTTCTCCAACAAAGCTCCTATCTCGAGCAAGAAGCACCTTCTCCACTTTAGAGGTGAAAAATCCTAACAAAAGAACATGGAGATGGGGTGTTAAGGGCTCTAGGTGGGGTTTTACCATGGAAGACTAGGGTTTTGACCTGGAGTAAGGTGGAAGGAAGACTAACAACATGAAAATAGGGAAGGAAAGGAGAAAACTTACTAATTTTGGTTGAAATAACCAAGGAGGAGCTTAATAAATCCTAAATAGAGAAATTTGGAACCCTAGGAGCCTTCTTCACCTAGGTAGGCAACTCCTTTTACTTAGGGACAACACCTTCATCGCCAAACAGAGTAGGAGTTATGCTCTAATCTAGAGGAAATAAAGTAGAGCAAGAGTTTTCAAATTGGGAGTTGGGAAGGAGTAGATATGGCTACATTAAGGAAGAGGTCAAGTATGAGGTGTCTATGAGACTTTCCATGTGTCATGTATAAGGGTATCCATGGACATGCAAGACTTTATGGATAAGGAAGAATTCAATCACTAGGTGTCAAGTTACTTTCCATGTGTCCAATGCTAAGGGTGCTTATGGACATGTAACCTTTATGGATAAGGAAGAAGTAAGAATGAGGTGTCCATGGAGCCTTCCATGTGTCCTTAGCCTAGGGATTTCCTGGTCATGCAAGCGGACAGCTCATAGAGTCTTCTTATATATCAAATGTCCGTTTATGGAAACTTATAGGCCATCCCAACCGACCTCCAATTAAGGAAATGACCTCATTGGTTGATAGCTTCTAAAAAGCTCATTTATAAAGAGAGTAATTCCTAAAATGCCCTTGGAAAGAAACACTTGGACTGTTTAAACTCTAAAGTTGAGGTATGATGTATCCCCTATTCTTCTATGTTGAGCAATTCACCTATGCTTATTCATTCTCTTTTTCCTATGGACATTATCATATACACAATATCTTTTCTTTTGAAAATCATGGTTCATGTGAACTACCTTATTTGATATTGATCATGTGATCATGGATATTATTTTGAACTCTTATCTTATGCTTTGTTCATGATGGAACTCTAAAATATGACATGTGATGTCTTTTTCCCACTTATGAGGTGGATGTATATGTTTGTCACTTATGTGGTAACTAGTTTATATATTCTGACTATACTTTCTACTTGCCTCTACATTTAACATGTTCTGTGATTCAGTAGCATTAGAGTAGTGTAATTGCATTGGTTTTTATGGCAGATGTGTTATTTCCTGCCGAGCAGATGTTATATTTCCTTCTCTTTTTGGATGGAAAGGAACCTCATACCCATGGCAAGATGTGTGATTCTTGGCCAATGTTTTATATATTTGGGAGATTGACAGTATGCCCTGAGAGCCAATCATGGGATGATTGGTGGGATACATTAAGATTGATTTGATAAACATCAAAGGCAAGCTTCCAATTCTTTCTGGTTCAGTCATATGAGATAGTGATAGAAAAGATTGAATGTCTAGAGAATGACAATACTCAATGACGTATGCCTTCAGGTTGAGGACCTGAACGATGAGATCATACGGATGCTAAGAGTTTGCACATTCTTGTTATGTCCCTAGTCAGATTTCATTGTGGAAGGTAGATAGACAGCAATGACACACAAGACTAGATTGTGGTGTTGGTTGATGACATAATCTCATTAGTCATGATATAGAGATATCAAACCAAACACATAGGTACTTGTTAGAGAACAAGTGTACCGGACAGACCCACCGTGAGTTTGACACATGGAACCATGACATGGTAGTCACAGTCAGTACTCACAGTGATGGTGGTGAGTGTGATTCTTTGACCTGAAATCACTACACTCAACACATGTCGTTGGACACACTTTGACATCATCAAACACAGTCCTGAAACATGGGTTGTTATAAAGGTGATGATTGGGTGGCTTTGACACATGGGGCTTTTGAGGGGTGAGTGATAGATATGGGATTTGTCCCTCCTGAGGGAGTTTGATATCCAAGGCCACTTGATGAGTAGGATTGAAATAGGCGTGCGCACGCATGTGTGAATCAGTATGTGATATTGATGTCATACATATCTCTTCCAATCTACTCTAAGATCAAGAAAGTGAATGAACATTGACAGGATGACTATTCCATGCCTCGAGTTCATTCGGGATATCAGTGACAAAGGAATTATACATTCATTGTAACACCATTCATGGATTGTAGGATTGAAAGTTGTTCTCGAACTTTCTACTTTCACTTGGGTAGCACTGATGTGTGACTAGGCACCGCTCTTTGCTTGTGAAGTCATAAGTGTTATGGACTTTCACTGCCAACGTGAAATGGACCTGTAGGGTCACACACATAGGATTTAACCTGGAAGAGGAGTTTTGTCAACAAACAAGGTTTAGATTGATTACTAAAGGAGTTTAGTAGTTCAATTAAACACTCAATCAATTGATAGCTCAAAATCATAGTGTTCAAGGTGTTGGACAGATTGATTAGATTGATTGAAATCACAATTGACTGATATTGCACAATCTGCACTCCCAACCGATCAGCTCATGTGATGAATCGATCGACTGAGCTTGGTGAACCAGTCAGCTCAAGTGTTGAGTTGATTGGCTCAAGGACAGGGTGAACGATTGCTTCAAGTATTGAAATGATCAGTTCAACTGTTGCAACCGAGCAAGTTGGGAAAGTAGGATTGGAGATAATTTTCCTTTTGTTTCACTTGCCCAATTTGATTGGGAAATAGGATTGGTATTCGATACCAATTAGAAACAAAAGAAGGAAAGTCAATCGGGAACTGGTCAGGACCATGAACCGACCAGTTCAGAAGTGAACCGACCGGCTCATGGGTCCCAACCGATCGGTTGAGGTGTCAACTGATCGGCTTAGGTACCCAACCAACCGTTTCAGAAATGAAACGATCAGTTCAGGTTGCGATTTGGTTGTTTTTGTGGAAAATCTCAAACCCTTCTACTCCTGCTTTTAGTCCCACATTGCTCGGGATGGAGAACCCTGTCCCATGACCCTCCTATATATAGGGGTATTGGGAGCTTCTCAAAGTACAACTCAGGGAAAACTAGTTGCTCTGCAAAGTTGTCGTTCTCTCTGATTTTGGTAACCGAGAGAGAGCCCGAGCAAGTGCTACCCGATAAGGGAGGCACAGCAAGGGAAAGACAACTGCAGTTACGACTGGTGGCAGGAGTGTGTGTTGGCGACTAGTACGCTGACAGGAGGGTGCGACTCCTTCCAATTCCTTGTAGGACAAGGAGATTAGAGTTCTAGGTGGTCTGTGTGGACTACTTCAGAGACGGGAGGTTTCTGCCGCTCAGGAGGACAACTGTCAACCCCGATAGTCCGGTGAGAGGAGGAGGAGTCAGTCCCAGTGCGACCAGGAGCTGCACAGACACCGTCTAAGACCGGAGGTGAACACCGCACAAGGCACGAGGTATTGTCACCGAGCAAGCCTCGGGACAAGGTATGATTCCACAAACCATCCTTTCCTATTATATAGACGTTGATGCGTTTCCTTGTTCCGAGTTTGGGGGAGAAAATTTTGTTTCCGCTGCCTTCTCTACCTCCCCTAAAACCCAACAGTGGTATCAGAGCCACGTCAACTGTTCTATATTTTATGAATATCGATATGATCAATTTTGGTTTGTCACCTTTATTTATTGCATACGATGCGAATAATATTGGCTTTATGCATGTCCAATCCTAAATCCACAAATCCCAATTACATATATGATATGTATTATTAATGCACTCGATACGCGTCACCCTTAAATGAGTTTTGTGGTGGATGTACAGCGTGGTTATGGCCAATAAACCCTACCTGTGTATGGTTGTATGTGGTTGCTTGCATCTCGGTCTGCGCACCGATCTTCCTTCTCCTATTCCTGATGTAACTCGAAATAATTCAAGATTTCTATCCTACCTTTGATCCCCTCGAATGTAACTCGAGGTTTCTCTTTTTACAATGTAAAATAGGATAGATTTTTATTTCTTGTTATGTCAAAGAATGGAGGACATCCAGACGACAGCTGAGACGATTGGTTCAAGGAGTGAACCGATCGGTTGACGTTCTAGACGATCGGTTCAAGGAGTGAACCGATCGGTTGATGACCGGTTCGAGGAGCGAGATGAGCGGGTGGCGGCCATGATGAGATGCACGATGACCAGTCGAACTGATCGGTTGGAGGAGCCAACTGATCAGCTGGTGTCACCCAGATGACTGGGCCAGAACGAGCAAATCATTCATGTGATGAGTTGATCTACTCAGAAGGCAAAGCACAGAGTTCATCTTGTACAGGTTGCATGTGATGTAGACCTAGATGACTGTGATTCCTCTTGGCTCGAGGAATCACATTAGGATGGCCATAATCATCGCTTTTATCGTTTTGCATGTTTTATGTGGGATATAGCATGTATATGATACGTACTATGTATTGTGGTGATTGGATATGTATATATAAAAACCAAATCCCTCATTAAATATTAAGTTTTAGATGCCTTCCAAATGCGACACACGTGAAAAGCTTGATCGACCAAGTGTGGGCACGCCCAAGCGTGGTGCATCATTTATCTCATGGAAGCGTGAAGGATGAATGTGTGGGTCTTCCCAAGCAGGGTGCATATTCATCGTGTTTGCTTTGGGTCAGACTTAACAAGGTGATCTAGATAGGATCTAGCACATTGAGGCATGGAGATGATATTGGCAAGGAGTTGCATATGACATCTTATCAAGAGTTGCATATGATGCAATTGGCAAAAGTTGCCTACCTGAGAGATCTAAGTTGTGGGTGACAGCCCAAGCTGGTCCATGACTTAGAGGATTTCAGGATCTTGCCCACTAGAAGGTTGTACGCTGCAATCTTCCAAATTGATGGTGAGGGCTATCAATTTGAAGTAAAATAGTGGGAGCGATAATTAATTAAAGGCCTAATTATATCGTCAAATTTTCAAATCAATCAAATGAGTCAAAAATGAGTTTTGGACTAAAATTGCATATTTTCCTTTTGTAGTACAAATGGAAACAAACAACAATCACTTTTCTTTGCGATCGGTCCTTGACAAGGACAAGCAAAATGGGACAAACTTCCACGAATGGTATCGGACATTGAGAATTGTTCTCACTCAAGAGTGAAAGCTCTTGTCCTGGATACTCCAATTCCAGAGGAACCCGCTCCTAATGCATCAAAGGTAGAAAGGGATTCTTACAAGAAGCATTTTGATGATGCTATTGATGCAAAGTGCTTGATGTTATGTTCTATGAACCATGAGTTACAGAGACAACATGAGAACATGGGTGTCATTGAGATGATTCAGCATCTCAAGAACATGTATGAAGATCAGGCACGACACGAGAGATACAATGTCTCAAGGGCACTGTTCAAGTGCGTCATGACAGAAGGAGATCCAGTTGGTCCTCACACACTCAAGATGATTAGGTATGTGGAGAACCTGCAGAGACTGGGATTTCCACTGAGCCAAGAGTTGGCTACTGACGTGATACTGCAATCGTTGCCAGAATCCTACAGTCAGTTTGTGATGAACTACAACATGAACAACTTTGATAGGCCACTGTCAGAGTTGTTGGGCATGTTGAGGACAGTCGAGATACAGATGAAGAAGGACAAGCCTAAGTCTGTGATTGTGATCACGGGCAAGAAAGGCAAGTCCAAGCACAAGGACAAGGGAAAAGCCAAGAAAGGTTCTGATGCTAGCTAGGAGCCCAAGACATCTTCAGCTCTCAAGGACAAAGGAGGCGTGACCAAGAAAGGAAATTGCCACCATTGTCAAAAGCCAGGACATTGGAAAAGGAATTATCCTCTCTGTCTGGAAGAACAAAAGAAGAAGGAGGTGACTGATGTCTCTACTTAAAGGTGTCATGATATTTAAACTTGTAACACTTTTGAGGTATATGATACCAAGATGTAAAGTGTAAAGCACTCATAATTGGGGCAAGTGTTGCCACCATAGATAGGAGTACTTTACTTTATTTTCAGCCTATAAGGCATGTAATACAGTTATGAAATGTTATTTCATATTTGCCATTAGATAGAAACACTTTATTTTTGCATATTGTATGACAATGATGACAATTAATAAAGTTGAGTTTTCAATCTTAAAGATATGATCTTTATGGCAATGGCTTATTTATCTTGTTGTATTTGATATGCATAAGCTAAAATGATACCTAAATGTTATAGATAACTCAAACAATCAAATTAGCATAAATCATGAGAAATTCATTTCTAGTTTCCATGTGATGGATAAATCTAGACTCTTTTGGTTAGAGAACCAGTAAGAGACATGAATATCTTGGACATGATTAATCAATCTTCACTAATGTAGTGGGAGAGTGATTATCATATTAGGTATAATACATGTGATGTATTTACATACCTATTGGAACAAATGCTAATACTTCAAATGGTGTTTAGAGAAATACCAATATGAATATCTTGAAGTGTTCAAGATTATCATAGATGAAGCGCAAATTTGGTGAAGTGTTAATTCTTGATGAGATCAATGAATGAAATACTTGGACCAAATGTTTGAGATCCTTATGAGTGATTATGATAGTGTATCATAGTGAACTCATGATTAAGGCATGGTGATGTCTAAATCAAGAAGGAATCATACTCAAAGGAGTTAGAGAATGATTATCAAATAATTGAATTCTTCTTAATAAAAGAATACCCCACACTAATAAAGGACATTAAGAATCACAAGGAGTTATGAGTTCTTATATCCTTGACAGACACACCTCAATTATCTATGTGATGAGTTGTTCATATGATGAGTCAACTATCTAGATAAATATGAGGAACCGAATTTTGAGTTATGGTTTATGACCATTACATCCTAAATGACATCCATGTGAACCATAAGGTATGATCTTGATGGTAGCACCCATTGGATGAAATCCATAAGTGCAAATGAGTCTTAAGTGTTAAGACACATGGATAACATTTTGAGAAGGATGATGTGTGTTGCAACTTAATGACTGAGACGTTTGGCATATGGATACTAAAACCGCATTCCCATGAGGAATAAAATAAGGCTGTGTACGTGACACAACCTATAAGGTTTATGAATCCACTAATGCAAATGAAGTCTATAAGTTACAATGGACTAATCAATGTGATTGATTGAGTACAAGCAACTCAGAATTGGAACTTTACTTTGATGATATAGTCAAAGGGTTTGACTGATATGTCAAAGATAAAGAAAGGGATCTGTGATTTAGTGGGAGCGTGTTCACATTCCACATGTTGATGTGAAATGGAAATGTTCTAGAATGGAAATCCAAGTGGAATTATCTTTAAGGAAGATAGAGATGTTTCCTATGTGATAGGAATAGAGATCTATAGAGATAGTTCTCGAAAACCTCTTGACCTGAAAAGGAGAAAGCATACATTGGCAATCTGTACTAAAGAGTTCAATATGCACAGATTCAGTGGGAGAAAACTTGTCCATGTTACATGGAATTAGTATCCCAAGGCCAAGTGTCCAATTCTTATGAAGAATGGGAACACTAAGAATAGATATGGATCTATCATGTATGTAATCATCCCATTATCTTGCATGTATCGACATGGCAAGAACAAAATGCATTCATCATCTTGTAAGTAGGACATAACAATATGATGTGCTCATCCTGATAACTCGTATGTAAGACATGACGAGTGGATGTCTGTCTACTTCAAGTAAGAGTTACTGGAATACCATGAGAACTTGATAAGTACTTGAGAAGTTCCAGTTCTATGGAGAGAAGGAAGAGTTCAATGTAAAGAGTTACATTGATGCGGACTTCTGAAAGGATAGAAAATTAATCGCAAAAACATATATATAGGATATATAAAAGTGAAAGTTTGTTGATAATTGGAAGTGTTCCAATAAAACCATTTAAAAGGAAATGTTGAGTATCTATGCGTTGGAGAACAGCAGTGGATACTATATGGATCTGGAAGTTCATGAGATGAACTTATAGATATTCTGGTCATTGATGACAAGTATGGAATCCTTGATAATGCAATGTGGCTAAAGGTTAGCAAAAGGAATACTAGATCGCATATTACGACAACTCCATCTCATATGTGTGACGTACAGTGAAGAGATGAGAGACATGCAATTTATACTGACTTTGGCAAAGTGTTGCCATTACTCACTATGTTCGCACTAAGAGAACAATAACATGTGGGACATATTTAAGATCACTATGAATATGATTCAAGGGTGATTGGCTCGCAGTGCAAGTGGGAGTCTGTTGGTATGTATGCCCTGAGAGCCAATCTTGGGATGATTGGTGGGATACATTAAGATTGATTTGATAAACATCAAAGGCAAGCTTCCAATTCTTTCTGGTTCAGTCATATGAGATAGTGATAGAACATATTGAATGTCTAGAGAATGACAATACTCAATGATGTATGCCTTCAGGTTGAGGACCTGAACGATGAGATCATACTGATGCTAAGAGTTTGCACATTCTTGTTGTGTCCCTAGTCAGATGTCATTATGGAAGGTAGATAGACAGCAATGACACACAAGACTAGATTGTGGTGTTGGTTGATGATAGAATCTCATTAGTCATGATATAGAGATATCAAACCAAACACATAGTTACTTGTTAGAGAACAAGTGTACCAGACAGACCCACCGTGAGTTTGACACATGGAACCATGACATGGTAGTCACAGTCAATACTCACAGTGATGGTGGTGAGTGTGATTCTTTGACCTGAAATCACTACACTCAACACATGTCATTGGGCACACTTTGACATCATCAAACGTAGTTCTGAAACATGGGTTGTTATAAAGGTGATGATTGGGTGGCTTTGACACATGGGGCTTTTGAGGGGTGAGTGATATATATGGGATTTGTCCCTCCTGAGGGAGTTTGATATCGAAGGCCACTTGATGAGTAGGATTGAAATAGGCATGCGCACGCATGTGTGAATCAGTATGTGATATTGATGTCATACATATCTCTTCCAATCTACTCTGAGATCAAGAAAGTGAATGAACGTTGACAGGATGACTGTTCCATGCCTCGAGTTCATTCGGGATATCAGTGACAAAGGAATTATACATTCACTATAACACCATTCACGGATTGTAGGATTGAAAGTTGTTCTCCAACTTTCTACTTTCACTTGGGTAGCACTGATGTGTGACTAGGCACCGCTCTTTGCTTATGAAGTCATAAGTGTTATGGACTTTCACTGCCAACGTGAAATGGACCTACAGGGTCACACACATAAGATTTAACCTGGAAGAGGAGTTTTGTCCACAAACAAGGTTTAGATTGATTACTAAAGGAGTTTAGTAGTTCAATTAAACACTCAATCAATTGATAGCTCAAAATCATAGTGTTCAAGGTGTTGGACAGATTGATTAGAGTATCAGATTGATTGAAATCGCAATTGACTGATTTTGCACAATCTGCACTCCCAACCGATTAGCTCATGTGATGAACTGATCGGCTGAGCTTGGTGAACCGGTCGGCTCAAGTGTTGAGTCGATCGTCTCAAGGACAGGGTGAATGATTGCTTCAAGTATTGAAATGATCAGTTCAACTGTTGCAACTGAGCAAGTTGGGAAAGTAGGATTGGGGAGAATTTTCCTTTCGTTTCACTTGCTCAATTTGATTGGGAAATAGGATTGGTATTCGATACCAATTACAAACAAAAGAAGGAAAGTCAATCGGGAACTGGTCAGGACCACGAACCGACTGGTTCAGAAGTGAACCGACCGGCTCATGGGTCCCAACCGATCGGTTGAGGTGTCAACCGACCGGATCAGGTCCCCAACTGACCGTTTCAGAAATGAAACGATCGGTTCAGGTTGCGAGTTTGTTGTTTTTGTGGAAAATCTCGAACCCTTCTACTCCTGCTTTTAGTCCCACATTGCCCAGGATGGAGAACCCTGTCCCATGACCCTCCTATATATAGGGGTATTGGGGGCTTCGCAAAGTACAACTCAGTGTAAACTAGTTGCTCTGCAAAGTTGTCGTTCTCTCTGGTTTTGGTAACCAAGAGAGAGCCCGAGCAAGTGCTACCCGATAAGGGAGGCACAACAAGGGAAAGACAACTGCAATTGCGACTGGTGGCAGGAGAGTGTGTTGGCGACTAGTACGCTGACAGGAGGGTGTGACTCCTTCCAATTCCTTGTGGGATAAGGAGATTGGAGTTCCAGGTGGTCCGTGTGGACTACTTCAGAGGCGGGAGGTTTCTGCCGCTCAGGAGGACAACTGTCAACCCCGACAGTCCGGTGAGAGGAGGAGGAGTCAGTCCCGGTGCAACCAGGAGCTGCACAGACACCGTCTAAGATTGGAGGTGAACACCGTGCAAGACACGAGGTATTTTCGTCGAGCAAGCCTCAGGATAAGGTATGATTCCACAAACCATCTTTTCCTATTATATAGACGTTGACACGTTTCCTTGTTATGGGTTTGGGGGAGAAAATTTTGTTTCCGCTGCCTTCTCTGCCTCCCCTAAAACCCAACAGTTCTGTGATTCAGTAGCATTAGAGTAGTGTAATTGCATTGGTTTTTATGGCAGATGTGTTATTTCCTACCGAGTAGATGTGATATTTCCTTCTCTTTTTGGATGGAAAGGAACCTCATACCCATGGCAAGATGTGTGATTCTTGGCCAATGTTTTATATATTTGGGAGATTGACAGTATTCCTTTCTGTACCAGGTTTCAAGTTTATGAGACTTGACCGCCTTTGTGTTTATATTGTTCTAGGGCTATGTTTATCTCACATGCATGCAGGTTGATGATATGGGGTGTGTGCCCTAATTCTTTACATGTGCTTGTATGGCACAATCTTTAAGTTTTAGTAATGGCAAGTATTCTTTTGTTATCGTATGATTTCAATTCCTTTTCTCTTGATGGCCATGGAGCCAAGACAGGTTGTGCAATCTGATCCACCACGTTCGTGCTACCCTAGCCCCAACACGGCCGTGGTGACCACCATGGCAGTGCCACCTCCAGTACAAAAACCACCAAATCCTTGTGATTTTTCCCCATTTCTCACCACGGTCATTCCCATCCACCATGACCGTTCTCACCCCTCCCCACTATGGCCGTGGTGACCACCACGGCCGTGCTACTCACAAAAACCTAGTCATTTTTGCACTTCATTTCCCATACTACCCCTACTTGACCTATTGCTTCCCCCACACCTATTTATACCTAGGTGGCGGCTCCAGCACAAGGTCAGCTACCTTCTACCACCTCCTAGCTCCCTATTTTCACCCCTTAGCCATTCCACTCCATTTTCTCCTCCATTCCACTCCATTTCACCATTTCCACAACCAAAACCCTAGTTTCTTCTTGTTTCCACCCATTTCCATCATCATCCCATGCCATTGCACCTTGGAGGAGAGTGGAGGATGCCCTACAATAGCTGAAGTGGAGGAATTCTTCATCTACACAAAAGCTCCATGGCTTGTTCTACCTCTTTCTCCCTTCTTTTTGTATTTTGCATTGCTATGAGTAGCTAGGCCCCTTGGGTGGGCTGTTTGGGGTGTAAATTGTTACTTTAATAACATGTTGGGGGAAAATGATATGTAAAAATTGTAATTTCATTTACTAATGATTATATCCTATTTCTATCTCACTATACATGAATTGCTTGTTGGTTTGTGCTTGAAATCAACTAGGAATTTAGGCAAATTGCTTATATGTGTGAATTTTGGGATTTGCTCCGAGGTCCAATTCTTGGATCCCTAGCTAGAAACCCATCTTCCTACATTCTAATCAAATTATCCTAACCCTAGTTGAGTGATCTAAGTAGCTAGTTTAAATGAATTTGGTTTGTTCAGCATGGAGCTTTCTCAAGGTTAGAATGTGGGTGATGGGAGGCCTAAACCTCACTTCCACTCCCATTACTAGTCTCAACCCCTAATCATCCTAAGATCATCTAACCTAGAAACCTAGGCTTGACTATACTATAATTGGATTATACCTAAACCCTAACCCAGTTTAGCATCACAAGGGTAGTAGAGAGTGTTAGGGACTAGTTCCCCTATAAATAATCTAGCATATCAATGGCCAGTTAGCAGTTTAGGAGAATCCATTAGACTCTAGCTTGTTGTTTGGTTTGATAATCAAAATGAAATCATTATGTTTATATGTCACCCCCAACTTAATTGATAAGTGCATCCCCAAAACAGCCCGCATCTCCCTTAATTGCTTTAAAACCCTAATTTCCATCTTGGTTAGCTAGTGTTGGCTTAATTAGCTCTTTTCTTTGTTAGATAACTTCTTGCTTTGTTCTTGCTAGTTTAGATCTTTAATTTCTCTTTTGCCTTGTTTTCTAGCTTAGTGTAGTATAGACCTTTTCTTGCTTGCCTTAGTGTAGATTGCCCTTTTCTTGCCTCACCTTGTCTTTTCTTTCTTAGTAGAATTAATTGTCTAGGGTTAACTTAGGTTTTAATCTTTCTTATCTTTCCTTAATTACTCACTTGTTCACCCAAGGTTAACAATAAACAATCACCTTTAAACCCATAACCCTAGTCTCCACAGTAGGAACCTAGCACCAAAAACTAACCTAGCTCTAGTGCCCCCTTTTCTCTCTGTGGATCGACCCTATACTTTCCACCCTACCTATACTACGACATGACCCTATGCGCTTGTGGGTTAGCATTTTAGTAGAAGTAGGTTGTTTGTGTAGGTCCTTATAAATTTTGAAAGTTTAATCCATCGTGTGTTTCTGTCCATGGGGTTGCATCTATTCAAACTCCAATTGAGTAGTGTGTAACACCATTGGCAGAGACGCACCAAGCTTTTTGAGCACTGATAGGGAAATGAATGTGAACTACACTGCAATGTGGAAGATTCTTATAGGGCAAAGATGTTTTATGGTGGGTAAATCAAAGACTAGTTTGATTCACAATCCTATCTTAAGATACATTCAAAAGGTCTTGGCGAACACCATCTTCTCCCGATATGGAAATCATGGTAGTTGCACCAAGAAGGACCTCTCTGTGTTGGGATGGATGGTACAAGGAAAGCTTGTAATTCTGGGGTTACCTATTATTGATCATATTAAGAAAATCTCGTCCAAGAACAAGAATCCTTTTATTATGGGAGGGATTGTAACTTCCATTGCTTTGGCCCTGGGGCATGATATATCTGGCTACATAAAGGTAGAAGGAGGAAAGATAGTTGACATGCATTACTTGACTCGCTCATCGATGATATTAGTGGTTGATCATAAGATTTTCTACCATGTCAACCCTACTTATGTAGGGGTTTCACTAGAGCTCCCCCACCATGCCACACCTCTCCTAGAGGGATGTGGTCCATCTCCGAATTTTCTAGACATCTTGAGGAGGTGGGAAGAGGAGCACCCTAGAGATACATGGCAGCCACATCCTAGAGATCTTCCTGAAAGGCTTGGAGAGTCACAAGTAGCTGCTGAGAGGAGGAGGATTGCTAAGGAGTGAGAGAATCATAGGGTGAGGTGACATGAGGTGGAGACATAACAGCAGCAGCAACAACCACAACGAACGCATATGACATGTCCACCATACATGCACATCTGAAGGGCATCCAATTTACTCAGGATCGCATACTGAACACCCATGAGGGTATTTTGAGGACACATGAGGGCTTCCAATGCACCCAGGAGGGTATTTTGAGGACACATGAGGGCTTCCAGCACATTTAAGATTCCATGTGGTTAGACCATCACCAGAAGCATTATCAGGTCAACCACTTATATCAGTTCCAGCATGCCCAGTCCCAGAGGAACCCCCAGTGGGGGGAAGATTGGTGGAGTTCACTGTCAACATTTCAGGACAACTACCGCCTCCATAGTCAGACTATTGGGGTTCCTACTTCTAGCATCCTCCACCACAGGGAGGAGCACCGCCACTACAATGATCATCTACCCTATCATTCCTAGAATTTAGTGCATTGCGGAGGACAACATGATTCAAAAGTTTGGGTTGGTAGGGTGGTATGCCCTTATCTCATTTTCACTGTCATTTTACATTTTCACCTGCTATTTACTTTTGTTTCTTTTCTTTTGTTTGTTTTAGTTTAGAATTTACCTACTTTGCATATCTGCATGCCATGTAGTTACTTTCTTGCAATTTTTATGCAATTTTCAAATTTTTTATCTTTTTGCCATGTGTAGCATATCATGTAGATTTTTGGTAATTTTTGCTTGTTTTAGCTAGGATTTGCTTGTTTACTGCTTTAAGTTCAATAATATATGCTTAGAGGTTATTGAAGGCAACTTGGCACCATTTAGGCCAATTTTGCTCAAATTTTTGAGATTTCTTGCCTAAAAGTGTGTTTCGACCCAATCTCTACTCTTTGGATTAAAAATGATGACCTTTGACAAATGAAAGCGAATTATCATTGTTTATTGCTAAATGGTATCAATTCTTGACGTTTTACATGTGCACCACCTCTCTTGTGTTTGTGACTGATTTGGTTGAATTGTGACTTGAGCAAGCTATGAGCGCTTAGTGCTTATGAAATCACTTGATAGAAGTATCAATTTCAGGTTGTTCATTCATGTGGTGTGAAATTGTTGGATGAAGTGTTGGATTAATTTTCATGCAAGATACCTTCTATTGAGAATCATGCCAATGACCCCTCTTTGACCTGACTCTTCACTCACCATTTTCTTACCCCTCCACCTCATGAAAGGATGCCAAAGTGCACATAGCAGCCGTGGCCACCTCCAAAAATTTGGGGTGGCCACATCTATATCTCACTGCTTCACTCTCATCACCATATGCCCTATCTACTCCAAGGGCAAAGAATAAAAAAGATAAAATGCAAAAAGAAAATAAAAGATGCTCCTATTTAAGAGCATCTAAATAAAGAAAGATGAGTGTGTAAAATCACTGCAAAAGCTTCATGCAATCCTTTCTTCCATTTTCAAACCCATTGAGCTAGGAAAAATCAAACCTAGATCATTTTTCCCTTTCTGCAGTCACATGGGTCATTTGGTGTGATTTGAAACATAAGGTTGAATGCATGAAGGTGAAAAAACACTCCTAGTCATCCTTGATTAACGCCACCATGAAATGGTCTACTCGAAACTACATGAAAGAAATATGGATAGCTTGTGTGTTTCATGTGCTATATTTGAAATTCATATGTTATGTGCTATTTTCATGATATGTTTGTGAAATTAGGAGAGGAAATAGGGGGAATGCATGCACTTAGTCATTATTGATCCCATTCAGCAATAATCATCTTTTGCATTACATTTGCCATTTCTTGATTGTGAAAAAATTGTAGAGAGATTGAGTTAGAGCATACTTGAGGACAAGTATGTTTTAAGTTTGGGGTGGTGATTCATACCTATTTTAGGGCTTCATCTTGTATCATATTGCATTTCAATCACATTTATACCTGTTAGATTACATGTTATTCCCCTCAATATGCATATTTGTATAAAATGCACTTATGGACATTATTTGCATGTTTTTTAGGCATTTGGACAATGCTTGATGGAAGAGAGAGAGAGAGAGAAGGAGTGATCCTAGGGTTTATCTACCCTTGGAGAGACCTAAAGTGAAGTATGATGCTCCCTCAACCTACCCCTAGTATCCAAAGATCCATTGAAGCAAAGATGTCCAAGAAAATCCAAAGAAACAAGTACAAGTGTTGATCTAGAGACCAGCACGACTGTGGTACCATAGAATGGTCGTGCTAGTACACTTGCAAATCAATAGATCTATCTCCATGAAAACCTAGAATCACCACAGTTGTGCCACAAAGAATGGTCGTGGTGAGCTGACCCAGAATAGTTGTGCCACCTTGCACGGCCGGGTGACATCAGAGGTAGAATGGTTGTGGAGCCAAGAACGGGCTGTGCAATCTGAGCCACCATGACTGTGGTGACCACCACGACTTTGCTACCCTAGACCCAACACGGCCTGGTGACCACCACGTCCGTTCCACCTCTAGTACAAAATCCACCATGTCCATATGTTATTTCCCCATTTCTCACCACGATTGTTCCCATCCACCACGACCATTCTCACCCCTCCCCACCACAGCCGTGGTGACCACCACTAGCCATTTTTGCACTGCATTTCCCATACTACCCCTACTTGAGCTATTGCTTCCCCCACACCTATATATACCTATGTGGTGGCTCCCACATGATGTTAGCTGCCTTATACCACCTCCTAGCTCCCCATTTTCACCCCTTAGCCATTCCACTCCATTTTCACCTCCATTCCACTCCATTTCACCATTTCCACCACCAAAACCCTAGTTTCTTCTTATTTCCATCCATTTCTGCCATCATCCCATGCCATTGCACCTTGGAGGACAGTGGAGGATGCCCTACAGTAGTGGAAGTGGAGGAATTCTTCATCTACACAGAGCTCCATGGATTCTTCTACCTCTTTATCCCTTCTTTTTGTATTTTGCATTGCTATGAGTAGCTAGGCCCCTTGTGTGGGCTGTTTGGGGTGTAAAATGTTACTTTGATACCATGTTGGGGGAAAATGATATGTAAACATTGTAATTTCATTTTCTAATGATTATGCTCTATTTCTATCTCACTCTACATGAATTGCTTGTTGGTTTATGCTTGAAATCACCTAAGAATTTTGTAAAATTGCTTATATGTGTGAATTTTAGGATTTGCACGTAGGTCCAATTCTTGTATCCCTAACTAGCTACTAGTCTTCCTACATTCTAATCAATTCTCCTAACCCTAGTTGAGAGATCTAAGTAGCTAGTTTAGATGAATTTGGTATGTTCATCATGGAGCTTTCTCAAGGTTAGAATGTGGGTGATGGGAGGCCTAAAACCTCACTTCCACTCCCATTACTAGTCTCAACCCCTAATCATCCTAGGATCATCTAACCTAGAAATCTAGACTTTACTAGATTCTATTTGAATTACACCTAAACCCTAACCCAATTGAGCCTCGCAAGGGTAGTAGGGAGTGTTAAGGACTAGTTCCCCTATAGATAACCTAGCATTTCCATGGCCAGTTAGCAGTTTAGGAGAATCCATTAGACTCTAGCTTGTTGTTTGTTTGATAATCTAAATGAAATCATTATGTTTATATGTCACCACAAACTTAATTGATAAGTCCATCCCCTAAACAGACCACATCTCCCTTAATTTCTTTAAAACCCTAATTTCCATCTCACTTAGCTAGTGTTAGCTTAGTTAGCTCTTTTCTTGCTTAGATAAATTCTTGCTTTGTTGTTACTAGTTTAGGTCTTTAATTGGTCTTTTTCCTTGTTTCCTAGCTTAGTTTAGTGTAGACCTTTCCTTCCTTGCCTTAGTGTATATTATCCTTTTCTTTCCTTGCCTTGTCTTTTCTTGCTTAATAGAATTAATTGTATAGGGTTAACTTAGGCTTTAATCTTGATTATATTCCCTTAATTGCTCACTTGTTCACCCTTAGTTTAACAATCAACAATCATCTAAAAACCCTTAAACCTAGTCTTTTCATTAGGAACCTAGAACCAAAAACTAACCTAGCTCTAGTACCCCCTTTTCTCCCTGTGGATCGACCTTATACTTGCCACCCTACCTATATTGCAACATGACCTCGTGCACTTACAGGTTAACATTTTAGTAGAAGTAGGTTGTTTGTGTAGGTCCTTATAAATTCTGAAAATTTAATCCACTATGTTTCTCTCTGTGGGGTTGCATGTATTCAAACTCCAATTGAGTAGTGTGTAACACCATTTACAGAGACGCACCATTTGGGCATACAAACCAACCAGTTTTCCATTCGAAGTTTTTAGAAAATTCAGGAATTCTATCTTTTCGACTCCCACAAAGACCGGGAACCCTGACCCTAGACTCTCCTATAAATAGAGGGGTGCTTGGGGCTCTTCCCTGATACAAAAATAAGCTCTGACAATTTTTGTGCTCTCTGGTTGTGGTAACCGATAGAGAGGTTGATTAAGTGCTACCCAATAAAGGAAGCGGTAGTAAGGGAGAGACTATTGTGGGAGAGTGAATCAATCCTAGCAGATTGACATTCGAAGGGTCAACTCCTTTTCGGGCTCTGGTAGCACAACATGGAGTTCTTGGTCATCCGCTTGGACTACTATAGAGGTGAGGAGGTTGTTTCCTGCCATTAGGAGGACATCATCAACCACAGTCCATGGTATTGCACCAAGAGGTCATTGTTGATGATTGCTCGAGTGCCGCTTGAAGAAGCATGATGTTGCTTGTAGAAAGGGAACACCACTACAAGGGTATTTCATTAGACTTGTTCCAGGACCAGGTATAACCTTGCAAACCTTTATTCCTAGATACATTGTTGTTGACGCGATCTTGCATATTGGGAAATTGCGTTTAAATTTTTATTTTTGCTGTCTTGTCTTTCGCCTCAATTTCCCTATATATATATATATATATATATATATATATATATATATATATATATATATATATATATATATATATATATATATATATATATATATATATATATATATGTGTGTGTGTGTGTGTGTGTGTGTGTGTGTGTGTGTGTGTATATATATATATGTATACATACATATATATGCATACATATATACATACATACATATATATACACATACATATATACATACATACATATATATATGCATACACATATACATACATACATATATATACATATACATATATATATATATATATATATATATATATATATATATATATATATATATATATATGCATGTATGTATGTATACACACACACACACATATATATATAAATTAATTTATCCAAAACTGAGGTGGCCTTTAGCAAAGGGGTGGACAGGGAAAGAAAGGAAGAACTGGTGAATCTCTTATAGGTTAAGGAGGTGGACAGGCATGGGAAGTATTTGGGCCTTCCCACAGCAATGGGTAGGTCTAAGAAACAAGTCTTTGCCTATGTCCAGGATCGCATTTTGAATAAGCTCCATGGGTGGAAGGAAAAATTGTTGTCTAAAGTGGGAAAAGAGGTGCTCATCAAAGCAGTGGCCCAAGCTATCCCGTTGTACATAGTGAGTATTTTCCAGTTACCATCTTCCCTTTTGGACGCAATAAATAGCACTATTTCAAGGTTTTGGTGAGGATCGCAAGGAACAGAGAGGAAAATTGCATGGGTCAACTGGGACGATCTATGCAATCCAAGAAACCAAGGAGGCATGGGTTTCCACAATATACATATTTTCAACCAAGCTCTTCTTGCAAAACAAGTTTGGCGGCTATTGCACAGACAAGATACACTAGTGTACCGAGTGCTCAAAGCCAAATATTTCCCGTCGGGCACAGTTCTGAAAGCGAGGAGAGGACACAATCTGAGCTTCACTTGGCGTAGCATTTGGAATTTGAAAAGTATTATCCTTGAAGGAATGTAGTGGAGAGTGGGGGATGGGACTAACATTGACATTTGGGCGGGCCGCTGGCTCCCAAATACACAAGACAGTATAGAAACAACCTATGGGGTTTCTAGTCCGACATTCAAGTTTCTACATCAGCTTATTAATACTGAAAGAAGATGTTGGGACGTCGAGTGTGTGAGGAACCTGTTCACAGAGGAATTAGCCCAAAAAGTGTTAGCGATCCCCTTGAGCATGACAAGGAGCGAGGACACGATCTTTTGGAAACCAAGCAGAAGTGGTGACTACGTGGTACACTCTGTGTACTGGCTGGCCTCACGGTCGATGAGCAGCAATGCTAATATACCAAGCAACGAAGGCGGCAATCTCTGGAGACTCATATGGAAACAGGGAATCATTCTGAAGGCAGCGCATTTCTTGTGGCATTGTGCAAAAGGGGCGTTGGCTACGCGGAGTCGTCTCTATGACCGCCATTGCCATCCCGATGGGATTTGCAGCATCTGTGAGCAGGAGAAAGAGGATATCAACCATATGCTTTTCAGGTGTCTACAAGCTTGGGAGATATGGCGGGACCGTACCCGAGAGCAACAAGCTAGTATCAGAAAGGTGGCGCACTGGTGTGTGGAAGCATCCTTGATGGACCTCGCATGGACGGGTAAGGAGGAGGTGGCTGAAGACACCATTGTGGAACTTTGGGTAATATGGAAGAGGAGAAATGATATCATCTTCGAGAACAAAGTGCGACTACCTCTGATGGTGTATCGGTCACTTTTGGAACTGATCAGAGGACATCGAGAAACCAACAGCAGCATGTGCACAACCATGAGGGCAGTGGTGAGGGTGAGATGGCAACCACTTCACCAACATTCTATTAAGTTGAACTACGATGCCACAGTGGGGATACGAGGTAAAGATGGAGCGGGCATGGTGTGGAGGAATCATGAGGGTGTATTAGTGAGGGCAGCAGGGAGTAATCGCCCAACACTGCTGGATGTGCAGTGCACTGAAGCAAGGGTTGTACGAGAGGGTCTCCAGATCTCTAAACAAATGAATGTTCGCAATCTCATAGTGGAATCTGATGCGGAGAACGTGATCACACTGATTAATGGCAAATCTCAGAGGAAGGACCTGTTGGGCTCCATCTTAGATGACATTTACCAGTTGTCTTCTTACTTTCTTAGTGTTTCCTTTTGTTCTTGCAAGCGGCAGACTAATTCTTTAGCTAATCTTTTAGCAAAGATGGCCATCCCTTGTAATTTTTGTTTTAGAGATAGCTCTTCTTTTCCTATGTCTGTTACAAACTGCGCAGAGGCAGATTTAAGTTAATTAATGATATCAACATTCTTTCAATATATATATATATATATATATATACATATATATACATATATATACATATATTTATATATGTATATATATGTATATATATATGTATAAATATGTACATATATATGTTTGTGTGTCTATATATATAAATATATATATATATATATATATATATATGTATATATATATAGGTTGTTCATTTGTTACCCGCGCGGGTAGCCAGATTTTCGCTACCCACTGGAGTAACTCGAGGTTAAAAGAGTAATTGTATGGTACACTGGAGTAATTCTTATGAATCAAAAGAGTGACTGTATTGATATATAGAGTAACTCTGAGAGCAAAAGAGTAACTACGCAAAAAATATACACTCAATAAGTATATGGACGGGTTTTTTTTATTTTGGTGGGGCAAATGATATTATTTTTGGATCAAATTTTTTGGAGATCTAGATAAAATGCTCCTCCACAATTGAAAAAAAATATTTTAAAAAAAATATCAGGAAGTATGTGTGGGTAGCTACCCGCACGGGTATTAAAGATGAGCCCTATATGGGCATTCATTCAATACTCGCACGGGTAGCCTGATTTTTCGCTACCCGCACATCCAAAAGTGTAACTATATGGTACACAAAAGTAACTCTAAGATCAAAAGAGTAACTATATTGATAAAAGAGTTACTATATGACTAAAAAAGTAAGTGCGCAGAAAATATACAGTCAGTAAATATATGGACGTATTTTTTTATTTTTGTGGGGCAAATGATATTATTTTTGGATGAAATTTTTTGGGGAGCTAGATAAA